>BMAU01020778.1:262500-822024 GCA_019973935.1 Trichonephila clavipes
GTGTGTGTGTGTGCAATTAGAGGGCAACGACGGATTCATGTATGTGCTTAAGATATCCAACTACCCTAAAATCATGATTTTTTTCAAAAATTGACAAGTTTTTTTATGATTTTATTTTATAGGCCATCTTATTATCTTTATAAAAATACCAAGTTTTTTATTTTCCATTCACTAGAACAAAAGCTACAAGTGTTTTAGTAAAAGCAGTTGCCATAACTTTACACAAACTGTCAAATTTTAAAATACGTTTTACTCGAAAAGTGTGTTGACCTTCAGATTTATCTCTCAATCACTGTTTCATTTCAAAATTTACAGTCCTTTATGTGAATATAATCACTGTTTTTAAGCAATTTCATATAATCACTAAGATAAAGTGTTCTAGATTTTGTAAAAATCAAAATTTCTCATGTTTGAAGGTCATTTCAAACATGAATAACAAAGTAATACACCAAAATTGAAAAATTCAGATTTTGTTCATAAAATTTTTGTACAGAGAGGGCCCCGTTTATGTAATTTTTGTACATTTTTATCAGTTTTTTTCCCATTTTAATAATAATAAATTTTTTTCTGTTTTCATGTTTAGTATTTTTACCTTAAAATATACTAAATAAATCTAAAAATCGCAAAAAAATTCCCATATCTCTATTTTTTCAGAAAAAAAGTTGCCGCAAGTAGTCGGAAACCTTAAAAGTGTATAATTCTGGTAAAATAATTGACTCTATTCACTTCTTATTACTTCTTATTCTTAATTTATTTCATTTTCGTAAAATTGGATACCAATAAAACTTTTTATACTATTTTTCAATTTTCACAAAAACTTGTAGAAAGTATGGGGTGGCCTTAGATTCGAATACATTCAATGATTTACTTCTAACTTAAGTCCAAACTCTACTTACAGCAATTCAAATCACCGTTATTTAATTATAAAAAGCACTGCAATCATGCTTACTTCTAACGACATTATCTGAAATAAAATATTTTCTTCTTTCCAGTTAATCCTTCTTTTACTCTAGATGGCTTCCTCTGAAGAGTACTGTGTATAAAAGAAAAAACTGCAACCCACTGCAGTTTTTAACGTATCTGCTTAATTCAATTTCGGTAAATGATGTGTGGTCTCTAGAAAAAGAATATCGATAAAGTAGAAAAATAACATTGCAAATGAGGCAATAAATCAAAGAACGAGCCTCTTAGAAGGTATCTAAAAATACGGAAAACAGCGAAACTGATTAAGGCGGTCAGGGAAACCGACCGTTCTTAAGGAAAAAATCAAAGGTTAATTCTGGAATTAGAAATTTAAGTACTAACTAGTCCTATATTTCATTTCAGTATCGACACAATTAAAGACACGCATTAATCAATTCGTTGAAAATTCACTGTTGGATAAACACAATACAACAAATAAATAGAAATCAATGTTTCCTTAAGGTATCCGACTAAGTTCGGAACCGTGATTTTGCGTATAAGTAGATAATATTTATGACATTTAGTGTCACTTAGATTAGAAAACGTATATAAAATTATTTTAAGAATATTTTATTACCGAAAAAATTATTTAAGTACAATATTTTGATAAAAAATTAACATAAAATGACCCATTTTCAAAACATTCTTTTATGAAAAAAGCTTCTGTTATAATAATATTCTGTCTGTATATAGCTCAGACCTCTCTACAGAGGCTCAACTAGAATTTTTGAAATATATAACTTAGAAGTGGGTTTATTCATATTTTACGACAACAGAGGGGAGCAATTTTAAGAAAAAAACGCTGATAATTATTTCAATTGGTGTTGACTCTGAAAATAATGTGAATTTTTCAAAATTACTAGTTCAGACTCTCTGGATAGAAGTCTTTACTTTATATAAGCAAAATATTATTATTATAGAAGCATTTTTTATATAAGGAGATACTTTTGAAAAAAGGTTATTCTAAGTTCATTTTTTGCCAAAGTATTGTATTTGAATAATTTTTTGTCATAATGTCCTGAAAAAAATTTATGCATGCATAATAATCTAAGTGACACTAAATATCATGAAAATTATTCATTTACGCGCTTTTTTAAAATCCCGGTCTCGAACGTAGTCGGATACTTTAAATTACGCATCTTTATTACAAGAGATGGAAAATGAGCTTTAGTGATGGTTTAGTTAAAATAGAAAGTGGTTTTAATCGCGCAGTTAAAAAGAGCTTTCTTCTGAATTACAACGTTATGAATACTAACAATTTAAAGAAAAATATAATAAAAACTCAATAAAGAAAATAAATTATAATTTATTTAAAAAATTCTTATAAGCGATGTGAACAAAAACATATAAATCTTGTACAATATGTAAGTTCTAGACATGGAAACATTCAGACATTACAAATAATTTATCGAATTACCAAGACTTCCTTTCAGGCATTCATTGAATGAATCAATCTATATGTTTGAAAACTCTCTTATTCTCTTCTCTCAATTCCTTATTCTATTTCATTGAAAAAGACGCATCGAGAAAGTTATGCCAACGAACAAACAATATTATTTTTCTTTCAATTATTAAAAGCATTGTCACACAGCAACAAAGATGGAAATGAAAAAAGATATGCAGATAATTCGAAATAACAATGTTACATCTCTTAGATTCAAAATAAAGCTTTTCAAAACCTCTTTAGGGCGAGATATAATTAAATTACAAACTCGTAGTTTACTCGTCTAGAAAATGTTATAAACCGATTTTTGTCCCATTATTAAACCTATTCAATCCAATTCAAAAAGCACGCTTTAAAGAGCATTAACTACTATGATTATTTGAGCAATTAGTCAGAATTAATGCCTTCTGCAAAGTTTATCTGATTTTTATGGACTTGAAGGAACATCATGGGGATTAGAAATTTTAAAAATATCTTCTAATTTATGATAACTTTTAAGAAAATCTTCATCAAAACAAAGAGCTTAAAACTATTTAAAACAAGCACAACCAATCACGGATTAATACTTATCGCCTTAATTAATATTTTTTTGCTTGTAATTAATACGCTTCGTATTCAATTCTCCTCAGTTGCTATAAAATTTTTGTTCAATACAGTGTATACAAGTTCTTTTATACATGATACATGTGCCGAACAAATGTTGTCGATATTAACCCTGTGAACAATTTTTTTTTATTTATGCATTTCAACATTTCCTATGTAATGTTTCTATTCAAGAAAATGATATGATGGGAAATTTTTCTCATATTATTCACACAATTTTAAAAATTTTAATTTTTTGAAAAAAATTTGGAAAATTTCAAAATTTTACTCCTTTTGTTTTATTAATTTTTTTATCTGAATTTTTTTGTAATATTCTTAAAGATGCTCTAAGCAACTTTAGGAATCGATTTTACAAAAACTTAATTAATTTTGGAGAAAAAAATAAAATGTTGATATATGCATGCTAAAATTCAACAAAAATGCCAATATCTCCTAAATTTTATTTTTTTTTAAAAGAAAAAAAGTATTAAGTTTTCAGCAAAATGGATCCCTAATTTTTTTTTGCATGCTTTATATATTACCACACAGGGAAATAAAGTGGAAGTGATTGGTAAATAATTGTGTAAGGAGTAGCATTTTAATACAATGTTTCGAAAAAACACTGAGAAAAACCACTTTAAAGTTTATAATTCTGAAAATATAACTATAGTAAGTTTAAATAAACTTAAAATGCCAGTTTAAGATATTAGTTAGGTATTTTTCTTTAAAATAATTGCATTTTCGTATTTTTTCAACCCTTACATTTTTATAAATGATCAATTTATAGAGAGTATTAATTGCACAAGAAAATTCAAAAAGAATATTTAATTTTTTTTCTGTTTTTTACTGTCATGACAGAGATTTTAGTTTTTTTCCTCATATAATACTGAAGTATTATATTTGTATGGAAAACGTATGAGAGAAATAAGAATTGAAATTATGAAATTATTAATATAAAATATTTTAATTCAAAAATTTTGCATGCACACATTTCACAAAGAAAAAAATTACATTATTGAAATGCCTCGGTAATATCCTGTTTCAAATATTACACCTTCTTATTTTATAGTTTTTATTTCTCTTTTTAAAATAAATATTTTTTTTTGTCAAAATGCAATTTTTGTCAATTTTTAGCATTTTTTTGCTAAAAAGGGTGTGTGATAGAATTACCTAATTTGTAAAATTACATTTTTTTAAATGAAGCGTTATCCAACTTTTAATTTTTCAACATGCAAAAGTGATATATCAATCGAAAGATAATAATGCAAAGAATAATATTAAATAAAATTTTTTAAAAAAGATAGCTCACCGGCAATTTTGATGCACTGCAAGTCCCCTGATATTACCTAAATATATTCAATATTTCCTTTGTTTTTGTTATAACTGAATCAAAAATCATAAAACTATTAGGAAATGATTTTTTAAACTAGAATACGAATTTTAATATCTGACAGACTCAAGCCGGAAAAACTTATCACTACAAACTTTTGACATAAAAGTCTTTTCCTTATTTTTCCTTTCTCATTTCACTTCACTTTCGTTCTTCTATCGTAAAACTGTCATTTTTCAAGAATTAAATTGAGTTTATTTATATCTGAGCATAACAGTATTTTAGATGTCATTTTAAATATTTAAACGCAGCTTCAATAAAATAAATATTGGCAATGTAAATATTCCATGTGAGAAGTCAAATACATTTTAAATGTCACTGAAAAAGGATCTAGAAAAATTATGGAATAACTTTTGCTTTTATAAATTTTACATTTAAAAAACTTTAATTTACTTAACCATTAATACTTATTCTACTAGAAAATTCATTCAAACGTTTCATTTTTATCTGCTTCTACAAATAGACTTTTGCATACTTCAATCATAATTTAGGTATGAAGCATTTCGTCAAATTATTTTATTAAATTATAATTGTTTTATTGATAAAACACTAGTATTTGCTATCTGAATAAAGTTGCCTGTATAATTCTATGAAAACTGGATATGTTTTCACTTAAGAGATTATCATAAGAAATTTAACTGAAGAATATTTTCAAGAGATGTAATAGGATATTTTACGCTTCAGAAATTATCCACATTTTAACCATATGATAATTCCACTGAAGTGTAAATTCATTCGAAAATCCTACCACAAGGGTCGTTTAATTGTTGTGTTGGACAAATTACATCGAATCAGGGTTCCACTCTATTTTGAAGTATGTAGGCAATACAATTATATGTTTAGACTAGGAAAATAGGTTTATATGTTTAAGGTATCTGACTACGTTCGGAACCGTGATTTTAAAAAAGCGAACATAAATCGATAATTTTCATGATATTTAGTGTCATTCAGATTAGAATACGAGTATAAAATTGTTTTAAGGACATTTTGACAGAAAAATTATTTAAATACAATATGTTGGCAAAACATTATAACTAAGAGAATAATCTTTTTCAAAATATTCTCCTTTTATAAAAAATGCTTCTAAAATAATATTTCGCTTATATCAGTGCTTCTCAAACTGTGGGGCGCGCCCCCTGGGGGGGCGTGATGACCTTACGAGGGGGCGCGAGCATATCGAAAATAAAAGATTTAAAAAATAATTAGTTTACTGGAATGAATTAAAACAAAATACTTTCAGACAATAAAAAATGCACTTTTACTCTGATATAATTTATAGGCGATATTAAGCGATCAAAAATAAAAACTTCTTCAATACCTAATTAGCTATCTTTGATCCTATAACCAAATAAAAAAAACTTTTATTTGATTTACTGTCATCCCGTGATGAGAGATTTTTTATTGCGCTTTTTTTATATAACCTAACATACTACTCTTTCAGAGAAAAACCAGATCCCGGACCCAGAATCGAAAAACTTTTGGAACATAAAAAATTCATCACTGTCATTATTTTTGAAATACTGCACATTATAGCTGTAATCTATTTGACCTTCTAAGTTATTGGTACAGTTAGTTATGACCCCTTTCTTACGTGTTCTCTGTTGCGCTTTTTTTCATGCAAAAGAGTTTTATGATATTTGGGAAACCACGGAGAGTACACACACACTATCTCATGAAGGATTACTTGGCCAAGACATATTTTTATAAATATTCTCAATGTATAAAGCATAACGAAAAACGTTTCACACAATTTTTTAGCAGTAACATACATATTATCATAATGAATATACTTTTTACTCGGAAGTGGTCGCGCGGGACACACAGATTACGAAATCGTTAATTCTGGCAAAACTGTTTATTTATTACCAAAGAAAAATTGAAAAGTCCTTGAAAGTAGGTAAGTAAACTTTCTCTTAGCTAAATCATTCACTGGAATCATGATTTGTATCGTGTACAATAAAATAATTAAAAAAAAAAAAGGATTGGGGTGACTCAATAACCCCGACCGTACCGAGTGCGTGCCTGCTCCCGGGTTAAAACATGTTGGTCTTTTCACTTTAAAAATATTAAAAATAATACAATTATTCTTCATCGATATTTTATATTATTGATCATTATTTAACATCAGTGGCGCACACAAGGGGGGGTCCGGACCCCCCCAAAGCCCTTGATTTTTTTCCGATTGATTATAATTCTAAGTTTATAGTACGCAAAATTTAGTTAAGTATTTGTTATTAATGATTAATTTTATTAGTTAATGCTAATTATTTATTCAGGAATTAGTTTTTTACTGTGTTTTGTTCCCAAAAATCGACAAAATCAAAAGGAATCTGATACAAGATTGGTGAACTTTCGACCCCGGACCCCCCTTGAAAAATTCCTGTGTGCGCTACTGTTTAACATCAATTATAAATGCTAATTCTGTGAGGCTTAAAATTACAATTCGCTTAAAACTAATTATAATTTGAGCAACGATTTTAAAAAAATCATTTTACGTTTTTGTAAACATTGTCGAGCACTTGGTTTTGCTTCCCTTACAATTCAGCTATTATATCAATAATGTTTTATTTTCTTATAAATGAACTCGAGCAAAGAGCGGGCACTTCAGCCGGTATACTTTTAATGTATCAGTGCTGCACAGAATATTTTATAACTAATTAATTAATACTAAATTAAGAACAAGTTTAACAAGTATTAATGGCGTCCATGAGCTTGAATTGGAAAGCAAAGTTTTTATAAGGAATGCTTATGATTAGAAATTGACCCTCTGAGTTCTTTTTCTATATTTAGCAGATATCTATATTTTGTCTTCTAAGCAGCTACCGCATTTTGTAATATGTTCAATTTAAAAATTAGAGAAAGGAAAAATAACATAATAATTATCCTATTATTTTATTTATTTATTTATTTTGCTTAAAAGTAGTATGCAAAATTTTTAATACTTATGTTACTAATTTGTATGGTTTATAATTAAGATCGCCTGTTGTAACTTTAGCGTCAAAGTGCATTATTATTGCATTCAGTACATTATTAATGTATAAGGGGGGCGCGAAAAAAATTGTGATCGAAAAGGGGGGCGCCAGTATTCAAAGTTTAAGAAGCACTGGCTTATATAAAGTAAATACTCCTCCAGAGAATATGAACTATTTCTTTTGAAAAATTCACATCATTTTCAGAGTTACAACCCATTGAAAGAATTATCGGCGTTTTTTCTTAAAACTTCTCCCCTCTGTTGTCGTAAAACTTGCATAAACCCACTTCTAACTTATATATTTCAAAGATTCTAGTTGAGCCTCTGTACAGAGTTCTGAGCTCTATGCAGGCAAAATATTATTTAAATAGAAACAATTTTTGCAAAAGGAGAATATTTTGAAATTGGGTCACTATGTTCATTTTTTGTCAAAATATTGTACTTAAATAATTTTTTATCGTAATACTATTCTTAAAACAATTTTATATACATTTTCTAATTTAAGTGACACTAAATATCATAAATATTATCCATTTATGCCTCTTTTTAAAATAAAGGTTCCGAAGGTAGTCGGATACCTTAAAATACAAAGATATAAGTGCAAATTTATTAACGCATCTGATACAAACTTCCATACAAACATTCTAATTTTATCTCGATTTAAGTCAAAAACTCTTAGAGAAGTTTCACAGGGGAAAATAATTGTAATCATAATGGGCTATTCCCTTAAAGTAGAGGTCTTCAACCCGTGGGGGCCCGCGAGAGGCCAGCTGAAGGCATTTTAGTGTCCCCGCATTTGAATTTGAGGCAATTTCCAGAAAAAATACCTTGTCAGCTCTTTGCTGTGAAAACAATTTTTCTTTTATTCTTGATATTTAAAACATTTCATTTATAAGTTTGCTATCCATTTAAGAAAAAAAATCTGGAAATGGCGAATTTTTAAAAATTTTACACCATTGTAAATATTTTTAAAAATTTCCTTTTAGCATTTTTGAAACCAACATACATACTCAAATCTGTAACAGCGTCTCTTCACTAAGAATCAATTATAGTCTTGTAAAACAAACACCCTTTTTCAATTCCTACTATTAGCTCACACTCTCTATATATTTATCTTGGTGGAATTTTCAATCGTTAATAAACTACATTTTAAAGCGGTCAATTGAGTTGAAATTTTATATACATGATTGTTTTGGATGACAATACAATAATTTAATTATAATTGATAAAAATTAATTTATTAAAACTAACTATTTAAAGAATTACAAATAAAGCCACGTTGGCGACCTAGCGACAATTTTGGCGACTTGTGTCAAAACTTGAAAATGTTTTTTTCACACTTTTTAAAGCATTCAGGTGAACTGAAATTTTATATACACGATTGTTTTGGATGACAATACGATACTTAAATGATAATTAATAAAAATTAATTACCACTTAATGATGTGATTCTGCCCCCAATGTATATACATATTCATATTAATTGTAACTATTTAATAAAAAATAGCTACAATAAAAATTTTCTTTGTTGATCTAAACAGGAATTGACTTACATAAAATTTTTTATAATACTTTTGTATGTAATTTTTCTGATTACCTTTTTTTATAGGCGTGTGACCCGCGGATCCTTGTGAATTTTCGATGTGCCACTGGGGCGTCAAAGGCTGAAGACCCCTTCCTTAAAGGTATCTACATATCACATATGTCGGATGTAAATTTGCTACGATAAATTTTTGTTACACGTTTGCATTACGTATATCATACGGTCTTCATCTTTAAATCCTCTTAAGTTTATTATGCCGAGATAGATTTAGATGATCATTGTCTTTCGATGATTTTGATGATTAAATCCAAATTAAGTACTATTGTATACAGACATATTGAAATACCTCTACATTAGTTAGGGTGTTGCGGTTCCTTGAGTGGTGTAGGTGCGGCCATTCTGTATTGAAATTGTGTGTTTTCTTTTTTAACAATTATTTTCAGCATGAGGATCTTCTTTTAAAATACAACAGATTTCTGTTTTTACTGCAAAAACTCAGTGTTGCCCAATGTTGTCAAGTTGAATACTTAAAAAACTATGAGTGACTGTTAGACTGTGGAGCGTGGAAGTATTCAATGCAGAAAGCGGAAAACATACGTGAACCGATGAATCTGAAATCAAAGTATAAATTTAATTTGTTCACTATCCAATCCCGCGCTATCACTGGACATGACATCAGCACGGATCTCAATTCCGAGTATGCGCGTGGTATAGGATAATGTCTCGATAGACAATCCCGCGCTATCACGGGAAAGGTTGATCATCGACATTTATTCTTCCCTTCTCTCGGCGTGTGAGGGGCTACGGTAGCTCAGTGGTCAAGGTATCTCATCATGGCAGGCATGTCATAAATTCGAGCCCAGTACCACTAAAGACTCGCAGTGTAGAGCAGCGATGCATGTTAAACCTGTCGAGAGCTGAAACGTCCTCCGGTTGTTGTGGTCTGGTAGTTAGGAGAGGGGTGTGTCAGCTCCGGTGTCGTCCACGTCCCTTGACCATGGTTCAAAATTGCATGGTCCGTCGCCAAAAGCCCTCGTGTAGCTAAACAGTGCGACGCGTCGCACTGTTTTCATAGTTTTCTTCATAGAGATCTTTAGGCAGCATTTGAAAATTTCAAATCAACTCAAACGTTTCATGTCTAACGCTTTACTGATATTTACTTTCGCTATTTTGATTAATATGCATTATTTCAGTAGGTTTTTCAATTGCTTGATCAGTTTCAACTTCCTTCAATAGGGATCACAGATACCCATTTTTTTTAATATTCTGCTCATTTACATTTATAAACCATAATAAGTCGTACAACACAGCAATCAAAACTACAAAATTAATCATTGTAACTTACAAAGTATGATATAGGGGATGAGAATTAAAACTTTAAATGTTTTATTGAAATATAAAAAATGTAGAGCTAACTAAATATATATTATAAGAAATGTGACATTTTATGAGGCAATTTTTGAAATGATAGGCCATAATTCAAAAGATATTTATACAGTAAGAATTATTTTAGTACATTCCTTATAGAAAATAATATGAATACCGGGTAAAAATAATTTATTTATATACACTCAGGAACATTGAAAATAGCGACCCCAGAAGAAAGCATCGGATTGAAATGAAATTTAATACACATAATGACACAGATGAGAGATTCACTTGATCTCAAAAACAAGACAATTAAACGAATACAGGGTGTGCAACGACACAAATACTGGGTAACTTCAATAGCACGTTGGACCACCTCCAGCTGCAATACATGCCGCCACACGGTCCGGCATTGAATTGATTAGACACCTTATGTTGTCCTGAGGCAGATGGGCCCACAAATCTTGAACAGCCAACTCTAAATCATGTACAGAGTGACACGATGACATCTGCCGTTTTAGCTTATCCCACACGTGCTCTACAGTGGACAAATCGGGGAAGCGGGCCGGCCATGGAAGAGTTTGAAAATGACGTAGGAAGTCTTGAACAACTCTTGCTGTATGCGGATGATCATTATCTTGCTGGAAAATTGCCTCCCTGGGAGACCATTTAGGAAAGGTCCTACATGGGGTCTAAGAATATCATCAACGTAACGTTGGCCCGTTAAGGCTCCTCGCATGGCAATTAAAGTGGACCGGCTATCATAGGCTATGGCCCCCCAGACCATTACACCAGCTGCGCGGGCAGTGTGACGTAGAACAGTGTGGGAGGAATTGTACCGCTCATCAGGGTGCCTCCACACCCGTACACGGTTATCATCTGTCCCCAAAACAAACCGGGATTCATTACTAAACACAACCTTTTGCCAATCTGTGACATTCGACATTGATCTGGCTTGGCACCACTGTAGACGCAGTTGCCCATGTTCCGATGTTAAAGGGAGTGCACGGAAAGGGCGCTTGGATTTAAGATTTGCTTCTGCAAGGTGTCTGGAAATTGTTTGTGGAACAATTGCTACGTCTGCGTTTGCTCGTATCGTTCAATGAGTCACTGTGGGATCCACAAGTGCTTGCCGCACGATCCTTCGATCCTCTCTCCTCGTGGTCTTTCTGGTCGTTCCAGACCCGGTTTTCCGCGCGTGGGTACCTACTCGTGTCCACTGCTCCCAACAATTTCTAACGGCACACTCCGAACGATCCGCCTGTCCAGCAACACAGCGCGTCGACCAGCCAGCAGTTTTCATCCCGATGGTCAGGCCTCTCTTAAACTCGCTTAACTGTTAGAAATGTCTTCTAGCACGTTTACCTGGCATGTTTCGCTTACCAAAATCTTCCTACAATCGGCGGGTAATCGTCATGTTTATGAATCTTCGAATTTGCGCTGGCTTATATAGCACTCTCTTCCTGATTGTAGCGCCACCTCGGCGCGTATGAGCATGCGTATTGGCACAAAACTTGGATCATTAGTATATCACATTACGCTGTACTTATTTGCAAAGTTTCGCGATTATACTTAGCTTCCTTCTTGGGTCGCTATTTTCAGTGTTCCTGAGTGTACATAAAGGAGAGAAGTGGCTCACTCACTGACTAATCACGATTTCTGCGGAACTATTAAGCCTACAGACTTGAAATTTGGTAGACAGGCTCCTTTCATGGATTAGACATCAGATAAGAACGGATTTCACAAAGATCGAAACCCAAGGGGCGTACGGTGGTTTAACCCTTGATAAAAGGGTTCATTGAATAACATCTGAAAAGAAAAAAAAATACTCAAATTTTTGCTATGAATCATAATAATCTGAAAAGAATCTTTATAAAAAAATACTTTCAGACTTTTTAATGAAGCTTTGAAAAGCAAAAGATTTAATTTTTATCAATTCTGTTCCGTGATAAACAGTACAAATATCAAATAAAATAGCAAAAGTATAACTATGGAGTTTCTCAAATGAACACAGAATATGAGTCATTTTGTCCAGTAATGTATTTTACAACACTATTCTAGTTTAGACTGTAAAAAATTTCAAGATAAAAAAAATGCGTGGGAATTAAAATTCATGCAAAAAAAAATAATTCAAAAGCAATATTCAAATTAAAATACATTTTCTATAAAAAGAGAGAGAGAAACTAGCATAGATATAAAAAATCAAGAAACGCAAATATTAGTTAGAATAAGTGACTCTTTTATAATAAGTATTACTACTTCGTTTTCATTCATATATAGTCAAATAATTATTCAAATATTAAGCCTACAGCAGTGGTTCTCAAACTTTCACTACTTGTGACCCAATTTTCAAACATAATTTTTATCGCCCCCCCCCAAAGTAATAATGTATTGAATGCACTTTTGGGGGTGTGCTAAAGCTACAATTCGATCATAATTATAAGCTGTGCAAATTAATAAGATAAGTATTAAATTTCTGTGTATGGTTTTGTGTGCAAGTTCTATATATATATTTTTTTTTACTTTTTAGTTCGATTCACTTTATAAGCGCGTTTTTTAGTTTGTCTTTAAACTATAATTTATTGTATAATTATTTTTACTATACACGATAACAATCACAATTCCAGTGAATAATTTAATTAAGAGAAAATATACTTACCCCTACTTTCAAGGACTTTTCAATTTTTCTTTGAAATTTTGAGAAAAAATCCAATAAAACTAAAGAAAATGTTCCAAATGTGCGTCTCCATACTAAAGGGCATAAATCACAGACACTTTTCGTTAACAACACGGGAACGTTATTTTCCAGCAAAACTGTCATATTTTTTTCACGTTTTTGTAGTTTTGCTGTTGTTTGATGATCTACAAATAGCATTTGAAACATTTCTTCCTAGTGTCTTTTTGACAAGGCGAAGTGCTACATTTAAGGCTTCATAGTTTTCTTCATAGAGTTCTTTAGGCATCATATTCAACTCAAACGTTTCATGTCTATGGCATTTCTCGTACTTACTTTCGCTATCTTGATTAATATGCATTATTTCAGCAGCTTCTTCAATTGCTTGATCAGTTTCAACTTCCTTCATTGGAGATCACAGATGCGCATTTTTTTTATATTCTGCTCACTTACATTTATAAACCATAATAAGTCGTACAGCACAGCAATCGAAACCACAACTTGTTCATAGGGGAAAGTGTAGCATGATCAGAGAAAATATTTTTGAACAAAAGCGGTCGCACAGGGAACTCGATCAGAACCTTGTACCTTGATTGTAAAAAAACGTTTGCCACTCTCAAAAAAGAGGCGTATTTGCGACAAACTCATTTTAGCTCCCATTAAGACTGTCTAATAGGATACTGTCAATGAATGTCACTGTTAACAAATAAACAGTTTTCCCAAAGTTAACTATTTCGTGAGCCTGAGTTGACTCAGTGCCTCATGCAACCACTCCCATGTTAAAAGTGTATTCAATTAAAAATATCGATGTCAGTTCTAAAAAATAATTGTGTAAAACGATTTTCATTACACATTATATGTTTCAGAATACTCATAAAAATACTTCTTGGCCAAATAATCCTTCAAAGTGCTCGATATGCTTATCCATATATCATAAAACTCATTCACTTGGGAAAAAAGCAACAGAAAAACATTATTTACTACTTTCCTAAAAGAAAAAGAGACGGAGTGAAGCATATCAGTAAGTTTGAAAGTCAAATATATGATAATCAAAAGTAGTATTTTAGGGGTTTAAAGAAACGTAATAAAAAAATCTCTCATCGTGGGAATGCAGCAAAGCTAACAAAATGTCTTTTTTTATTTGGTTATAGGATCAAAGAAAGCTAATGAGCGTTTGAAGTGAAATCTTTTATTTTTGATGATCACCAAATGATATATATAAATTATATCAGTGTAAATGGGTATTTTTTTGTCAGAAAGCATTTTATTTTACTTCATTCCAAAAAAATTCTTTTTTTAAACTTTTTATTTTCAATATGCTCGCACCCCGCTCGTAGGGTTATTGCGCCCCCCCGGGGGGTCGCACCCCCACAGTTTGAGAAACACTGCTGTAGAGAAAAGACAAAGTTATGACATGAAATCGTAACGTGAATGATAATTCTAAATACGCTAAGAAGTAATTAAACTGCATATTAATCATTATCTGGATTGAATCGCAAATTATATATGACACTCGCATGACAAAACAGAGAACATTAAGTTTAAAAATAAAAGGTCGTAAGAATATTGTTAAAAGAGATTTATAACTAACGTGAACTAACTGCAAAGACAGAAACAACCTACTTCATTCCAATACATAATTCCATAATTGTGTACATACTCATGAATCTTCAGCACTCTTATTATTAAATGCAAAGTATAAGATTTCAAAAGGTGTTCAAAGCGTCACAATTATGTTACTGTCACCATTAAAATTTTACGATTTATGAAGTAAATAATGTTAAGTTTTAAGATCATGTATATATATGGAGCTCGCTTTATGTTTCATGATTTATAGCAATGAGTTAAGTTAAAGTAGAGCAGGTAATTAAGATCTTTCTAAAACTCAGTTTAAAATAAAACACATTCATGCTTTCCCATTTGGAAGCAAACACACTTAGCATATTGCGTTTCGCCTACTTAATTTAATTCATTTTTAGAATTCATTACTTATTTAAGCTTGAGGAAAAATCTTCCACAACACAAAGAAAAAGTAATTTAACAGTATTGTAAGGAATATTTTCAGAAGTAGGAATAAGGAATAAAACTTTATAGAATTTTTTTAATCTCATGTGAGCTTAAGATAATTTCTATTTCAAAATATTTTTTTAATTCCTACTATTAGCTCACAATCTCTTATATTTATTTATTTATTTAACTTGGTGGAATTTTCAATCGTTAATAAACTATATTTTAAAGCACTCAATTAAACTGAAATTTTATATACATGATTATTTGGGATGACAATACAATAATTTAATTATAATTGTTTAAAATTGATTGATTAAAACTAATTATTCAAAGAATTGCAAATACAGCCACGTTGGCATCATTTTTGGAGACTTGTCTCAAAACTTGAAAAGGTTTTTTTCTCACGTTTTAAAGCATTCAGTTGAACTGAAATTTTATAGACACGATTGTTTTGGATGCCATACCATACTTTAATGATAATTAATAAAAATTAATTACCACTTAATGCTGTGATTCTATCCTATGTATATACATATTTATATTAATTGTAACTATTAAATAAAAAGTAACTAAAACAAAAATTTTCTTTGTTGATCTAAGTAGGAATTGACTTAAAAAAAATTTTCATTACTTATTATATTTACTCTTCTCCTTTCCTCTTTCTATGTTTGAAGAATTCATATTTGATGTAAGATAAGAATTTTTTGCGATATGCATTAAACATACTAAAATGAAAATCATTAATAAATTGTTAAATGTTGCCGTCATACCTTAAGTCCTGTTCTTTCACCTTTATTAAAACACTGAAATAAATATTCCTTTAAAAGTAATAAATCCGTATTGTAAAAGGGCGTGATTTGTAGCGTAAAATCTGACTGGCGGGAAACAGTGGAATTAGTTCCTTTGTTGAATATGGTAAGATACGCGTATGAGAAAAAGTCAATTACGAAATTGTACACCATCCCCTATTCAGTTCAAAAATATACCTTGTGTACAAAAATACTAACAAGTAATATAAAAAAATTTAATGTCAATTCCAACTTAGGTGAACAAATAAAAATTTTATTTTAGTTAATTAAATTGAATTAATGGATTCTCTCATATTTGAAAAAACTATATTAGCATCGTGTCATCCTCTCCATGTTTAAAAAATATATTTGAACTTGAGTGGCGCCATCTGTTGTACTTAGGTCCTACTTTCTCAGAAGTAGCGCAAAATAAATTTAAAATTAAAAAATAAAATTTAATTAATGAATAAAAAATATTTGAAAAAACGGTATTAACATCAAGTATCATCCACTAAAAGTTTTAAAAAGTGTATTTGAACTTCAGTGGATGAACAAAAAGTATTTTATTAACGATTGAAAATTTGAGCAAGATATATATATATATATATATATATATATATATATATATATATATATTTAAATATATAAAAATCAATCACAACTTAATAATCAATTAAAAAATTGAAATTATATGAATCTTATAATACTAAATCCTATTTTAAAATATCAATGGCGAATATAGAAGATTAAATTGCATCGTTTTCAAAAAAAATTAAAAAATTATAAAATAAAAATTTATGAAAAATCCAAGTGTAGCCTCGGACTTAGGACCGGTAAGTGGGGTTAAACTAGTTTGATGGCACCAACCTTCACCCTATTGCAACTTGGTAAGTTAATCGGAAAATATCCAATTCTCAAAAATTTAAAATTAAAAATTAAAAAGTTAAAATTAAACCATTAAACTTGAAAAATTATACTATTAGCCATGGCATTCTGAAAGATATTATAACAATAAAATTTTAAAATTCTAAAACAATTTAGTTCATAATATAAGTGAACCATCGAACACCAAAGATGATGCATCCATCTTTAAAATAGTTGTACAGTTAGAAAAAATATCTAAAATCCAAAAGTTCAAATTAAAAAATATCCAAAATCCGAAAGTTCAAATTAAAAATCCAGTATATTCACAAATGAATAGCGTAAATTATTAAAAACTCACCAAAGAGCATCCTATCAATAATTCAATCCTCAATTATTGAACGATTTCTCATATTTAATACAATTACCATTCCTATATTTTGCTCATAACTCCAACTAATGCCATGTCAATCCAAATGATTCATAATCTAACATTAGAGTTTAACTATTTGGTATTAGAAGCAAATCACATTGCATGCAAAAAACTTGCTTGATTGGTCATAAACGTTTGATTGGTCATAAATAATTTTAAAATGCAGTAGTGTAAATATTGGTCTATGTGTATATTAAAATGTATCCTGTGTGTGGAATGCACATATTCTTCACAGCTGGACCACTAACAACCTGACTTTGTGGACCTAATGTTGTGTGATGGATTTGTGCATTTATGAGTTTAAAAAAATTTTAAAGAAATATTTTTGATCTATATATTTTCTCAAGAAGCTGATGGGATAATCATTCTGTATGCAACAAAATATAAATTTCTGGATAATCTTGAATTTATCAATATTGGGTGTAGTTAAATTATTTATTTCTCATCAAAAAATTTAAAATTATATTTCTAAATATTAATATATGTGGGCAACTATAGAAGTTCGGTATCTTTATGACATTGAATTTAAATGCTTCCCTTTTATCATATATATTGCTATATAATTTGTTGTCAATATAATATTTAAATCTAAATCTAAAAATTCAGCTTTGTTCGAGTTAAAATTTGTCCGTATTAATTTTAGGTAATCTGGATAAAAATTAATGCTAGGTTTAAATTCCCTGTCGCGACCTATAACAATTTAATCATCTATGTATCTTAATATGAGGCAAGATGGTTCCTTTCTTCGATTTGATTCATAGTGTTGTAAATACAGGTTAGCGACACTATTACTGGCTGGACCACTCTATGTATTCATATATATATGAAATGTTTCTACAATATTTCTGGAGAGTGATAAGGATAACTATAATGTCGTGGCGAATGGACGGTACTGTATCGAAAGGCCAAAGCGTGGCCAGCGGAAGGGATTTCTGTATGTTACATGCATTTTCTATTTTAGGTAATGTTACATACTGATGGAATTGACGAGGCAGTCTTGAAAGTTTATCCAGTTTATTGCACATCATGAAACATATAGGCATATTAAAAGGACTTGGTACCCTTTGAACTACTTTCTTTCTTTATGTATTTAAAAAATTATATTTTAACATTTTATATAATGTTTATATTCAAGAAAATGATACAAGATGAAAATTTTCACATATTATTCACACAATTTTAAAAAATTTAATTTTTTGAAGAAAATTTGAAAAATTCCAAAATATACTCCTTCTATAATTATTAATTTTTTGACCTGAAATTTTTTTGTAATATTCCTATGGGTGTTCTAAACAACTTTGGGGATCGATTTTACAATAACTTAATTCGTTTTGGAGTGAAAAAAATAAAATGTTGATATGCATGCTAAAAATCAACAAAAAAGCTAATATCTCTCATATTTTAATTTTTTAAAAAAAGTTATTCAGTTTACAGCAAAATGGATCCCTAATTTTGTTGAATGCAACACACAGCAAAAAAATGGAAATGATTGCTAAATAGTTGTGGAAGGAATAGCATTTTGAATGCACTAATGCTTCAAAAAACCCAAATTGAGAAAAACCACTTTAAAGTCTATAATTCTGAAAAAAAATTATAATAAGCTTAAATAAACTTAAAATACCACTTTAAGATATTAGTTATATATTTTTCTTTAAAATATAATTGCATTTTCGTAATTTTTCAATCCATATATTTTTATAAATAATCAATTTTAAGAAGGTATTAATTGCACAAGGAAATTCAAGAAAAATGTTAAAAGAAGTTTTTTTCTGTTACGACAGAAAATTTAGTTTTTTTCTTCACATAATATTGAAGTATTATGTTTGTATGAAAAACCTATCAGGAATAATTTACTGAAATTATGAAATTACTAATATAAAATGCCTTAATTCAAAAATTTTACATGCACACATTTCACAAAGAAGAAAAATTACATTATTGTATTGCCTCGGAAAAATCTTCTGCTTTATATATTACACGTTCTTTTTTTATAGTTGTTATTTCTCTTTATAAAATAGATTTTTTTATCATAACGCTTTTTTTAGCTTTTTTTTCTGAAAAAGGGGCGTGGCCGATTTGCCTAATTTCTTTTCAAATGAAATTTTATTCAAATTTTAACTTACCCGACTTGCACAAATGATATATCAATCGAAAGATATGCAAAGAATAAGATTAAATAAAAATAAAAAAACAATAGGTCGGTCATTTTTGGGGTAGGTACCAAGTCCTCTTAAAAACATAAAGGATGGACGACATCACACATAACAAAGAAACTACAACACTACGCAATGCAGCCGGCTACATGATTATAAACACAGACAGAAGAGAGCAGGATTTCCAATGATCTTGCTATTTATACCCAGTGAGACATCACATGATTTGGGGGGAGACGGATGTAGTTCCAGATGTCCCCGTTAGGCGAGTAACTAATTAAAATAATTAAACGGTAGTCCTGAAGGACTGGACCATAAATAAATCAAGAGCTATTACAGATTAAATTACTGGGAATTATTACTTATATATGTATATAAATATATATATAAATATATATATATATATAATATATAATCCAAAATATATAAATACACAGATAGCTATAGAACCTAAGATAACTATACTAAATAGGATGAAATAGGCATAGTAGTACAATAACAAACTCCTGGCCTTAGGAACCAGGATTGCAGGTTTAAACAAGTTTATAGGGCTAGCCAACCTTCACCAGTAGTTTGTCATACTACGTATCAAGAGGAAAGGAAAGAATAACATTAGGAGAAATTTAAATATTATAAATAAAATCACTAAAATAATAAAATATAATTATAAAATTATATCCTACTAGTATTCATAGTATAGATTTAAATTCGATGCAAAATGTAGATAATAAGACACTTCGGGAGTGTAACAACTTGTTATATTTACCGCCAAATACAAGAGAGGGAAAACAGTTCCGCATAAAATTAAAATTATGATATAATAATATAAAGTTACATATATATGTGCTTTTCAAAAATCATAAATAAATATTGATATAAATATTAGTGGAAACTAAATAAATCCTAGAAATATTTAAATAATATTATTAATTTATTAAACATGTGGTGCCATCTATTTAGTAATTGTATAATTAGTTAAAATTATCAGTAATAAAACATAATGTCAATAAGTTATTAATCCAAATTGTATATCATTGAGAACTATTAGAAGTATAATTATAAAGAAAGTTAGCAGGATAACCATGTTCAATACATTGTTTAATAAAGTTATTAATATTTAAATAAATATATTAGCTTTATCACTAACTAAAACATTATATTACGATAAATATAGTTAAAAATAATATTTCTATTTATAGATATTGATAAATTTGAATTCCAAAAATATATATATATATATATATATATATATATATATATATATATATATATCCACAGGAGTTCGTTATTGTACTACTGTGCCTAATATTTCCTATCTTGAATAGTTATACTTAGGTTCGATAGCTATCTGTGTATATATATTTATGGGTTATATATATTGAACTATTGAGAGTGTGAACTAATAGTAGGAATGGGGAGAGGTCATGTGATCCTCCTATTTCGAGCCAGTAGATCATTTAAATTAGAGTGACAAGTTCAACCTAAAAGTTTATTAGCATATGCTTCCGTGTATCCAAAGTTAAGTAAGAAATTATCCAAAATGACTAACACCTAAGGAAATGGTAGGAAATGTTGAAAAACGCTACGACTTGTGACTAAGAAACAGTTTAAAAGAATTTTACTCTAACAAAACAAGAAAAGAATTAAATACACTCAATCCTTTCATCGAGGTACAGTTTACAGTTATTAATGGTTATTAGTAATCAGCGAGATTACATGATCTTCCAAAGGGCATACATTTATGTAATTCGCTCAAAAATAGTCTATTTGCACTATGATACATGTTTGCATATTTTCTAGAAAATACTGATAATAAATTAACAATACAAATTACTTAAAATATCATCGCTATTATTATCCATTTGAAATAAAATAGTTTAAATTAAATAAAAAACTAAAAGAGAGAGTTTGTGTTTGTGTTGACTATTTGATTGTTTAATTATATGTTTTAAGAACAAATGTTCAATTTATTGCAAATACTCAAATTATAAACATGTGTAGATGTTTCTACAAAAAGAAATTTAAAAATTACATAACAAAATGTGTAGATATTTCTACCGAAAAAAAAACTTTAAAATTACACACGAAAAAAAATCACTTGTACCGATACTAATAAGCTACCTGTAAGCTTCTGGATTATTATGCACCGAGGTAATTTTATTTCGGTAATAAATTTATCTTTGTAATTTGTGAAAGTTCTCCCCATCCTCTAAAACATCTTGAAAAATACTTTTTATCAGGACTATATAACGCTCTAAATGGAAATGTAGTTTATGTATTTAACGAAAAATACAGGAATACATAAATTACAATACATGAACTACATTTCTATTTCTCATAACTTAGAACTACTCATAATTTATTGAACTATCAGATTGCAAAATAACTATAAACATATAAATAATATATACTTTAGCAAGTAAACGAAATGTTTGTAAACAATAGCACTGTGTTTGAATTCCTTTGTCCTTTTTGTAGCTTGTGTTCTAACTTTTTATCTTTAAACGTGTTTCTCTCACGCTGCAAATTCCTCTATAAAAGGTATTTAATTGGATCTAAATTTCTCTGTTAGAATTACTTCCATTATTGATCCTATATTAAGCTAGTGTAGTAATTAATTTTCTTGACTTTTGTCTAATAATTTCTTACATTATTAATCCCTCACAAATTAAGTTTCTAATTAAATCTCAAAATGCCCGTTAGTTCGGGATTTTCTGTTATCTTCTTATTTATATAACAGTTTTAAAGTTGATCAAAAACTACTATTCAAATTTCTGTACACTTTCTTGTACAATGAACCGCAATTTGTGTTTGTGAGTTCAAATACTGACTTTATTTGCGACTGTCGCGTAAAATAATTGGAGCAATACACCCTTCTGCATTAAGTTCAAGTTTCGATAACATCGTGTAAGTCAATGGTTTAATGATGTTATTCAGAACTGCTGTAGAACTCGATGTTGAATCATGATCTTCAAGTTTAAGTTCGATTTCTTGTCTGGTTTTATAAAAGATTCATTTCAAAATAATTGTCTCTTATGCATGCTATTTCTCAAATGCCTGACCATTGACCAACAGGTCATTAGGCAACGAGCTCTCCAGTACCTTTTTACAGCACAGTCCAAATTCTTGTGCGTACCACACGTTTAAATGAGCAGTGTCCATGATTTATACAGAATCACACAAAACACATAAAGATGAGGCAGTCAAAATTAAAACGAAGCAAATGAGAACAAAAGCAGTTATGTCCAGTCAATAATCTAAACTCGGCCGCAGCGAAACGAGTCCGAGACACAATCAGTAACAATACTCAATAAACTCTTTTATACAAGTTTAATGGGACAAAATTTCCAAGTTTTCATGCAAATTTTTGAGGAAATTATGAAAAGGAGATACTAGCTACGGAAAATGTTTTTGAAGTAAAACTTCTTTACGCACGCCTGACTTGGGGAGTAAGCTGGTGAATGCAGGACGAGAGCGTTACGAAAACTGTGAACGGGCAAGGCGAACGGAAGTTAAGAGAGAGATATAAGTTAGTGAAGATAGAAAATTCCAGTCAGTAGTTAGTTTACGAGTTAACTAGAATTACGCGAACGGTGATTTCTTAATTATTTCGTAATTTCATTTCGTTCTTGTTTTATAAATTAATATTTTGTT
This sequence comes from Trichonephila clavipes, assembly GCA_019973935.1. Lineage (NCBI taxonomy): Eukaryota > Metazoa > Arthropoda > Arachnida > Araneae > Nephilidae > Trichonephila > Trichonephila clavipes. The sequence goes on from BMAU01020778.1 coordinate 285,335, forward strand.
CAATACATTAAATATTCTACGTTTAAAGTGAATAAAATTGTAAATTCATTTTAAAGTTCATATTTTGTGAATTAGTAACTTCGAACATGGACATTATATTACGATATATTCATGAAATTGTTATTGGCCAATCATCAATTGGTGATATATGTACTGCTCACGTGTTTTGGACGATGGAACAAACATCATAATGGTAGTTGTTTACATTTCGCCTAAAAACACAGTTAATAACATTATAAAGTTTTTATATGAAAGACTTATGATTTTTACGGTCGAGTAGGCTCTGAAGAATTTGGAGAAAACTATCATACGTTGCCACTAATTTTAGCAGGATGTAAGGGCACCCCGTCGGATGCCCTTCTCCTTGATTTTTAGCGTGAGCTAGGGATGTAGGAATAACGGAAGAACTAGAAGCTGCCATGATCTTAATTTGACTTTATTAAGATCTTAAAACTTAAACTTCTAACAGATTAGATAATAATAATATATGTGAGAGAATCTACGGTGGCTAAACACACAATATATATAATACCGAAATAACGTAACCCGGACCACTATCAATAATTAACTCGCCTAGACTCAATTCCAATACTATCACCTTTCCTATTATTAAAAATTCACTCCAACCTTAGTGGTGATCGATCAATCAAATCTTACTGGAGGGAAATGCTATGCACCTTGACCTAATGACTCTCTGTCACGAAAAACTTCTGTTAGATGTCACTTAATCTTTCCTAAACTTCTTCACGCATGAACCCTGGATTATGTTTTCATTCCTCACATTGCCACACAGCTTACTCTAACTTCTGATATTTAAAAACTTCCTAATTTGCATCTTTCCTTCACTTTTCACTTCTTGGGTTTGGTTGGAAAAGAGTTGCCATTAATTGTGGCCCCAAAGAACATGTTAATGAAAAGACGCGTGAGCCCGTCACAAGGAGATTTCAATGTTAATTTCGCGTCCGAAGATAGGCAACTCTTGGTAAACAAGATAAATTAGAACTACAAATAAATAAAGGGAATAATAACCGAAATGAGCCTACCACAAGACATGGAACAACAATGGATGCAGTTTCCTCTAGATATCTTTGTTATTTTCATTCAAAAACATGTTTCTTATTTCTCATACCTTAAGCCTATTGTCTCGGTCTTACAGTCAACCACAGTAATTACTAATGCATCCGATAATGAGAATAATGAATAAAAATTTAAAAAATCTATTCAAAAATATCAATGTATCGATGCAAACCTATAATAAATTTAAATATTTGTAGAAAATTAATATATGTATATGAATATATACATGTATATATTATATACATATATTAACATGGAGATAAAGAATTTTTACTTCAGAGTAGTGTGGTCTAAAGCACACTCGTTTTTTTAATTTCTAATGAGTTGTTGATTGGTGTTTTACCGTAGCAGACCTAGCACATTTCCCAGGAGCTGATATCCACTTTTAGTGTGACCCCACATATAGGTAGATACTAATCACCGCAGAAAATTTTGATCCCCGATTTCCTCCCTACAGAAAGGTAGGCCGGAATCGAACTCGCTACTTTGGGTGCAGAAGGCCATCGACAAACCAACAACGCCACCCAGACAGCTGCTCAAGAAAATGTTGCTAGTTATATTCACGGCATAAAAGTGTTTATTTTTTCTAACAGAAAGTCCTTAAAAACAATTATTGAAAGTTGAAACAAATTGGCGATCTGAAACAGACCTTCGTTAAGCTGAAATTTTACAGCAGGGAGAGATGCTAGGCGATCTAGAATTATTTGCTTGTGTTAGACTCATTTCCATCCATCCGAAGGTCATTTACTTTAAAGAAACATCTAAAGTTGTTTTACTTGACGTACAAATAACTAATTTAAATACAAAAGTTCGATATTCACAAAAAAAAAATTCGAAACCCGTCAAAATTTTAAAATGTTTTTTTAAAAATACATTGTGTTTATCTTATGAAGTCACTTTTTTCCAAAGGTATAATGGTAGTCACAAAACTTTCTTTTTTCAATATTAATTATACATTCGAAACTCAAAATAACGAACCTCTATATTACGAATTTTTCTATATAGCGAACTTTTTTCTGGAACCTTGAACATTTGACGATTTTCTTCGTAAAATAACCTCTCTATAGCGAAGTGCATTTTCTATATAACGAATTATTTCTTTTGTAATTCAATTTTTGTTCGCCCTTTTTTTAAAGTATTTCTGAAAAAATTTCAAGTCATTCACTCTTCAACATATTTTATGATGGTCATAAATATCGAACTGGTTTTATCAGATCCTAACTTGCCAAGAGCAGAAGCTTTCTGGACGTTTCATCCAAGAAATGCAACCTTTAACCTCCATTGCCAGTACACTAGAAACATCTTTGATATCCTATTCCCCCTCTGTGGAATTTTCCCGTGTCCTCATGTTCTAATTATATAATAATGTATTTTTAATATTATTTGAATGATTTAAACTATAAAATGTCCTTAAAATTCATTAATTTTAGTATAAAATTATTTTCTTAGTATTGAAAAAACAAGGAATTCTTCAACATTTTTTTTTCTCGTTTTCCTTTCTTTCTTGATGGTAATATTTATAAAATAAACATATATTGATTTAAAAATGGTGTGAATAATTACTTTTTTTTAATATATAGTATTCCTGAATTTAAAATTTGTTTTATGTGGTTTGTAAAGTATATTAAAAGATGTACCTCTATGTAACGAATTTTGCATATAACGAACTTTTTTCCTGGATTTAGCGACTTCGCTATAAAGAGGTCTGACTGTTTATTGTTTTATATAAAAACTCCAATTTCTCTAGAATCACGACCTAAAATCTTTGTTGTACCTTAACTTTTAGAGACCCGTCTATTAGTTATTGCTCAATAATTTCTTCTAATAATAAGAACTTGATATAAAAATTTAAACTTTGTAAAATATGTATTATAAAACTATTAAAAATTTTTACAGTCAGTTAATTAATTTTCATTTGCATGTAATACAAAAATTTAAACAATATTAATAGCGTATAACTTCTTGATAATAATGCATAATGCTCTATTTTGTCTGTTAAAGAAAGAAACGACAATTCAATTGTTATGGAGTAACTGAAACATAATACGTTAAATAATACATGAAACTCGCTGTCTAAGAGCTTCTATTTTCTCAACATACGAGTATATATATATTCAACTGCAACAAGATAGAAAAGTAAGAGCAAATTTTGGAAAGCTTAGCGAGTTCTGATTTTTCTTCTTGTCCGTGTCATGTTTCTTATAAGGAAAATAAATATTTCAGAGTTTAAGTGAGGACTGCAACACACACACACACTTAAGAAATATAACTACAATTGTCAAAATAGGAAGAAACATTGTTGCAAAGAAACACTCTTACACGACAAAAGATTTTAATCTTTAACAAAAAGCGGAAGGAAAAAAAGGGGGGGAAATCCCAATCACCAAACAAAAATATGAGATATATGAGGAGCGCAACAATAAAAAAAAGAAATTTTCCTCTCCACTTACGTTTTGAAAATAATACCTTAAGAGTAGAAAGAAGAAAAAGAGTATTAAAAAACAAGCAATTCATAGAGGCTGTTTTTTGCCGTAATCCACAATTTTCTTCAGTCAAGGGAGATTTTAGAATTTTCGTTCTCTTGATGAGATAGAGGGATTTTGATCAAAAAAGGCTTAAAAAATTACTATCGTGTGATTGCACGTGTGAGTTTGCTCGTGGAGATGGAGAGGGATATTGATTTGTTGTTAAAAGATTTAACAAATTATTTATTAAATAAGAGATGTTGTATAAAGTTTTGTGCTAGATCAATACTCGCGTCTTACTCTATTTTTGAGCGAAAGAAGCATAAATACGTTTATTTCTTCCGGAGGTCTCTCATCCGGTACAGTGGTTAGTGAAGCAGACCGCTCTGCTGTTCGGCCTGAGTTCGAGTCCCGGAGAAGGCATGGGTGTTTGTAAATGATGAGTGCTTCTGCGGTATGGGGGCTACTCTAAATAGCTGTCAAGCCGTAAGTCCTCTCGTGAGTTTGGGCGAATGGGAAGGAAAGCGAAAGGTCTCTGACCACCCCCCTGGTATTCTCCCTCAAAATTGAGACAGGACTGATCTAAATCGCACTATCTCCTGTATGGTGCTCAAAACTACAGCTAACGACAGATGTACATGTAGCCTTTTGCCACGGCGAATTTCATGGGCTTTGATCTGATATTACTGTCAATCAGGTGGCATAAGTAACAACAACAACATTTCTTTCGGGGATTCAATATCAAACAGATATCATTCTGAATAAAAGAAAACTTTAAAGAAAAAAATACAAAATATACTGGGGCAATTAATATTTTATCATTAAACTCAATCGATTCACTCCCCAATGATGGTTTTTCACACAGGTGCATGTAGTTATGCGGCGTATTGGGGTAAAGAATAGGAACAAATAAATAAGTCCTTCACAAACCTTTTCAAGGTCATTGTATTGTATTCCAAAGCCTACGGAATAGTTTTACGATTAACATCGCATTGCAGAGGTTTGTACTTCGGAAAGGAGTATGTATATGCCAATGGTGGTTAAAGCACCAACTGAACACGAAATATATATACGCCCAAACAGTCCAGAGATTTACAAGAGTCAAAGGATAATACTCAGCAGTCAAGGTGTAATGCAAAGCAAGGAAATCAAATTAAGAAAAAAATATACATAGAAAAAAAGAATATAGAAATCCACTACATAGATACACAAATTATCACTCTAATATACATATACATATACATCTTTATATATAAAAATCTTCTGTGCATGTGTTTGTCACTAAACTCCTCCTAAACGGCTGGACCGATTTCGATGAAATTTTTTGTGTGAGTTCAAGTAAATTTGAGAATGGTTTAGATTCACAATTCGATCCGATATCGCAATTAGTTAAAAAGATATTAATTAAAAACATTCAAAAAAATACAACTCAACATTCACCTGCATTGTTGTAACAACGCTATGGTTATAAACAAAAGTAATATAAAAAATAAATTTTAATCAATTCCTACTTAGATCAACCAAGGAAAAATTTATTTTAGTTATTTTTTATTAAATAGTTTCAATTAATATAAATATGTATCTACGTATGACAGAATCACAACATTAAGTGGTAATTAATTTTTATTAATTATCATTAAAGTATCGTATTGTCATCCAAAAACAATCGTGTATATAAAATTTCCTTTCAACTGAATGCTTTAACACGCGAGAAAAAAACCTTTTCGAATTTTTCAAATTTTGACATAAGTCGCCAACGTGGCTGTATTTGTAATTTTTTTAAATAATTAGTTTTAATCAATTAATTTTTATTAATTATAATGAAATTATTGTATTATCGTCCAAAATAATCATGTACATTCCTTTTCAGTTCAATTGAGCGTTTTAAAATGTATTTTATTAACGATCGAAAATTCCACCAAGATAAATAAATAAATAAACAAACAAACAAAGGAAATATGTATAGAGATCGTGAGCTAATAGTAGGAATTGAAAAAGACATAAGTTGGCGTCGAAAATTGATTTTCAGCCAAACTGGCCTAACCCGGTCTTTATTGTTACGAAAATGCAGACGATTCACGCTTTTTAGCGTTTTTAATTAATATATTTTCAAATAATCTTTATATGTGTAATTCTTCTGTGCGTGTGTATGAAACTGAACTCCTCCTAAGCGGATGGACCGATTTTGATAAAAGTCTTTGTCTGTTCCAGTGGACTCGAGAATGGTTTAGATTTATAATTTGGTTTAGAAATGTTTATTTAATTAATTTTTTTTATAAATTATTGATCTTGGAATGTTTTACATTGGATCTGGCAGACTGCGTTACGATCGCAGTATCGAGTATTCAAAAATCTTTTATTTTGAATTTAAGATGTGTGTACAGGACAACGTCTGTCGGGTCCTCTAGACTATATATATATATATATATATATATATATATATATATATATATATATATATATATATATATAGTATGAGCGTGCGTGCATGTACGTGCTGTAGCGAACTCGAAATCAAATTGCAGACGTAGAAATACAATAATAATCACCTCAGATCAAATGAAACTCTAACACAAATAAGTATTTATATAGCTTGGAATAAAGTCAAAAAACTATTACTATACCAATGCTGTTGTTGTTGTGTATTTTATTACAACTTTTAAGCTAAAGAATCAATGCTTTTTTTAAAGTTCTTTAATTTTAATTTTTCAATGCATTTCGGTTTTAGGTATGTACTATGGAACGCAACTTTTCATTAATCAGATCCTCTTTCCAAAAGAAGGATAAGTCCGCCCTGAACACGACGTCAATCTGTAGAAGAAGAAAACTAGCTACATCCTCAGATTCGTACGCAAAAAGGGAAGTCAGAAACGAGACTAACGAAAGGTAAGAAATAGAATTCCACAAACTTTTGTAGTTGAAAGATTAAATGAATCTAACATAATTATCTCCGATTGGATTGTTTTGATTTTTTGAACTCTAGAGTGTGGATCTGTTCCAACACATTTAAATGTAAACTTGGCTTATTATAAAAACCTTGATTATCAAAAACAAAGGCCTTGCATTAATATTTTTAAAAAGACAGTTATGTGTATTAAATAACATACCCCAAAGTTTGTCTTCTCATTTTGCGTGATTTATAGGCCTGAACTTTTAAAAGATTTCTGCTTACTATAGTAATACGTAAAATTTTTTTGGAATTTTCTTGAATTACAAATTTAGCAGTTAAGACAGATTTTAAACATTTTTTAAATTACAGTTATTCTTATATTGTTCGAATAATTAAATAGTTTTCACGTCATTTTATAACTTTCCCTCATTTTGAGAAAATTCAGAGCATATTATTAATTAGTTATGTAGCGATTTCTTAAGATTTTTGTCCTTGTACTTTTAAACTAAATAAATAAAAAATTTCTATATGCTTGTTTTATTTGATGTAATTTGATACTTAAAATAAACAAGTATTTTTTTAGAAATTCTTACAAAATATATCTATGATATCCTTTTTTTTAACATAAAATGAACGGCTGGAAAAAAACTGTGTTTAGAAAGAAAACTTATTTTATTGTATTACTTAAATTCTTTCTTGCATTTGGAATTCCTTTATGCTATAACGTATAGTTACGAATTTTGTGTAAAATAGTGTAATAATTTGAATTCGGATGTTTAATGCAGTGTTTCTCAAACTGTGGGGTTTCCCCCTGGGGGGACGCGGTATTCCTGCAAGGGGGGCGCGAGCATATTGAAAATAAAAGATTTAAAAAAATAATTCTTTGGAATGAAGAAAAACAAAATGCTTTCTGACTTAATAAAAAATGCACATTTACACTCATATACACTGCTGGACAATTGCTAAGGACGGATCACAAATTGCTATGTAGCATAACATTAAGCGAGACATGAGGCCTAGTAGGATAAAATATAGTTGCCACACTGTTCAGACATTAGAATAAAGAATATTTATTGTTCTGGAAAGTACAAAGCTGTGAAACATCTGAAAGAAAAAAAATGTTCATTTGATCTGCGTACGGAGAAATGGAACAATGCCTCTAAAAGTCAGCAGGCACCTTAAAGAAAGGTATCAGTACGGGATATGTCCACCGTGGAGTGTGATGCAACATTACACACGTCGTACCATACTTTGCACAACATTATCCAGCAGTTGTTGAGGCAATTTATCCCATTCCTCTGTGAGTGCACGGATGAGGGTGTTCTTGTTTGTCGGAGGATAGTTTCGACCAGCAACTTGCCTCCCCAAAGCATCCCACACATTTTCAATGGGGTTTATATCTGGAGAACGCGCTAGTCATACGAGACATTGAATACCCTCGCCGTCTAGACAATCCTGAACAGCGAGTGTTCGATGACATGTTGCGTTGTCGTCCATAAAAACAAATTTATCACCGACAGCACCACGGAAAAGACGAACATGAGGAAGTAGAACTTCATCAATGTATCGTTGGCCCGTCATAGTCCCATTCGCAACCACATGTAGGCGCGTGCGGCCATTGATCATGATGCCGGCCCACACCATGATACTGCATGTCGGATATCGGTCCTTTTCCTGGATATTTTCTGGACGATAAGCAGTACCACTCTCGCGCCAGATCAGTTGGCATCTACAATCCGATGACAGACTGAACCTACTCTCATCTGAGAATAGTACGCATGCCCAGTCCTGTTCAGTCCAATTGTGATGCTCACGACACCATTGCAAACGGGCAGTACGGTGCTGTCTGGTCAATGGGACACACACAACAGCTCTGCGCGCGTATAGTCCTCCTCCCCTCAAACGTCTGGCAACAGTTTTTCGGGAGATATGCTTTCCTGAGGCAGCAAGAAACTGATTTGCCACCTGCTGAGCTGTGGTGCGCCTGTTCCTTTTTGCTGATAGGACGATATATCTGTCTTCTGCAGGCGTCGTACTTCTAACACGACCTCCCCCGTGCCGTCTACTACTCATTCCAGTAGTTTTAAATGACTTCCACAGCCGTGAAACAACGCTGTGAGCGATGTCGAACTCCCTGGCAACATCTGTTATTTTTCGCCCTTCTTCGATCTTTCCAATAATTCGGCCACGCATAAAATCATCTATGTGATGTCGGGAAGACATGCCAAAAATTTTAAGTTCGTCTATTAAATCTTTCCTGTAAAACTTTGACTTGAAACAACAACTGTCCACACGCGTCAAAACCTTTAAAGCTCTTATGAACGCTATCACGTGATGAACAGACGTGGAAGAAAATGTGCATACTCATACTTCTTCTTACTAATATCCCGCACTTATTCTAATTTTCCACATTTTGCTTCCTTTCATTTTGTGGTTGCTATGGATGATAGTGTTATCCGTCCTTAGCAATTGTCCAGCAGTGTAATTTATACATATCATCTGGTGATCATCAAAAATAAAACATTCCACTTCAAACGTTCATGAGCTATCTTCGATTCTATAACCAAATAAAAAAGACATTTTGTTTGCTTTACTCTAATCACATGATGAGAGAGTTTTTTTATTACGTTTCTTTTAACCACTAAAATACTACTTTTGAATATCATTTATTTGACCTTCAAACTTACTGGTATGTTTCATTACATCTGTTTTTAATTTAGGAAAGTTGTAAATAATATTTTTCTGTTGCTTTTTTCCATGTGAATGAGTTATATGATATACGGATAAGCGTATTGAGTACTTTGAAGGATTACTTGGCAAACATACAATGCATAACGGAGAACATTTTACGCAATTCTTCTTTAGAACTAATATTCATATGTTTTATTGAATAACACTTTTAACACGGAATCGGTCTCGCGATGCGCAGAGTCATCTGATGTTCACGAAATCGTTAATTCTGGAAAAACTGTTTATTTGTTACCAATGACCTTGACAGAGTACCCTTCAATAACAGTCTTAATGGGAACTAAAATGAATTTATCACATTTCGCCCTCTTTTTTGGGGAGTTTCAAACGTTTTTTTTTTTTTTTTTTTTTTTTTTTTTTTTTTTTTGTAATCAAGTTACTAGTTTTGATCGAGTTCCCTGCGCGACAAATTTTGTTCGAAAATATTTTCTATGAACATACTTTATGTCCTTTATTAAGAGTAAGCAGATTTGGAACATTTTCTTCTCAAAAAATCAAAGAAAAATTGAAGTCCTTGAAAGTAGGTAAGTATATTTTCTCTTAATTAAATTATTCACAGGAATTTTTTTTGGGATTTTTATCGTGTATAGTAAAAATAATTATAAAATAAATTATAGTTTAAAAACAAATTAAAAAAAACACGCTTTTATAGTAACTCGAACTAAAAAGTAAAAAAATAAAAAATATATACTACTCAAAAGTAACATATACAAAGCTTAATACTTGTCTTGTTTATTTGTAAGGTTTATAATTATGATCGTATTGAAGCTTTAGCACCCCTCCCCCAAATGCATTATTATTGCATTCAATACATTATAATTCTTTGGGGGGAGGGGGGCGCGATAAAAATTATGATTGAAAATTGGGTCGCCAGTAGTTAAAGTTTGAGAACCACTGGTTTAATGTCTTTGTCTTACTCTAAATTGGATATGATTTGCGTTAAAATTGTGGTATTCACGAGCAGCGCCGTCCCTTGCGTTATAATGGTCATTCAATGAGAACTTGGCGATAGAGCCAAGTTGGTGTCATTTATGGTGACCAATTTGGCTACCATTTTTGGCGAGTTAGGGACCCTCTGGATTTTTCTAGCAATGAGTAGAGAAATCCACTAATTTCATGATCTATGATGCAAGCGAGTCTTTCTCGAATTATCCGCGAGGAATATAAATAGACAGATTCTCGCCGAAAGTCAATCAGTCTGGTTTTGACTAGCGATTAGTTAGTATTGCTTTAATGATTACTTCGGCTGTGGAACAAGCGATTGCTTGTGAATAATCGTTTATACACGTGTATTTTAGGCGCCGATATTTGTGTCTGAGTGCTGTTGAAGGTGTGAATACCTTCTGAGATTTATTCTGCGAATATTGCTGCTGAATCCCCGTATTTCGAGGATTGGACTTTCAACAATAAATTATCATCGCTCTTAAAAAACTGTCTTGTTCTTTGCAACTGATTTGCATAAAATCCTCGAACCCCGGATTTACGTAACAGTATACTAAAGGATAGGAATTTTTTTTAAAAAAAGCCCATTTAACAAAGTTTTACTCAAATGACTCATTCAATTCCTACTATTAGTTCACAATCTCCCTATATAAATATATATATATATATATATATATATATATATATATATATATATATATATCTTGTTCAAATTTTCAGTCGTTAATAGAATGCATTTTAAAACACTCAAATGAGCTGCAATTTTATACACATGATTATTTTGGATAACAATGCAATAATTTAATTATAATTAACAAAAACTAATTGATTAAAACTAATTATTCAAAGAATTACAGATAGAGCCCCGTTGGCATCATTTTTGGCGACTTAGCGACCATTTTAGTGACGTACGTGTCTAAACTTTAAAGGGTTTTTCTCCCATTTTAAAGCATTCATTTGAGCTGAAATTTTCTATACGCGATTGTTTTGGATGACAATACGATACTTTAATTATTATAATTAATAAAATTAATTTGCCGTCAAATGTATATACATATTTACATTAATTGTCATTATTTGATAAAAAGTAAATAAAATTTTTCTTTGTCGACCTAAGTAAGAATTGACTTACAAATTTTTTATATTACTTTTTACATTAATTTTAAAAAATTGCACGCAGCTCATCAATACTTGTTTCAATAACCCATTGTTTCATTGTATAACCTGCGCTTGATTTTATCTTTTTTCTTTGATGAACAAAATATTTAAAGAAAGCATTTCATCATAACACTGTCGAGCTTATATCTTCTTTTCACATTTCAAATCTAATCTGGTTTTCCGCATTTTTCTCTATAGTTTTCAAAGCTTCAGTTTCCACCGTAGCGGAAGTTGGTTTTATTTCATGATAGTTAATATTTGTCTTGTTCAGCAGATTTGAATTGCTTATATATGTATTCGAACGAATTCTAAACAACACAGACAAAAATGAATTTGCATATGGACTTAGCAGGCATTTCAATTTCTGTCATTGCTATTTTCTATTTTCGACTCGCGGAAACAAGCTGCCTGTGTTACATTTTCAGAATGACAATGCCTGTAATATCTTTCTTTAGATTATTCGAAATGTAGATACTTTATCTCTCTGCATCCGAAATATTATAATATTCATACACAACATCCAGTGCTCAAAGCTATTTAGATTGAATAGAATTTAGTTCTCAAATTTTTTCTGGGTTCTTCTGTGATGCTTGACGGAAGAAAAATAATTAAATGATAAGAAGATGAAATTACATTAAGTAATAACGGGAGTAATAACAATACTGAATATTACTTCCTTAAAAAATATATTAAATGCTATGTGTTACTGGCTGTCATAATTTAATGCCATGTAACTTTGAGAAAATAACTATTACATACACGAACAAATCTGCGTGTTTATGTTATCGGTTCTATTTTAACAAATAAGAATTTTCATGTGTGCATTTTTTTCTGATAAATTAAATACAGTAATACCTCGGCTTACGCTACCTAGACTTTCGTGAATCCGGAGATGCGCGATTTCCAAATCTCGCCGATTCGTCTCTTGTTTAGGGGGATTGATAAAATTATGAAATTGGTAATAGGATTGAAGAAAATGTCGATCTTCCCAGGAAAATATATAAATTTTGAAATCGATAGCGATGACGTTCAAGAACCGCTGGAATCCACAATCAGGAGCTGACAATTGATGAGCTCATAGAAATGCATAAGCAAGACATTGAAGAGAGAACTTGAGTATTTAGACCCAGTTCAGTCAGAAGATCGAATAACAGTTGGGAATTTGACAGAAGTCAAGTTGAAAAAAGGTTGCAAATTTTATAAAATATAGACTCCAATGATGAGTGTATTTTTAAAACAAAACAAGAAATTAAAAAATTATTAGCATGCTACGATGAAATTTTATGTGAAGAAAAAAATCTTTGAGCAGACAGACTACTTTGTTAGATTTAATGAAACCTTTTCTACATTGGTTTGCGTTTTTGTGTTTGTGTGTTATCTAATATTTTGTTAAATATTTTTTCTAAACTATTATTTTCTTTCGTCTTCGGCCTCAAATAAAAATAATTCATATGCATATATATATGCGAAATCTCTTACCCAGGCTTACGTGAATTCGACTAACACGGTTATCTCTTGATCCTGCCTACCGCATAAATTTGGGGTATTATTGTAAATGTGTCTTTGTTTGGAATAAGAAAACTATGATTTGGATCATTAATATTATTATATGAAAATTTCCCTCCCTAGAGGGAGGCACCTGAGCTCTGACGAGACACCAGCTTCCGCAGGATGTACTAGGTCTGCAATGGTTAATGATCATTTCGCAGCCCATTAAATAAATATATATATATTCCTGCTGAGATATCTTCTTCCGTCTTTTACAACAAACAGAAATTACTTTTAAAAGACTAAGTTCCAAATACCCACAGCACACACAAAAAACAAACATTATTCAGCTTACTTATATATTACTTTTTGTTTTTTAACATCATGATAATATATCTTTTTTTCCCTGAAAATGCAAAACAAAAACTTATATTAGGAAACCTTTTAACTGAGATTAAAGGTAAAATCCCTTTAAATTCAATTCGTTGAGAAATAAGAGATTATTACCGAATAAATCTTAGCAACAAAATTCAGTAGTTTGAAAGGAAAATAATACCACAATAGTATAAAACACGAATTAAGTAAGTAAGTTATTGATTGAAAACACTATAAAAATAAATATGAAAGGAAATGTATGTTCAAGAGTAGAGGAGGAATTTTAAAAAGTTTAAATGCAAACAAAACTTAAGCTCGAAAGTGGGTAGGTTGTTGGAACTCTATGATAAGCATTTAACTGAGGGTGTTTTACAGAAAATACGTAACAAATAGTGTAAAGACTGTAATGACCCTTCATAGTAAAATGAGTTGACTGTAATAGTTATAATGATGAAAACATGGAAGTGGATCATCCAGAAAATAAAGACTGTTTAGTTGTACAAAATGAAAAACACAATATTTATTGTAAAAAATAATTCTGTTACATACCTTGAAGCTTTCTTTACATAATTACTATCTTCCTTTAAGTATTTGTTGTATATGTTCACGAGCTTCAGAATTCCAACGTTATCCTGTACTATCGCCAGTCCATTAAGCCTTGTATTCACTGCATTCAAACAAAAGACCGATAGTCCGGACCTTGCACTTGGTGATTACCATCTTTACCCTAAGCTGGATTATCTACCGTCATTTTGCTGCCTTGTCATATTTAAGAGTGTTCACTAATTTCTCTAAGATTTATTTTTAGCTGACTCTGGAGAAAGTGGTTTGCTGTCTTGTGGCTCAAGAGTTTCTTCGTTTGTTTCATAAAGCGTTTCTCAGAGTAAGTCTGATTTTGGTATTTATAAAAAAAAAGTTCAAGGTTTGCCTTATTTCTGAGATAATCTGTGTGTCTGTGCCATATTTTAAACTACAGCCTGGATGTCTGATTTGGAATGAACTACAATGACTACGTTAAAAAAACAATGGATCTTTATCTTGAGATTTTCCAGAGCTGGTGAGATTGTAAGAATCTCTACATCAATGTTCTACAAGAAGTGTCCAAAGAGGAGTACATTGGGAAAAGAATCTACTGTATACACCAGCCCTAGTGTTGTCTTGTATTTTAGAGCCTTCAGTGTACACTCTAGATTCAGTTTCAGTGTATTGTTAATGTAGTATGCCTAAAGTGTTTGCTTTTAATATTGTATCAGGAATGTTGTTCTATTCCATTAAGTTCTGGCATTCAAGTATAGTTTGCTTATCTCAGTATGTTTTTGAGTCTTTTTGTTGAGTTCTGGTCATATAAGAAGATAGTCAGCATTTGACTAAACTTTTTTCAGATGTCTTCAGTATTAACCCAGGTTGTTTTTGCTGCCTAGTCAGATTAATTTTATTGTCCGTTAATTTCTCTAAAATATATTTTAAGTAACTCAGGATGAAGTGTTTTGTGGTTTTGCGGCTAAATTTTTCCTCATTTGGCTGCCTTTTGGTGTCTATATAGAAAGTTTAAGGTATTTCTCTCTCTCTCTCTCTCTGAGATAATCTGTGTGTCCGTGACATGTTTTATAAATAAAGCCTGGATGACTGTTTTGGAATGAACTAGAATAGCTGCTTTAGAGAAACAATCAATCTTTACCTTGAGGAAAAAAAGTTTAAATATAGGAAGTAGTTATGTAGAGAAGTAAAAGAAGCATCAGAAATATATAACACTTTATTCCCTTATAAATATTGTGTTCGTTTTTAACTGAATAGTCTTTATTTTCTGGATTACACTCACATTTACTCAAAGGTCAAAATTTATCTGAAAATCTATTGTTAGAGATAGGAAAAGAGAAGTTTGCTTATTTTCTGACTATTATTCACCGCTTCAAAAAATTCTAAATTAATTAAAATCTGTTCCAGAATGTCTGAAGTGTGTCAAAGTACAGAGTGGGAAGGGGCGTAACGTAGAATATTAGCCCCCTTCCCTGCAAAGTCAGGTTTTGGGCCCCCACGCGATGGGGGGGGGTATACATTACGCCACTGAAAGTGTGCACCACAAAGTAGAGCATGAATGTACAGAGGCATATAATTAATAACTTGAATTAATTTTTTAATTAATTCAAGCGTCCAAATTTACTAGCGAGAGCCGCCACTAGATGGTGCCACCACTGAAATGACTCTGACTATGGCTCTGAATTAGGGGACTTGCCGTGTAAGCAAATGCTTAATTGCTAATATGCAGCCTATTAGAAAAAAAGAATTACATATGATGTCAAAAAATCAATTTTACTATTGATTTTATTAGATGGCATAATGGTATAGCATTTTAAAATAATTTTTACGGTTAAACAGTGTATTGCATGTGTATTTAAAAAATAATTTAATTGATTATGTAATTTCGATTTTTATTATTAAATATGTTTACTCTGTTGTGTGTGTGAATTAAACAGTTCGTGAAACTCTAATGTTGAAATACATTTATCTAAACATTTAAAAATTGAATTTTATATTAACTCAGAGAATTGTAACAATGTTGTGTGAAACAATGTAACAAATAGAGAAATTTTAAGTTAAGTTTCTAACGTAGTTGGGTTTCTGTGTGCCAGATCTATCTTCAAAATACTTCACTATATATAAATAGAAATATTTATTTTAAATTCATCTCATCAAAATAATAAATTGACCTTCTAAATCAGGGGTGAGCAGACTTTTCCAGGCTACGGTCTACTTCCAATTTTTTCAGTGTCGCGGTCCACCTAGTGACATAGGAGTCGTGAACTAAAAGAAGGGTTTACAATGTTTATTATTTAAGGTGTTTGTCGGCCCAAAAGTAAATTAAACTTAAGAGCTAAAGTAGCACATGAATATGAAAACACTTCAGTGGTATTAATTGCTTGCTTCCATCTGCATAGCATAACCATTTCGTCGAAAAAGCTATTGCAAAATGTCCTTCCTTTGAAAAAAAAAGTTTACTGCTTTTCTTTCTTCGGCAAATTCCATGTTCTCATCATTATAGGAAAATAGTAGAAAAATATAACTAAAAAAGTTTTTAAAAAGAAAATGACAGTTCAAACTACCATATTTAATGGAATATAAGCCGCACATTTTTCTAATGTTTTTGATACTAAAAATCGAGTGTGGCTTCGAATCGAAGACTGAAAAATTCGTTGGATGGGGGGAAATTGAGCTTGATACTGACGGTTAGAGCAAATAGATTCAAGCAATTATTTAAAAATTTTAACACTGGTAAAATAAACTAATTATACATTTCGTATTAGTCCTCATTAATTTTTTTTTAATTTTGCAAATATCCGATTTTGATTCGTTATATTTTGGACTACTTTTTTATTTTTTCACAAAAACCTGTGGAGAGTTTGAGGTGTAGCTTAAATTAAAACAATTATGGAAGTTGCTATTAACAGATTGGTAATATTTTGAAGATCACGTCTCCTTTGGCGATATTACGTCATTTAAAATAAAAGCTTTCACTTCATAAGCTCTCACATTAGATATCTTTAATCCAATAATTAAATCAAAAAGTATTTTGTTTGATTTGCAAAAGCACATACAACCTTGCGATAAGGGTTTTTTGTTACGTTTTCTTTTTAAACCTAAGGTACTACTTTCAAAGAGACAAAACAACTCAGACCTAGAATCTAATACAATTCTAGGGAGATAAAAAAATTTATCCTTGTTATTATTATTGAGATAGCAAAATGAATACACTATTCACCCTATCGAGGCATCAAAAATATTTGCTGATCATCTGTTTGGCCTTCGAATTCGCTGTCATCGTTATAGTTCCCTCCCTCTCCCACTTACGCGCGCGCGCGCGCGCGTGTTTTCATCTTCATTTAGCAAAGTCGTGAATAAACTATTTCTGTTAACCTTTTTTTCATGTAAAATTATTAAGATAGTTGGAGAAGTACAGAGAGTATTTTAAAAGATTATTAGAGGGCAAGATTTATATTTGAGTCTTCTCAAATATACACTGGCCTCAAAAAGTTAAGGTACAACCGGGTTTTGTGTCTAATTTGCAAATGAATGAATGTAGAAACAAAAAATTTGGAGGATATGTGCATTAAATGGTTTTTTATTGAATGCGTCATAGAAATTTGTATAAGTGTATTGCAAAAACGATTTATAACAAAAAAAGCAATCTCTGCGGAAAAGTCCATTCTTGGAGAAAACAGCACATCACAGTGTTATGTGGTAAAATGGCATAAAAACAATACAAAAATGGGTTCTAATAAGGAATGTGTCCACCCCTAACTTGAATGCATTAGCGGCATCGATTTCCCATGCTGTTTATTAAGTTGTCGGACACCGGAATAGGAAGCGAAGACCAGACACAGAGTAAGCCTTGTTTCAGCTCATGTAACGACCTTGGAGGAGGATTTAAAGCAGCAACCTCTCTGCCAAGATAGTCCCAAAGATGTTCTATCGGATTCAGGTCTGGAGATCGAGCTGTCCATTCCATTCGTTCCAAACCGGGATCCTCCCGATACTCCTCAACAATCTGAGCTCGGTGAGGTCGTGCATTATCATCCATCAGAATGAAGTCGTTACCAATAGCAGCAGCATATGGGCGGACATATGGATCAAGGATCTCATCCCGATATCTAAGACCAGTTACGGTTCCTCCATGGAACATATGCAGGTCAGTGTGACCACCGAGCGAGATCCCTGCTCAAACCAGGATTCCACCACCTCTATAACTGTGTCTTTCAACAGTGTTGGATTGATGGTATCTAGTGCGCTGTTCCCTCCAGATCAGTAGACGCCCTGAATCACTCTCCATTGTAAATCTGGACTCGTCTGTGAACAGCACAGAAGCCCATTGTTGCTGCGTCCAATAAACATGTTCCCTTGCCCAGCATAAGCGGTTCCTTCGCTGTCGTCCGTTGAGGGGAACGCACACAACTGGTCTTCTTGCATACAGACCTGCATTGTGAAGACGATTTCGCACCGTAGTAGCGGATATTCTTCTTCCTGATGCTTGAAAGTGGTCTGCAACGAGCTGCGGCACAGTAGTGGTTCTTCTCCTTCGTGCCGAAAGAGCTAGAAAACGGTCTTCTGCAGGTGTTGTAGCTCGTGGTCGGCCTGGAATAGGTCTTCTGGACACAGAATTTTCGGATTGGTATTGATCCCAAAGTCGCTGAACAACACTACGAGACACATTGAGACGTCTAGCAGCATCAGCCTGCGACAATCCCATTTCCATCCATCCAACTGCCCGCCACCTTAACGAATTGGGTAAACGACGTCTCTGAGACATTTTCTAAACTCTATTGACTATTATCACCGAAACTGCCAACAACTGTTGAAAATCAACACAACTTACACACAAAAGTACGAAAGCTTGATATTTGCATATTTTTCTCTCACTCATAAATATACGTTCTTTTCTATAAAATAAAAGTGGTAGCAATCGTTTTTGCATTAATGTTTTTAAAGTTCGTTATTATCATTCATGTAAACTATGCATTTTATTGTTACTGCCATTTTTTTTATGGTGAGTTTCGAAAAACATGTTGTGCCTTAACTTTTTGAGGCCAGTGTAGTATATAACACACACAATGAGAAATGTTTTACAAAATCTTTTTAGAACTGGCACTTAAAAAAATAGTCTCCTTACAATTCAGCTATTATACCAAAAATAACTCGTTGGCAAGAGCTTGTTACTTGAACTGGTCATAAATACGGAATATGTACTTACCTACATATAATTACAATAAAGAACACTTAACTCTTTTTAAGCCACGTTTAAAGTAAAATGTAAGATACAAACATTTGCACAATAGCTACAAATATAATATAATTAAGTGATGCACTAACTATCAAACTATTCAAAATACATAAAAAAGTCATTTTTACATTAAGTTAGTTCTAACAAATATAGTTAGTAGAGGACTCAATCGGCATACTGTCCGCCAGACTTGAATATCGTGGTATATAGTTACTGACTGCTAATCTTGCACTGGATTCTAAGTGGTCGTCTGGAAGACGGGTTGATTGATTGAATATTAACGTCGCACTGTTCAGCTACACGAGGGCTTTTGGCGACGGACCACGTAATTTTGAACCATGGTCAAGTGACGTGGACGACACCTGAGCTGGCACCCCCTCTCCTAACTACCACATCACACCAACGGGAGGACGTTTCAGCTCTCGACAGATTTAACGTGCATCGCTGCCCTACACGACGGGTCTTTAGTGGTACAGGATTCGAACCCGTGACAAAGCAAGCCACGGTCCGATACCTATACCACTCGGCTACCGCGGCCGTCTGAGAGACGGGACCGATATGTATTCTTAATTATATTCATCGTTGAAAATGATGATTCACACAGCCAGGTAGAGCCAAAGAACGATGTTAAATGGAATGCAACTTTTTTTAAATTAGGATACTTTGTTTTGTCCATTAGATTTCAAAAGCTATTCTTAGGTTCTGAGCTACGTGCTTTTAAAATTATGTCCTTTTGAAGAACTTCGTTTTCCTCAAGAAATAAAGAGAACATATAATTCATATTTTTGGTTATGTCTTCCACATGAATATTGCCAAATGGGTAACACATGAAGATACCAATTGGTTCTAGTCTAGTGAATTCTTGAAAACGTCTATCAAATATATATATAAATATATATTTATACATATATATATATATATATATATATATATATATATATATATGTTTTTATATTATTTTTATATTTTTGTTTATATGTATATGTATATGTGTGTATAAATTTATATATATGTGTATGTATATGTATATGATTATATATTAAAAAATTCTTATATTGGATTATATATATATATATATATATTCTGAGTGAATTTCTAGTATTTCATCATAATATTTCTCTTTCTGTACCCCCGTTTTTCGACAACTCGTCAGGAATATTTTTGAAATTTTTTAATTCATTCTTCATTAATTGGGAAGATAATAGCTTTAACTTGTTTTTAAAAGTATTAACATACCCTATCATTCTACTTTTGCTTGATTTTTTCCTTGCAAATGTAAGTTCAATTCATTAAGATGGCTTGTTATATTAACAACAAAGGCTAAATCCATCAACCAAATTTTATCACTAAGTTCAAGGTACGTTTCATCTTTTGATTCCAAAAAATATTTTACCTCTTGTAGTAGGTCCCTGAATCTTTGTAAAAATATACTCCAACAGAGCCAACGGACATCAGCATGATATAATAATTCCCCGTAATCAGATTCGTTTTCTTCTACAGTCATGTCCATAAATTAAGGATAATGAAGTTCAGGCAAAGAAAGAGACAAAAGCAAAACAAATTTGATTTATTTGTAAAGTCTATGTGTTAAACAAAAGGTAAAGAGCAAAAAAAATGCTATATGTTTGACATAATTAATAAAAATTCAGATTTTTATTCCCTGGAGCAAATTTCAAAAAGAACCTATTTACAAAAAACAGTATAAAATGGTTAGTATGATGGTTAATACGGATTATGTCTCCCGGACGATGCAATACAGGCCTTACAACGCCTAGGCATGCTGAGTATCAAATTATCAATCTGATCTTGGGGAATATTACACCACTCATCAAGCAAAGCCCTCCGAATTTCCCGTAGATAGGTGGGAGGGGATTGACGGGCTGCAATTCGTCGGCCAAGCATATCCCTCACATGCTCTATTGGATTCAAGTCCAGTGAGTATGCTGGCCAATCCATACGGGTGATATTCTCCGATTGAAGGCATTCGTCTACAATGTTTGCACGGTGAGGACGAGCGTTGTCATCCATAAACAGAAATTCAGCACCCACGGCGCCCCGAAACAAACGTACATGTTGTTCCAGAATGACATCCCGCTGGATGTGGTCTTTCATCGTTACACTCTAAACATGCAGGTCAGTTCTGGAACCAAGAATAATTTTTCATCCTGCACCACCGTATCGGTGTGGTTCAATGGTGTTCTCTTGGTGGTAACGGGTACCTAGTGCTCTCCATATTAAAGCCCGGCGAGAATCAGACTGCAAACTAAACTTGGACTCGTCGGAAAACATCATACAAGACCAATGTTGTGGTTTTCACAATGCATGCTCTCTACTCCAGGTTAATCTCAGGCGACAGTGAGTTGCAGTAAGTGGAACACTTCTGACAGGCCTACGAGCATATAGACTAATGTGCCCTAAGCGTCTGTACACGGTCTGCCTTGAAACTGTCGTTCTGGTAGCTGAAGAGAGCTGACGAGACAAGTCTGATGCTGTGCTCCGTCTGTTTCTTTTGGCAGTAACTGCAAAATATATATACCGGTCCTCATTCGGCGTTGTAACTCGGGGGCGACTTGTGCTGTAAAATCTACTCACATTACCATCATCTTGGAGTCGTTGTCAAAGCCTGGAGATGACACTCTGGGTGATTTCAAGTTCCTCGGATACTTCCAGCTGGGTACGTCCACATTCCAGTCGTCCAATAATTCTACCACGTAAAAAATCATCCAAATGCTTCCTTTGTGCCATAACTATGCGGTTATTGCACTGAAAGGCTTTTAAAGCGCTTGTGAACAATTTTACTTCTTTGCCACCATTCCTTATGTACCCCTCTCTTACACTCTCATCATTATGACGTACTATCCGCGCCATCTGGTGTTTTCCTGTAATTTGCATATTCTTCTTCAAGATGTGTGTGATAATTCTACAGGTACTATTTTAGAGTTCAATTTCTGTGTGATTCTGAATTATCCTTAATTTATGGACATGAGTGTAGTTGGACTCGAAACATTCTTCTCTAAAGACTTCTTCCTCCAATTGGGTTCACGATTTTCATGCAGATTCCCATAACATGACGCATATTAAGAATTTTGCAACACAGGGCCTGTTGGTGAATAATGCAATGATAAGAAAGGAAATGCGGAAAGTCCTCGTCTCTCATACACATAGCCAACAATCCATTGACTGTGCCGGTCATTGATGGTGCCCAATCAGTTGTCATCGATACAACTTTATAAATTGGAATATTTTTCTCTTCTATGAATTTTTGAAGCCGCAGTAAATATCTTCGACTCTCGTGTTTTCTTCCTTAGGGGTAATATTGTCAATAATTCTTCTTTTATACTCATATCCTGAAAAACCATTCTTACAAAGATACAAGGTTGAGAAATATTAACCACGCACAGATTCGTCAAACTGCAAAGAGATGCAAATGCAGTTTGAGATATCTTTGCTCAGCTGATCAGTCTGATCAGAATTTTTCATTTCTATGTGGCGTGTATAGTTCTACGTGAAAGTTTGAATATCTTTAATTGCGCAAATAATTTCAGTTTTATTCTTGAATGAATCAAATATAGTGAGTCACTGGCTTCCAGAGAGAAACACTTTTTTTTTTATTATTTCTCCATCTGAAAAGATTTCTAATGTTTTGCTAACAGATGCAATAGTTAGAGCTTTAGATAAAGAATTGGATTTAACAAAAGATGATTGTTGTCCGATTAATTGCGATATAATTTCTTTTAATTTTTGTTTACGCAATGCGCTTTTTAAAGGAAAATGTGTATCAAAAGTTACATGCATAGTTTTGAGATGTCTTTCAACGTTTCCTACCAGAACGTAAACACAAGAATTTAATTCCGTGTAATCGTAAAAAGAACTGACCAACGTTTATTTTCCCCTTTAGGCTTGTGGGAGGAAGTACATTTCTATTGCTGGCATCGGGTTGATCGCCTAGCCCCCCCTTCCATAATCACAGAGAATGTGTTAAGCGTCTTAGTCATCTAATGTGTCATCGACACATAGTCGCATGGATTGTGAAAAGCCGATTATTCATTCTAACTGGCGCCGGTGTTCCATAAATATATTTCTGTTAATATGCGCAGCTTAGGTCTTAGTTAAAGGCAGTCACCATAAAATGTCTTGGCGGTCCACCGGTCGATCGCGTCGTCTTAATGCTCACCCCGATTCTAGATGACTTAGTTTACAATCTCCTTCATCTCATAGGAAATAATATCTAGGTAACTTTATTTCCATGGATATTTTTACCAGTTATTTCCTGTTTCAGTGTTTATTTCGAATAAAGCGCAATTTAAGTTAAACATTCATGTAACACTGACAGAATTTTAAGATTTAAGGTATTCAAATTACTTTAAGATCAATATTTGCATAATTTTATATTTATTACCGTATTAGTTTGTTGTAATTAAAATGTACTAACAAAGAAATATATTTCTTAAAATCGAACCTCTTCAATATACATTGCTACGTTTACAGTGTTAAAAAGACATATAATAAAAACAAAGAATGTTTTTATATGATGAAAACTATGACTGTAATATTTTTTCCCAAGTTTTATGTATGTTCCGTGTTTCATGTTTATTATATGTGCTCTATATTTATTTCATTTCATTAGCAATAACTATTATTAATATAATGAACCGATTATGTAAAATTAGCCAGATATATGTAGCAGCAAAATTTTAAGAATAATATCTGACTGCGAAACTCTACATTTAAGTAGTCGATATGGAAAAAAATCAATGCTATATCAAAATAAAAGCTATTTTTATTAAGTTTTATGCACAGTTATTTGATACTAGACCAACAAACTTGCAGGGTGTGTAAGAGGTACATAGACCATTAGGAATCTCTCATTGGAATACAGGGTCATAAATGTCGTTGTTAGCAGAACAAACGAACAAAAACAGCAACACATTAATGGGACAGAAAACATTTTGTTGAAAGGTTGATCTTCAACATGTGTTCTAAAGAAGGTGGGTAAGAATCGGCCTTTTTTCGCTCATCATAGTCATGAAAATTCAAAGTATTTATTGGTTTGATTGATTGATTGATTGAATATTAACGTCGCACTGTTTAGCTACACGAGGGCTTTTGGTGACGGACCACGTAATTTTGAACCATGGTCAAGTGACGTGGACGACACCTGAGCTCGCACCCTCCTCTCCTAACTACCACACCACACCAACGGGAGGACGTTTCAGCTCTCGACAGATTTAGCGTGCATCGCTGCCCTACATGGCGGATCTTTAATGGTACTGGGCTCGAACTCGTGACAAGGCAAGCCACGGTCTGATACCCATAACACTCGGCTACCGCGTCCACAAAGTATTTATTGGAGCTCTATTGTTATATTTATGTGAACTTTAGGTATTGATCCTTACTTTTATTCTGAAATAGTAAGAAAAAAAAATATCAAGTCACTTAAAAAAAATCATTGAACTCGGCAAATTCGTTATGTTTTGTTATTTTAAATGCTGTTTCTAACTTTCATTTAAAAAAAACTGTTAAGCACCACTATATTTTTTGGTTTCTCAAATACTACAATAATAAAGCTTTTAAACTGTGACATTTTCACTTGTTTTGGTGCGTCGAGCGCGTTGATGTAATTCGAAACAAAATAGCTTGTCCGTGATTCGTTCAGACTCATACGACACGTGCGTGTTCAAACGTGTCTTCACCTCGCGCATATCATATTGTAAGACAAATATTTTTTTTGTATTATGGTCATTATTTTACGTAGTATTGTATGCTTTTTGTATATTTTATTAAAAAATAATGCACTTACGAACACCTTAATCAATCGGGGCTGTACTCTCTTTACGTAAATCGAGAAGATTCCTCAGTTGTTCGACTCCAGCTGAGATCACGACACACAAGTTCAAAAGTATATAACATATGAATAACATATAGGTCATAATTCAAACATTGAATGGTATCGTCAGTTCAAAGTTGGTGCTAGAGTTGTTGGCTGCTGTTTACATGTTGCATCTGTACTTTGGTACTTGGGATACTGGCGCCATAATCACACTCAAACAAAAACACCCAGTCTTGGATATACTGATGCACTTCAAGACGCTGCCACAGGATGGTCCAGTGACGATTCAGCCAATTAAAGCGAGAATGGAATATAATAGAAGACATTTGTTACAAATAATGTAACACGGTTATTTTTTTTCCTGTTTTCTCTATTTAATAAAGAGATTTTTTTTTTATTAAAAACCTAATATTTTGTCATTTGGACTGAGTATCAGTGTTAAAAAAAATACATAACATGAATTTGCCGATGGGCGAGAAAAGGTCGATCTTTACCCACCTCCTTAAGACCAGAAGTCATCTGGCAGGTCTGACAACGGGCTACATGGAATTCCTTATGATCTGGAAGATTCCTTCCGGCATTCATGCGGTAGATTGTGCTGAACGGAAGTTTTCATTAACAACGATTCTCGTATTCAAAAGTAGAACTGGTCAACATGCTGATCGTGTATGGATCTGCGGATTGTAACGGGCATGCCACACGGCAGTTGTACTTGGAAGCTACTCGAACTGGCGTGTTCCACATCACACGACCTTCGCAAGTGTGAAAAGAAGGTTGCCTGAGACGTATTCTTTAACGAGAGCTCCAATGAATCGACAGCGAATGACGAGGACACTTGGCAATGATGAGGTGCTCTTATGTCTGGTAGAAGACATTCCAGCTACGAGTACTCGAGCGATAGCCCCCTGTCAGGCCTGACAGACGACTTCTGGTAGTAATTTCGAACTCCTGTTAAAGACCCACCTTTCAATAAAATGTTGCCTTTTCCATTAATGTTTTGCTGTTTCAGTTCTTTTTCTCTGCTTCTTTGCGACATAGCTCGCAACTAATTCATTTGCGAACCTGCATTCTTATGTGATTCTGAGTCATCTCTGCACCCCCTACGCACGCTGCAAGTTTGTTGGTCGACCTGTATATGTTTTTATAGAATACTGGTAAAAAGCAGAGTTTTTTATTTTCCTTTCCCCATTATATGCATGAAAACTAGTCAACAAAATACCTGAAAAGAGAATAATCCATTTTTATTACAACATTTCAATTATTCTTACAGGTACATAGGAGAATAAGTTTCAGAAAATTCAACATTGACTACAGATTAGTTCTGATAACAGCAAATTCAGCATGTTTGATCCCGATAGCCCTACAATAGTTTGGAGGAAAAAAATGAGGAATTCCTTAGAATTTAGTTGGAACACGGAAGTGAAAGTGTTCTTATGGGGAGCAGGTATAAATTGGCTTCAGGATTAGGTACTTTTTTATTTTTTCATATTATGGTTAATCATATTTTAAAGAACAATTTGAAATTATCCGCCCAAAATTTAGGTATAAGAAACGACTTTTCAGTTTTCAACAAAGTAACGACTCCAAGCGTACTCCTCTCAATGTACGCCACTGGCGTCTTTATAACAGTCCCCAGATTCTGAAAACACCTCCTAAATCATTTGATTTAAATCCAGTAAAACATATTTGGTGAGAACTTGAATTGAAGGTATAAAAACATGACATAAAAACAAAACGTGTAGTAAAAGCAATGATCACACAAGAATGGAGGAACACAGCGACGCAGATATTACAAAAAAATGTTGAAAACTACACCAAAACGTTTAAAAGTTCTTGTGAACGCTAAAAGATATCCTACTTAGTACTAAATTAAGAAATAAATACAATACTTACAGCTATGTTCAGATTTTTTAAAGTATACGAAGACTTTTGTAGCGTAATTTTTTAGTAGTTCTTTTATTATTAATTTTTAAAAATAATAGTTGTACTATGTTTTAAATATTGATTATATGTTATTTTAAGAAAAACAAGTTGCAGATATTATTAAAAAATTACAATCCCGATATATTAATTTTTATTACTTGAAAACATTAAATTTTATTACTCGAAAACATTAAATTTTATAGAAAATCGCAAGTGTACGAACACTTTTGTGGCCCACTGTATATCACTAAAATATAAAATGGATACGCCGTTATCAATTAACGTTCGAAAACACTTCGAAAAAATTTTCAGTTTTACCGAAAATTTAAGCCAACCCACATAAAATTTCCATGAAATTTTAAATATTTCCTTTTTTAACTTCAAAACTTGGCTACTAAGGTAAAACTTTTTCACTTCCACTCCGCACTCAGTTTCTGCTCATTATGCAAACTACAGGTTCATTAAGATATCTCCGCTGCTAAGTCTTATTTCAGTGGTTACTAAAATAATTCTTCTTGCTTGAGTGCGTGTTCCAATTATCTGCTTAGCACGTGGATGTGGACGATGCTGAAGCGAAGGAACGATTTTTTCTTTCTTTTGAAAAAGAGGTTTGAAAACAGAAACTTGAGATTTTTCGGTGTTAATTAGTATAATTACTTGGATATGACATATCCAAACACAGGCTTTAAAATTAGTTTACAATGTTGTATTCCACATCGCTTACGAAAGGTTATTATTTCACAAGCCATGAAGCTAAGAGGGTTTATTTTACAGTTTGTTAATTATATGAGAATCAAACTACTTTTGAGGTATTGGAAGGTTATTATTTCACAAGAGGAGAAAGCTAAGTTGTTATAAGTTTCATTTTTAATTATGTAAAAATTTATAATACTTGATCAAAAGTGTGTTGTAAGAAAGAATTGAGTGAGATTTAAAAACTGTGAGAAATTTAGTCGCAATGTCACAGCTCTAAAAATACCTTTATTCATTTTATATAACAGCTAATTGTTTTCTCATTTATAAAATCTGTTATCATTACCATATCTTATATATCTTATATGCATTTTTTATTTATGTTTACGTAATAAGATTGGTAAAGAGTACAAATACTTAAAATATTGATAACATGTAAATATTCTTTTGAAAATTAAGTTTTTATGACTAAATTAAATTAAAATTCAAACCAAATAAAATGAAATTTTTAAAAAAAAAGTTGAGAGAATAATTTTTTTTATTTATTACGTTAATTGTGTAATCTGTTCCTACTAAAAAATCATCGACGTTTAAAAATATTAAACATTCTAACAAATAAAATGATTTGTTGCGCAGGTTACTATTGATTTAAATAACACGAAAAAAACATTAACGTAAATTTTAAAAAAAGTAGAAAAAGTATTCAATTATTTTTAAGAATTTTAAATTTACTTAATAATTTCGTAGTAATTAAGTTCCATTTGTTAGTTTTCTCAGTTTGAATTACTCCTAATTAATATTTCTGTATTATTTGAAAAGTTTTTTTTTATTTGTTTTTTTTTAAATCACCATCAATTACAATCCATATTTCTTTATATGTACTAATGAAATCCTTCTATTTCTTTATATGTATTGCATTATGAACAGTAAAAGTTATTATCTTATGTATAAATTTGAATACGTGTTTGTTTGGGATTAATACAAATCCACACTGTCACAGCCCGAAGGTTGCTGGTGTAGTTTGGGGCACCGAATAATCAGACATTGTTATAAAGATTAATTACTTTTATTTCAGACTAATCCATTTATGATCAATTACAGATAATAAACCGAGGGAGCAATATAAATTAGTTTAATTAGTCTAAATTAGTTAGTTTTAGCTTATAAGACAATCAATTAACCTTTTTTTTTATCCAATGGTAGAGAACTCGTCGGATCTCTCCTAGGTTGTTATAGTCCACCTCAAAACTTCTTTCTCACTTTCACGTTTCCGAAAGGCACCTCTTTTAACTCACTTGAATGATAGTGAAAGAACAAACTCTAACACACCCATTGTCAGGGTTTAATTTGCACTCGGGACCATGGGTAGTCTAGTGGTTAGAGCCTCGGACTCCAGACCGGAAGGCCTGAGTTCGATGCCGGATGCCACCAATGCCAACGAAAAGAGATGTTTTCAATAAAAGCAATATGTGGAATAACAGCGAGATGCACGAGTTATGAGAAGACTATCAATATCGACACCTCTTATTGCTGGATAAATTCAATTATCTTAACACAATTAAGCTTTAGAGACCAATCGTCACTTTAATTCTTTCACCTATAAATATTTTAAATGCGATATAAAATACTATAATACCTGATCAGTAGCAATCTATTCTATCTCATCACATTCTCTCTCTCCTTTTCCCTAGCTAGCTTGAAAGCTTAGAAAATATAAAGCAAACTATAAATTTAAATATCACGATTTCTTCTTCAAAGGGTTGGTTGTGAAAAAACGCGAATTGATAGCCCAAAAATTTTCCAAGAGGATTAATTGAAAGTACGCAGATAGATTCGTCACAAAGTTTCTTTTTTTAAGTAGATATTAGGGGTAATACGGTAATTGTACTTTGCTCCCGGGAAAATATAACTAGAATTTCACAGAACTGAAACAATCAAAGAGGAAGCTATTTTTGGCTTGTCTACGATGGATTTTGATCTCCGATATAAATTTTAGCTGACTACATCGTTGGAATTTGCGACCCTCGAAATTCAAACTTCCTGGAAGGAGAAATATCCGCTAGAGCTCCCAGCAATGGGTAAGAGTGTAATGAAAGGAAGAGGACACCCACATATAGGGGAAAGAATTTTTCCAGCTTGCAATAGGAAAGTGTAAATGCATAGAATTATTTGTCCTGATAATTTCTTGTCTGTATGTGGAACATCGCTTTACCTAAAAATATTTAGTCTTAAAGGAACATCACTTCGTAATATACCAGTACGACAAATCTTGAAAAGTTCTGATACCTTGATTTATCTGGATAAAGTAGGCATTGATACTTAAAACTGTTTGTTGTTTAATTTGTTATTTTAAAATCTTACTTCCGATACTTGTTTTCTCCATGAGCTATTTAATGAGCTCAATTCATGACATCACATGACAAAGACAAACACGTGCTCTCCATCGAATTCAAAACAAACATTAAACTAATAGTACTTTTTGTTCCATTTGTAAAACTCAGATAAAATGTCAAATTACATATTCGAATAAAGATGTTTGAATGCTAGGGGAAAAATTTTCTTCAAAAAGATTTTTTAAAATTTAAAAAAAATCGCATTTTATGCTTATATTTTTAAATAAAATGCATTTTTATATTCATATATACATTTTAAGAGAAAACTTCTGCAAAGAGCAAAACTTGAACACCGAAGCGCGTGAACTGATTAGCTGGAAACACAAGATAGTTTTAATCATGTGATTATGACGTCACATGAGTTTTTGAATTAATTGTCTAGAATCACGTGGCTATCACTATCATGTGACTATAACGTCACATGAATTGAGGAGGAAGGAATTGAAAGGAGAAATGAACCCCCAAACTGTTTGGGAGAGAAAATTTTTAAAAAGTCTCGCAACTTTTCTTATTTATTATTTATCCTAACCAAATTTTTGTGAGAGATTATTGCATTAATATTTAGTTATAAAAATGTAGCAATTCCACTTAAACAAGAAATCAGTTACACAAATATAATCTCTTAAATACAATAGTTAATATTTTTAACGTTCCTGATTGTTGCACCAGCAGCAAATAAATTTACAAGTATTCATATATTAATATTTAACTCTTATTCACAGCATCAGAAAAATATACAACACACGTGAGTTAATATAAGAACATTAATTTTATTGGTTATTTTTAATGTAAAATTTTTATCAAGATTTTTCATTTGCAAAATCCTTGATTATAATTTTTTTTTCCATTTCCTTGACAATCAAATAGGTTGAGTGATAAAAGCACCAATTGCTGTTTCTTTTAAACATACTTTAAAAATAAATAATCAACACATTTTGTTAGTATTTCTTAGCTTAATATATAAATGAGTATAAATTTTGAAATTTACCTACATATGTATACCTATTTTATATAAAAAAAAACTGATGCCAATCAAGGATAGTCTGTTTTTAAATGTTTTGAAATTTTTATGCATTCTCGAGAATTCCGAGGATGTCTGTAATGTTCCCGGGATTTCCTGGAAATTTCAGGGAAGGGAAAAATACCGCGAAATCATAAACCTTGGTAGAGATCCGCTCTGAATGGGTTTTGCTGAAATTGACACCGAAAGGGTGGGGTTACGGTGTCGTAAGAGATTGTAACGACTTCACACAGCTCTGGGATAAACTATTTATTTCAATAAGGAAATCATCAAAAAATATTTTATCACAATTAACTAGCAAAAGGATCCACAAATTCCGTGTCCCTTTCGCTGCAATATCTAATCTCTCTCGCATAAAAATAATGATGTGAATTTTCACGCTAGAGAAAAGTCCTATACACATTCACTCTCAGTAATTCCACACCGAGCCTGGGTGAATTCGTTGGCTCCAAATCCGCCTTACTTCGCGGACTAAGGTATAACTGAATCACAATTCTTTAGCGGGAGGGACCTCAAAATCGGCTCCCTCACGTTAAGTTTCTCCGCGCGCGGTTCAGATTAATTCACGGATTCAGTACCACTTTCCTATCGTTGATCGGGACTCAGACCGTTCCCGGATCTCCCCAGCTCGGAATCCGCCGTACTTCGCGGACTCACTATCGTTTTTCCTCCTCGCTGAAGGGACCTCACAACGGCTCCCTCAAAATCCAATCTCTTTTCTCGAGTACTCTCGCTCCCTTTATATATATATATATATATATATATATATATATATATAATCATCTCTCGCCTAATCATCCTTCTGTGATCTCTTGTTTTCCTGCCGCCCCTGTCGGTCTCAGCCCATTTGATCTCTAACCGAATGGGCGCCGATGTCTAGGTACACATTGTAAGTTTTCAGACGCGCTGTCGTTACCGAATCGTAGGAAAACGAAAGCACAATGTTACGGCATCTCTTTTTGACGTTCGGGACAGCCGGGGAAAGAGGGTCCAAATCTTTGACCACCCAGTTACGAAATTCTTTCCCAGCAATTAGGGAAATGTCTGGAATTTTCCCAACGTCTGTCGGCAAGGGGTCCGTTAGC
Organism: Trichonephila clavipes; assembly: GCA_019973935.1. Lineage (NCBI taxonomy): Eukaryota > Metazoa > Arthropoda > Arachnida > Araneae > Nephilidae > Trichonephila > Trichonephila clavipes. The sequence goes on from BMAU01020778.1 coordinate 317,196, forward strand.
AATTAGGGGGAAGAGACCGGCTTCGTCACAAGATAAATATATTCCGTCATAGAATTCCAATTCCTGTTCTTTTTAATTCGAGAGTTGCGGGCAATAAAGATGTTTTTGAAACAATTGAAAGTATAATGCTAACATTAATATGTCAATAATTTAGAAATATATACAGTCATTCAACATTATGAAATACTTCGTGAAGTAAAAGGATAATGGCTAGTTAATTAAAATTTGTAGCAATATGTAAATAAAATAATAAACAGTTTATATTTTAAAAATACAAATCTAATGTGTAATAAAGCTTTCTTTCAATTTTGATAATACAGGTCAACTAATTTTAAATCAAGTGCATACTAAAATTTTAATTTTACAAAAAGAAAGATGAGTGATTATTTTTAGGAATTTTATGTTGTATAATATTTTACAAATCCTCATTCATAAAAGTAATATTGAAGTGTACACTTTCTGATATATGACTATGGCAACCTGTTTTTTTCATAAAGGCAATAGAAAATCTATTTTACACCTGTCTGGAGAACTGTTTTTCTAACTGTTTAAAACAATATATTTCTTTAAAAACTTTAATAAATTTTCTTGATTTTAGAAATAATTGTAGATAATCTATTTTTTGTATAACAAGCGGTGTCTTTCCTTATAATTCATTACTGCAACTGCAACTTGTTTTTTCATAAAGGAAATAAGAAATCTATTTTACACCTGCCTGAAGAACTGTTTTTTCTGCTTAAAACAATATATTTCTTTAAAAGCTTTATTTAGTTTTCTTGATTTTAGAAATAATAGTGGATAGTCTATTTTTAGAATAAAAAAAATTGCGTTTGCTTATAAATCATTTAAAAAAAAGAATTACATTTACAAATTTTCAATGTAAAAGAATCTCGGGGAAAAAACTTATTCTTCATTTTCGAAGAATTAAAAATAATCCTGGAGACAAAAATACTTTCCAAAACATAAATACAATTTTAACTGCAACTATTTAAAATACAAACAGTGTAGATTTAATAAACCAAGAAACAGAATAATAACGAATTAGAAAACGTTTTTGAATAAAATACCACATGTAACACACATACCATTCCATAATGCACTTAGCTATTCTCCGATGTACTGTTTATTTTACTTTCTATCAATTGCATTCAAGAATTGTTTCACTTCGAAGTACTTTGAATTATAATTTTTGGCTGGTATAATTGCATTATTCTGAGAGAATGGAGTAATATAAATCCAAATAAACTCCTATACTAAATTTTTAGAAAGTGAATTATGCAAAAAATATGCTGAGAAACGGGACTTAAAAATTCTTTACACTTTTTGCATGCAGAAGCCATAGGGAATTATTAAGAATAAAGATTATTCGGTTTGTAGTTAAAACACGTAAAGGAAATATTTACCCAGGGAGAATTAAATAACAGAATTGTGAAGCAAAAATGAAAACAAAAAAATTATGTTAACACTTAAAGGACACACATAGGAACAATAAAAAAAATCGGATTATACATGTTATTGTCAGAATGTTATAGTATCCATCTAATCCAATTCACTTATTGTAAACTGCGCCCTGGTGAATCGGAGTTCTATTTCGTTTTTAAATTGTTGGATTAGATTTAATATTTTAAGAACTTGAAACTGGAAGGTGAAACATTTTTTTTTACTTAAAAGAAATACATGGCTAATTCTACGGATCCTTTTTAAGAATTCAGTACTCTAAAACTAAAGATTTTTTCCTAATACATTGCACAAAAAAAAACTAAAAATTATTTTTTCATGACATAAAAAGAAAAATGAGATCAAAAAGAAAGATTCTTCTAGAACAGGGGTTGGCAACCTAAGGCACGTGTGCCCCATGTGGCACGCGGTACCATTCTCAGGAACATTCCGCACTATTCTAAAAATTTCTCAATTTTTGAATGATTGGAAGTTGATAAATTTGTAATGAACTTCACTTGACAAACATCTTTTGAATTACGGACATTTACGTAATAGGCTCAATTCATGAAGTCACGTGATAAAACCAAACACGTGTTTTCATTGAATCCAAAACAAACATTAAACTAATTGTACTTGATGTTCTATTTTTGTCAAACTCAGATAAAATTTCAAATTTCATATTTGGGTAAAGATGTTTAAATGTTAGGGAAAAAAATCTTCTTCAAAAAGACTTTTTTAAATTTAAAAAAAAAATCATATTTTATGTTTATACTTTTAAATAAAATGCATTTTGTACACATATGTACTTTTTAAGAGAAATTTTTTGCAAAGAGCAAAACTTGGCAACACTGGAGCGCGTGAACTGATTAGCTGGAAACACTACATAGTTTTTATCGTGTGTCTATGACGTCGCATGAGTTTTTGAATTGATTGGCTAGAATCACGTGGTTTTCACTATCATGTGACTATGACGTCACATGAATTGAGCCCATTATGAAAAAAATCTGAAAGATAACTACAGATAAATTTAAAACCATTTTGTAAATTAATGAATGTCATAGCTGGAGATATTTAATTGTTTGAAGAGAGAAAGAAATTTGCGTGTACTCTGATTTCCGCTTTTGGTTCTGTATATCAAAATAAAGCATCTTTCCTGAAATAAAAAATAATTCAAGTCCACAAAGAAATTGTTGAACAACTGAATGTTCAGATTCCTATCAAATTGAAAGTCACACATTATACCCCTTATTTTGCGATATGAAAGTAGACCGGTGCAAGCACTAAGTTCCAATTAAACTCTTTTTTGTCTTTTTATTTAACTATAATGAAGGGAAACACTTATATTTTATGTTGTTGTCTATCTCTTTATTTAGTTAATATGTTTAAAAATACAAAGTACTCGTATATGCACAATTTTAATTTTTTTTTATTGTTGAAAAAATAGTTATATTTTATGTGTTTATTTTTATGTTAAGAACTATCTTTAAATGATAGAAAATTAATGTATTGTAAAACGGTAAATATCTCTCTATATTATTGACCTCTATTCCCTAACTCTGCATGCATTATGGCTCGAATTGAATTGTTTCAAAAATGTCCTACTGTTTGGTAGGCTGAGTCATATTGGTAAATTGGTTTGGCGCGGCACAGCTAAAAGGTTGCCCACTTGAAGAGAATATGTGACACACTATCTTTAAAATATGGAAAAATTAACATATGAAACTTGAAAAGCCCACGTATGTATTCCTTACCTAACAGATAGTATTAAACTTAAAATGGTGAGAACATGCACCGGCAAAAATAAGCCAATCATAATTATTTTTAAAACAAGTATTTCTGTGCATTCACTTTAAGTCCTAACACTTTTTATTGAACTTATTAAATTTTTTTTCTTCTCTCACAAATATACCAAAAAGATTTCATATAGATTGGTGGAAAAGCGAGATGCGGATAGTTATTAAATTTAATTTCTCTAAACATGACTAGTATTTATTTTTAATTGGAATTTTATTTATACGTTTAATATTTTTAAATGATCCAAATATAACGGATATTTTTATGTTTCGCGTTATTAGTTTTAAGAAAAACAAAATAAAACTCTCATTATAATTTTTCAGGAAAACTAAAAATGAATACTATATCTCAGTGGTCTCCAAACACCGGTCCGTGGATCAAATACTAACGGTCCGCACAAGAAACATTAAATTATTTCCATTTAATTTACTGAGGTATATTTTCCTTGGGTTTGGGTTACTTTTTATGTAAATCACTTTATATTCCTTTTTAAATCACTTTATATTCCCTTTTTGGTGTGTTAAATTTTATTCTGAAGTCACGATTAAATGCAATTAAATTAAATTATTAAATCAAAACAGTCTAAAATATAAACAATCAACGTCCTCCCTCTCAGCGGGCCGTGGTAAAATTAACGCTGGCCGCTCCGCAGTGATAAAAAGGTTGGGGAGCACTGCTTAATCTAATCATATTTGCAACTATAGATGGAGATGGAGAAAATATTATTTGTGATTAAAATATATATTAAATCCTTTTTTACTTCTTTTTATACCTAATTTCTTCATTTTTATTAAATAATTATTTTCGTGAATTAAAATAAAATCTGAAACATGCAAAGTACAAAAACAGACACATTTTTTCAAGTTGAATTTTAATGGATTACACTTTTAAATTTACCTGCAGTAATGAAAAAGGGGGTTGCAGATTTAATATACTGCTGCATTATATACTTAATTTAGTGTTTTTATGCAATGTTTTTAATTATTCAATTCCTACTACTAGCTCACACTCTCTATATATTTATTTACTTATTTATCTTGGTGGAATTTTCAATCGTTAATAAAACACATTTTAAAGCGCTCAATTGAGCTGAAATTTTATATACAGGATTATTTTGGATGAAAGTACAATAATTTAATTGTAATTAATAAAAATTAATTGATTAAAACTAATTATTCAAAGAATTAAAAATTCAGCCACGTTGGCATCAATTTTGGTGACTTGTGTCAAAACTTTAAAAGATTTTTTTTCTCCATTTTAAAACATTCAGTTGAACTGAAATTTTATATACACGATTGTTTTGGATAACAATGCGATATTTTAATGATAACACAGGTCTGCGATGAAAAAATTGTTGTATATTTAACTAGTGGGTTTAACTATATTTTTTGTACTGATTACGGGAAAAATAGTGAAAAGATTCCATCACCCTTGGATAAGTCACAAATTTCATCTGAAATTTTCTTATTTTCAGGGAGTTTCAGGTCCAGTATGCGTACGATTTTTCAATATTAAAGCCTATATAATTGGTGAATTTAGTCTGAATTATGGATCTTTTATGGTGAATAGGTTACTAAACAATGTATGTTATTTACAAACACAGTTTTATTCTATTTATTTGCTATGACAATGAATCTAAACTCGGAATACCAGTTCCTACTGGAACGAGATATGTCTCATACTGTCTGCCCCCTCCCCAATCCTACTGGATGCTAGGCGTCGTGCGTCGTGGTTACAGTCAGTGACTCAGTGTGGAGCTAGCCACTGTGGTGTAAACATCAAACAGTTTTGTGCTACGGTATTTAAAAGAAATGGCTACTTGAGGATGTGTTAACTCTCCTAACTGTTTCTGTTATATTTGTGAGTCTTATACCGTCAAGAAGCAACAAATGAACATTTCTAATTTTGTTCAGAAGGTGTATTTTGCATACTTTGGTATTAAATTAGGGGACCAAGATAAATCTTGGGCGCCCCATGTAGTGTGTTTTGTGTGTATTGAAGAACTGAGACAATGGTTTAAAGGTAAGAAGAAGTCATTTCGTTTTGCAGTTCCCATGATTTGGAGAGAGCCTAAAAATCACAGTGATGACTGTTATTTTTGTTCTTGTTCAGTGCAAGATTTCAATTTAAAAAACAGGAAGGACATTTCATACCCAACCATCATACGTTCGGCTATTCGCATTGTACCTCATGGACCTGACTTGCCTAATCCTTCACCTCCGGATACCCTGGACAATATTTTAGACGATTTAGACCAAATATCACATATTAGCAGCGACAGTGATGATGGCTACGATCCAGGTACAAATGACCCTGAACTTTTCTCTCAATCAGATATGGACGACTTAGTACGAGATCTGAGCCTCCCAAAGGACACAGCGGAAGTTTTAGGGTCTAGACTTAAAGAGAAAGACATTTGTTAAACTCCAGTGTTTCATTTTCGTGGTACCTATTTAGAGAAAAAGAATTTGTCCCTTTTTTTACGCAAAAGGGAGACCTAGTTTTCTGCAACAATGTATCTGCAATTTTGGAAATGTTAAAAATTATGTATGAACCAGAGGAATGGAGACTTTTCATAGATTCGTCAAAAAGGAGTTTGAAAGCTGTACTTCTTCACAATGGTAACCGATATGTTTCTGTGCCTGTTGGACACTCAGTCTATTTGAAGGAATGCTACGAAAATCTTGAGTTTATTCTTAATAACCACAGCTACTCTAACCATAAATGGACCATTTGTGATTTTAAAGTTATTTCTATGTTACTAGGTCAACAAAGTGGTTACACAAAGTTTCCATGTTTCCTCTGTGAATGGGATAGCCATGACAGGAAACAACACTACGTAAAGCAGACGTAGCCAATCAGAAAGGCTCTTATTCCTGGAGTTAAAAATGTTGAAAGACAAAGTTTAGTAGATCCTAAGAAGATCTTGTTTCCACCACTTCATATAAAATTGGGGCTAATGAAACAGTTTGTGAAACCATTAGACAAAGAAGGAGAGTGTTTCAAGTATCTTTGTAAACAGTTTCCTGGTCTATCCGATGCTAAGGTGAAAGAGGGCATCTCTGTTGGGCCTGACGTAAGAAAACTTTTAAAAGATGAAACTTTTGTCACTAAAATGGAAATGAAAGAAAAAAATGCCTGGAATTCATTTAAACTTGTTGTAACAGGCTTTCTTGGAAACAAAAAAGATCCAAACTACAAAGCTTTGGTTGCTGAATTGTTACAAAACTACAAAATATTGGGCTGCAACATGAGTGTCAAAGTCCATTTCCTCCACTCGCATCTGGACTACTTTCCAGAAAATCTTGGGGCTGTAAGTGAGGAACAAGGAGAACGTTTCCATCAGGATATAAAAGAAATGGAGCGCAGATACCAAGGTCGTTGGAATGTCAACATGATAGCAGACTACTGTTGGATTTTAAAACGGGAAAATTCACAAGATCAGAGCCGAAAAAGTACTAAAAGAAGCTTCGATGGGAAAAGAAAACGTTTTTACAAAGATTTATTAAAGCATTTTCAACACATGTGTATCACTATTATTCTTATTTAAGCTATTTATCTTTGTTTTTCTTTCTTTTTTTTCTTTCTTTTTCTTTTTTTTTTTTTTCTTTCTTTGTTTTCAAATCCAAAATTTTCGTTTTTTGTACTTTTTTCAAATATTTTACCTTTATTTTGTAGGCAAGCCTTACGTGATAGAAAAAAACTCATGTCATTTTTGAAATCAGCGCAAATAACTAAATAAAGATCAGTTAATAAAATCAAAACAATTTTAAAAAAAGTTTTTTTTGCAGACCTGTGTAATTAATAAAAATCAATTATCACTTAATGTTGTGATTCTGTCCTATGTATATATACATTTATATTAGTTGTAACTATTTAAAAAAGTAGCTAAAATAAAATTTTTCTTTGTTGATCTAAGTACGAAACGACTTGAAAAAAAAAATTTATATTACTTGTTCTTTATTTATTCACGTGAAAAGCAATATTTACACAAAAATATGTGTGTGAGTATAACTTCTACAAATTTATGTTTATGCTTAAAAAAAATATCATTTAAATACTAATAAATGCATTACTGTTTGGAAGAGTTCCAACATTGAGAAGGAATTATACAAATTAAACGAATCTCTCTCTCTCTCTCTCTCTCTCTTCTCGGGAAAATGAAATATAAAAGGATTTACTAAAATTATTGGATTTACGAAGCATATATGAGGGCTAAGAAACGTGCGCGAAATTTCCAAAAGGGCTGGACATAAAAGGAATTTGAAATGTGTACGTCATCGAGGATTGCTATAAATGAAGAACTGGAAATTAATTTGCTTCTCCGCCAAAAATTAGAAGTGTCATGCTAGAAACTAGAGGAATTAAAATGGAGCAACATACACACACACATGATTTTACACATAAATCTGGACTTTCATAACATAAAATTGTACTAGAGTCGCACGTCATAAAGGAACAAGTGGAACTTTCGAGGGTCTTGTGTATTTCAAGCAATGTGCAATCAACGTGGTCTTGCTTAAAAGAAGCCTTTAGAATATGTTGCAACAAGGGTAGAATCCTTGGGCTCTACTACTTGCCTAATGTAGTGCCTTCTGTTCAGAGTCCTCACACTTTGAAGTAGATGGGATTGCCCATGATACCCAACAGCGTTCGAGAGCACAATGTCAAACTTTCGTCCGGTATGAAACTCAAAAGTACATTCAAGGAGAACTCGTTCACCTCTGTAACGTCCAACAAGTACGCGTCCCTTATAAAGCCTAAATTGCTTAGGAGTTCATCTAAAGAGACAATTGTTTTTTCCAATCAACACTGTAGCTAAAGATGTAGGTGATACTAAATCGAGAGAACTCACTCAGAGGAATCCTTGCACGTAGCCCATGTAGAAACAGATACCGAAAACCAGTTGCAGTAAACAGCGACAAATATGTAGACGCGTTTCAATGCTTGCGATGGCGCAAGACGCTATAAGGTAATGTGTGGGGGGTGGGGGTGTGGTGTGCGTGTGCGTGCGCGTGCGTGTGCGTGTGCGTGCGCGTGCAATGTGCGTGCGCGTGCGTGTGCGTGCGCGTGGGTGTGGGTGTGGGTGGTGTGGTGTGGGTGTGGGTGGGTGGGTAAGGTATATAATCGCTATGTGGATGAGGAGTTCATCGTCTCATGGTGACGTCATATTAATTCACCCGCTGCTGTGGCTTCGACTTTTTCTGTTATTCGTTGTATAACTCCTCAGCTGTGGCATTATGCCTCATATGAGAGTCAATTTCACGATGCAGAAATACACTTTCATGGAGGTAGATCATGCAGCCCAGTTCTAACTCCAGTTGCAGCTTGTATGGTAATCTTAATTTTTGACGAGGTATATTAACTTGTAATTAAGCTTTTACAGCAGTCACAAACGGCTATGCATACATTTCAGTGCCTTTTTTACAGTGATTTTTGTATGTATCGCTCCCTTGGAAGTTTAAAGGGCGTTACTCGGGCAGCAAACTCGTGATGAATTTGTAATTTTAATCAATTGCTTATCCTAACATTCTTTGTATTTCCTTCATGTTTCGTTTAACCTTCTATAACTGAGTCTATCTATTTTATGTAAAATTGTGGAGTACTTTTTTCATAATTTCTGTGCATCCGAATAATAGCGTACCCTGTATAATTGTATTTCAAAACCAAAATGTGTTATGAACATTACCCTCCTTTAGAAGATATATTTACATGATTAATTTTACGATGTTACAATTTCTGCAAACAATAGCGCAAGTATATTTGTACAGTTAGCTCTAGAAATGTTTTAATTTAATATCACACATGAAAGTAACATAATTTGTCTTAACAGTCTTTTCTTCTGAAACAGTTAACTATGTTATATAAAATTTAAACTTCAACTCTCTTTGTTATGTTCTGAAGAAATAAAATGAAAGCAAATAAGTGAGGAGAGAGAGGGGAAAATACAAAATATTGGCGTACATATTAATCAACAATTTTTATCATTAAGAAAACTTACATTATATAAACGTATTATTGTGTACATGGTAAAGAATTTTAATGATCCAAGTTACAAGATATGAAAATTTAATGAAACGGTACAGTCATTAGTTTTCTTTTAGGGCATTTGCGTCTTGAATATTCATTTCATCAATATCATTAATTCTCGAGGCATGGAATGGGAAGGTTTATAATCCTTTGTTGAAAGGCCACCGGGGATAAGTCGAGTTTTGGAAATTGTCAGGTTATATCCCCAGTTCAATCAATATTTTATTAAGATGGACTACAAAATGTCTTTGCTGCCTTAAAATTAAACTTTACCTCAATCAAAAATATTTTATGAAACATTATTAGAAGTTTCGCGTGTATCAAGGTCGTCTTAATCATGTACATGTTTTTTTGTTAAAATACAGCGAAGAGAAAGAAATGTAGAGATTATACTATATTATTTTAAAAAAGATGTACTTAAATTACTACATATTTTAATAAACTTTCCAAGAATGATGAAATGATAAAGACGCGTTAAATTACTAGGCTGAATTTACAAGTCATATAACAAACAGTTTAATAGAAAGGAAAGAATTAAAGTTCTAAATGTGTAAGTGTTTAATCTGAGGAATTATAATTTATTGATAGTTAGTTTTCGTTACGGTATTTATTCATTACTTACTTAGGTATTTTTAAAAATAAAAGGACATATAAAAGTATTCTCATGATTTTGTGAATTTTTAATATGAATTAGGAAAGGTGTTGTCACTGGATGGCTTAATATCGTTTTCGGTGCATAGGGATTTCTGTCTACGTTCTGATTGCTCGGAAAATATTCATTTATAATGACATATTTTAAACAGTTCGTTTCGTGATTAGCATAATGCAACTAGAAAGTCGACCAATAAATCTATATATATATATATATATATATATATATATATATATATATATATATATATATATATATTTGTCAGGTTTGAAAAGTTTAGGTTCAAAATTAAGGAAGTAATAAATGAAAATAGAGCGAACTCTTTACCATCGCGTAAGGATTTATGAGTAAACAAGCCTGTTAAAAGGAGCAACGAGCGCTGACGAAGGCGAACGCATACTAAGAAAGGACTTGGCTGGTGTCTCCTCGCTGAGATGTTGTATTTGGTAACACCCGGTTGCGCGGCAAAAGGTCCGCCATGTTAGATTATATATGATGAAAGCGTAATAAAGGAATATTGTGAAGATGATGCCCTCCTTATTTTACCAGCAGGCCTGGGGCATGTCATATATATATATTATATATAATTCTAGTAATCACATTTCTCAAAATATTAATAAATGTTACATTAAGAGTCCTGCTATACATGGAATTATTGATTATTTATCTTCTTATAATTTTGATAACACTCAATCTTAAAATAGTCTTAAGTTAAAATTCAATAAATGTAGAGATAGTAGATGTAAGACATGTACTATGTTAAATATGGATCAATATGATTGTGATTCTAAATTTAAACTTTGTAAAACCTTTAATTGTATTTATCTTTTAAATTGTAAAGTATGTCAATATAAATATATTGGACAAACCTCCAATACTATTAATTTAAGGATTAATCAGCATAGACATGATGTTAAATTCTTTAATAATTCCAATAATTCTAATAAAATTGAACTAAGACACTTTCATATGCATGATTTCAAAAATGTTGAACTGTCTATCATTAAAATTACTCCAATTACTAAACACAGATTATGGTGGGAAAATCACTTTATTAGGAGTTTTAATACAATCTATCCATATGGCCTTAATGTTTTGTATTTTGCTAAAAATACTTTGCAAATAATGTTACAGAATAATAATAAAGAATTTTTTTATAATGCCAATAAATTAAACAATAATTCTAAAAGAAAATCTAGAAGTAATAGAACTAAAAGGAAAAAATTAGAGATAAAAATTCATTAAATGACAATATTAGAGTTCTTATTGATGATTTTGAAAAAGACCTTAATAACAAGAAGATCAAATACTTCATGTTTGGTCTTAATAAACATGAAATTGCATCTTTACTCAATAAAAGAAATGTATTTGCCAAATTTCAAGTCTGTAAGGGTCTAATCGTTATGAAACGGGAAATTGTGGCTCACTCCCCTTAACATCCTTTGGGAGTGGATTCCTGAAGAACCTGTTCTAAGAGGATCTTTATTCAACAAACGATGCATGCTCACCCAATTTCAAGTCTGTAGTGGATCTAATAGTTCCAGAGAGGTCGGGATGAGGGAATGTATCTCTTTTTTCCTTTATAAGTATAGATTGTTTTTAAATAAAAATAATTCTTCCATGATTAATACCTGAGGAATACTTTTTTTATAATTTTAGGAAAGCAACGACGTAACAATTACTTAAAAAATATTATTTTTCAACAATCCTATTACTCTTAAATGCAACAATTTGTAAGCCATTACAATGGGCTCAATTCATGTGACGTCATAGTCACATGATAGTGAAAGCCACGTAATTCTAGCCAGCCAATTCAAAAACTCATGCGACGTCTTAGTCGCATGATAGTGAAAGCCCCGTGATTCTAGCCAATCAATTCAAAAACTCATGCGACGTCATAGTCACACGATAAAAACTATCTAGTGTTTCCAGCTAATCAGTTCACGCGCTCCGGTGTTGCCAAGTTTTGCTCTTTGCAGAAACGTTCTCTTCAAAAGTACATATGTATACAAAATGCATTTTATTTAAAAGTATAAACATAAAATATGATTTTTTTTAATTTAAAAAAATCTTTTTGAAGAAAATTTTTTTTTTCCTAACATTTAAAAATTTTTACCCAAATATGAAATTTTATCTAAGTTTCACAAATAGAACAACAAGTACAATAGGTTTAATTTTGTTTTGAATTCAATAGGAAACACGTGTTTGTTTGAAACTATGTCTTATATTTAATGAAGACAATTTCTATTTGTAGAAACGGAATAAATGAGTTCCATTTTCACTGTAACTGGATGTCTTAATAAATATCAATCTAAATCTTTATAAATAGCTCTTGGGAACTTTGCGATTTATCAATTTGAATAACATCATTCAAATAACATTTATTTATTTGAATAACATCAGCAAAATATGCATTTGAATATATAAAACATATTTGGTTCTTAAAGCTAAGATCGAAGCCCTTAAAACATTAATTAATTTCATTAATTTACAAAGAAACGTTAGATAAAAGGATTTTAATAAGGAAAACATGATTGTCATAAATTTCCAAATCATTAAAAATATATTCTTTCGTTCTGTTATGAAATAATTGTCTTATGATGAAATATCAAATATCTCGTTATGAAGAAAGTACATTAAGTATGGAATCTATTTAGATCAAGTATCAACGTTTGAAAGAATATTTTCAAGAATGTCCGCCTTGAATGTTTAATTCTGCCCATAAATGTTTGATTTCAAGTTCCAGCTGACAATTCTTATGTCTGAAATATGAGATTTTTGTAGAAAACACTTTCGAAAATCCATGCTCTCAAGTTATCATTTCTGAAATATTATTGTAATTTAATTTTATTCGATAAAATTAACATAAAAGTACATATAATTTTTAAATTATGTTCAAATAATCTGATTAAATAGTTGAGTTTTAGCTCGGGAAAAGTGTGCACTCTATATTAAAGTTAATGGTCAGGCGGGGTGACAGAGTCACCCAATCCTATTTTTTAATAGCTATTTTTTATTGTACATGACAAAAATCCCAATTTCAATGAATAATTTAATCGAGAGGAAGTGTACTTTTTTCTACTTTTAAGAACTTTTCAATTTTTTTTTCTTTGACAGTTTGAGGAAACAGTTCATTCAAACTGAACCAAAATGTTTCAAATATATGTACTTTAATAAAGGACATAAATCACAAACACTTTTTCCCTAATATTACAGGAATGTTATTAGCAGGCAAAACTCTCATATTTTGTTCAAGTTATTGTAGTTTTACTTTCCTTTGATAATTGACAAATAGTACGGGAACTTTTTCTAGCTTGTGTCTTTTTAAGAGTGCAGTGTGTCATGTGCTTAACTTATGGCTTCGCGTATCTTTCTTGACGGGGTTTTTTTTTAAGTAGCATTTAAAAATTTTCCTTTCAACTCAAACGTTTCATGTTCATTGCTTTTCTGAAATTTACTTTCGCTATCATGATAAATATAAACTATTTCATCAAGTTCTCGTGCTTTATTAGTTTCAACTTCATCCCACATTGATTGCAGAGGCGCATTTCCTTTATATATAAATTTTGTTCTTTTACATGTATAAACCAAAATGAGTCGTACAACACAGCTATCAAAACCACAAAGTCGTTTACAGGGGGAAAATGTAGCCTGTTCTTAGAAAATATTCTGCATCAAAAGTGATAACTCGGAAAACTCCGTTACCCCGAGTACCTTAATATGAAAAGAAAACGTTTACCACACCCAAAAAAAGAGAGAAATGTGACAAATACATTTTAGTTTCCCTGAAGACTGTCATATAGGAGGATACTGTCAAGGTCGTTGGTAACAAATAAACAGTTTTCCCAAAATTAAAGATTTTGCGAACCTGAAGAGGCTATGTGCCTCACATGACCACTCTCAGCAAAAAAACTTAAAAGCCACATTTCTAGATATTTATACAAAAAATACATCATTAATTACTCTTAAGGTGACTATGTTTGGAACCATGATATTACACACACAAGTAATTAAAAAAAATTTAAGTCAATTCCTACTTAGATCAACAAAAAAATTTTTTATTTTAGCTACTTTTTATTAAATAGTTACAATTAATATAAATATGTATGTACATATGATGGAATCACTACATTAAGTGGTAATTAATTTTTATTAATTATCATTAAATTGTCGTATTTTTACCCAAAACAATAATGTAAAGAAAATTGCAGCTCAAACGAGCGCTTTAAAACGTGGGGAAAAAAACCTTTTCAAGTTTTGACACACAAGTTGCCAAAAGGGTCGCTAAGTTGCCAAAAATGATGCCAACGTGATTGCATTTGCAATTATTTAAATAATTAGTTTTAAACAATTAATTTTTATTAATTATAATTAAAGACTGTATTGTCATCCAAAATAATCATGTATATAAAATTTCAGCTCAATTGAGTGCTTTAAAATGTATTTTATTAACGATTGAAAATTCCACCAAGAAGAATAAATAAATAAATATAGAGAGAATGCGAGCTAATAGTAGGAATAGAAAAAGCGCATGAATAGGTAGTTTTTTTATATTTAGCGTCCATTGAATTAGAACTTATATAGAAAATTGTTTTAGGAATATTATTGCAATAAAAAAGGCAATTTTTTTGAAAAAAAAATGAAGAAAAAATGACATATTTTCAAAATATCCTCCTTTTATGGAACATGCTTCTATAATAATATTATTATTTTGCCTATACAGAGCTCAGACTTTTATACATAACTGAACCAGAATTTTTGAAAAATTCACATTATTTTCAGAGTTACTATCAATTGAAATAATAACCGGTGTTTTTTATTAAAGCTTTTCTACTCAGGTAACATATAAAGAATGAATAAATTCACTTCTAAATTATTTGTTTCAAAAATCTTAATTCAACATTGGTATAAAAGTCTTAGTATATGAAGGCAAAATATGGCATTTTTATGAAAACCTTTTTTATAAAAGGAGAATGCTTTGGAAATATGTCATTCTTTGGCGAAAAATTGCATTTTAATAACTTTTCTTATAATACAAATCTAAAACAGTTTTATATGTGTATTCTAATTCAACTGACATTAAATAGCAAAAAAACTATCTATTCAAGTGCTTTTTTAAACTCTTGGCTCCAAACGTATGCATTCACAATAATAAAAAGATAATTGAACTAAAATAAAATCTACTGAAAAAGAATGGAAGTATAAAAATTTTAATAAGAAAATACATCACAATAAAGACTATAATATTTTAATTAGCATTATTTGAGTAGCAAATTGTTTATCTTGGCTCGTATTTCTGAGGATAAAACTACATTTTGTCTCTTATTCTTTCCTGCACGAAACAGGAACTATTAAAGGACCACATTCAATACATTTGAAAACTCTGAAGGACATTATTAATTAACGCAGCACAACACGTGAATATTTTTTCCCTTGAGATTTTTAAAGAAAGAGCTATCATTTACAGTGCATTTTGAAACTGCTTTTTAAAAATCCAACACTTCATTTCTGATAAAAGTCTTCATTATTCCCGTTTCGCACCCAGGTTCAACTCATTACGCGAATTGCGAGTTCATTAAGAGGCCTTCGCCGCTAATTCTTGTTTGAGTAGTTTTTTTATAATGATATTTCTCGAACCAAGGCATTTGTTCCAATTATCTTCTTCGTAGTTTGGGAGATGAGAAGGGAAAGCAATTACTTTTTTTTGCAAACAGAAGGGGATAAAAGACGTTAATGAACATTATAATTTAGGTTTGACGTATCTAAACACCTGCTCAAGTGTCAAAAATATTCAACAGTGCTGTATTACTTGCTCTTTATGTAGAGTTACTCTCCTATTAAATGATAAAATGTTCTTGTACTGCTATGCACATTAATTTCAGCGCAAGCCTAAGGCTGTTTTTTGAAGATGTTTGACTTGCACAATACATGATTTTAAAATGTCTGCGTTAATATTATTATTCATGTGTTGTTAATTTTTAAGGTGGTGAATACGTTTCTATTTAAAATTATTATTTAAAAAATTCAGAAATATTTTAAGGAATATTTTTGAAATGCATTTAGAGTTAGCTAACATTTGATTTTGGAAGCATATAACTAAACAGGTAAAATGTAATGAAAAAAATAAGACTTGAAATTTTTTAACTGCTTTTTTATAACGTCATAATTAGAATACTATTACTACGTTATTTAGAACGCCATGCCCATCAAAGTAAAAAAATGCATTACCTGGGAAATAATATTGCATTAATCTATATACCGTATATACTCGAATCTAAGCCGCCATCGATTCTAAGACGCACCCCCAAACTCTCAAAATGTTTTCGTGAAAAAATGTTGCCATCGATTCTAAGCTACACCCCCAATTCTCTACACGTTTTGAGAAAAAATGAAACAATTTGTCGAAGGTTCATCAACCCCGATACCTAAGAAATTCTTTTAAAAAATTTAATGAGACATAATAAGGAAATATTAATTAAATAATTTTAAAATTATTAAAAACTTTCAAATGGACACATAAACCTATAATTACTCTAACTGTTAATATCGTGTCTCGAAAAGGATTCGTCACTCCCGTTGTCACAGCTGACTTTGGAATTGGTACTGGAGTCACCCTTTTTCCCCCACGGAGTCGTCTTCCGTGCCGTCCAATCCCCTTGTTAAATAACATTTTTTTAAAGAATGCGTAAAGGAACGATATAAGAGAAATATTAAAGGCTTTTGAACATTTATGAACAAAATTTATATAATTTTGATTACGCCATCGACGTATATTTGTTCCATCCGCGCCAAATTTCCAGTAGCCACTTCCCTTTTTCCTTTTTTTTCTAGATATAAAATTACCCCCCCTTTTCATACTTACGTCATAGTGAACTAGTCTTGATACTATTACCGATATCTTTGATGTTTAGATAATTAAAAGAAAGCGTATACAAAAAAAATTCCTAATTACGAGCAGACAAAGATGTTAAGGATAGACTGAATACTGGAGATAAACTGCAGAATGGGATAAGTCATCGATGCAAAGGGCAAGAAATGAACGGTTACACTTTTCCTTTTGAAAAGGGTGGAAACTCAGTTTCCTCCATCCAACAAATGCTTTGCCTTTGATTCTAAACCGCACTTAATTTTCAGTAGCATTAACACTGGAAAAATAGCATGGCTTAGATTCGAGTAAATACGATGTACATATAGGAGAAAAGCGGCTGACACATTCACTCAACAAAAGACCCCATGAACTATTCGGCCTATCGACTAGAAATTTAGCAAGCATGTTTTTTATTGAAGTGGAGAAACAACTCTAACAACGTGTTTTGTAGAGATTGATTCCCAAAGGGGGTTAAGGGGACGTTGCAGGTTGTGCAAAAATCATTTTCAATTTAAGACCTACAGACTTGAAATTTGTCAAATATGTCTGTTTGGTATTTGACCGATTAGATTAAATATAAATGACAATCTTCGCAATCCGCTGAAAACGTAATTTCTGCTATAAAACTATTCGCCTTCCCCGCTAAAATATTCATCATAGAACCCGGAAGAGGGAGTTAAAAAGAATATTCCTGCTAATTATCGTCAGAGCATTCGTAAAAATGGTTATTCTATGTAATTTCAAAGTGAGTGGTACTTATAAGTACCGTCGGTAGATAAAAGGTTAAGGGGTTAAATCTTTCTGTAAGGTCATAAAACGCTTACATAAATTAACATGTTATGTAGAAGAAGTAATAGCACATGCAGTTTGAATTATTTAGACGATTAATCTAAAAATTGCACATTCTAAAAGAATACAGAATTGTATATGTTTCGCTTAGCAATTAAAGAAAAATTCCGATAACTAAAAAAATTAGACAAAACTTTATATAATAAACATTCTCTTTCCCACACATGTACAATTGATTTATTTAATAATTCATAATTAATTTATTCCCCGTAGTTTTCTTTAATAATTGCCTCCATTTGTGCTTTATATTTTGTTTGCAACAAATACTTATATCGCTTTGCCTTTTTTAAACCAGTTTACACGTTAGAAAAATTTAATCTTGACTTCATTGCTATACTGTTAACGATATACAACAAAGCAGTATTATTTAGGTCATATGTTAATTTGCAAGTCATAGGAATTCATAGCACATTTATCCATCTTTTTACAAGAGTATGGAATTCTTATATCACAAGAAAACATTTTCAAATAACTGCATGTTTTGGTTAAATGATCTTTATATTTTGACAAAAGGCACTTCTCAAGCATGCATCTTCTCAATATAAAACTAATGGAGATGATGAACATTCTAATTTTTCTAATAATTAAAGGTTCTTTCGATTAAGGAAATTATTTTAGAAACTCTTAAAATTCGTACAGTTTAATAAAATTATGTAACTATCATAATTCCACAAACTTTAAATAATTTCAAACCATTTTATGATGAGCAGTCAGTAAAAGTTATTTAATCTTCAGCTAGTTGATTTTAATACGATCAACTATATTGCTAACGGAAAACCAATGGAGGGTTCGGTCCTACGAGAACCCACACCCTTGACGCGAATTATTTTGTAGGCGATAATTGCGCCATCTTGGTAACCCTACACTAGATATGGTAAACCTAACTATTTCTGGAACTTTCGTATTTTGTCCACGGACATTTCGAATTTCATTTTGTTGTTGGGTACCGAGCTGGAAGTATGCCTGAGTGTGTGAGTGAATATACCTTAAAATTTTTTACTTTGTTGAATACGAAAGGTAAAGAATTGACTGAATGGCGTATGAAAGAAGGATTGATTGCTTCAAGTTATGAATGTTCTAAATGTAATGAGCGTATGGTATTATACGAATGAAAGAGTGTCGTTTTGGATGGATTTGAATAGAGATGTCGAAAAAAAGGTTTGAATACGCATGCTGTTCGAAATCATACCAGCCACGTCGAAGGTATGTTCGACCATTACCTCGCAGAATAAATATAGCGGCACTCACACGATCATTCGCTTAGCGATGAGACCTTCAAGTCTTTATTAAAATTTGTTGTTATGCTGTACCCTCCACTCGGAAAAGATCAGCAGTAAGAAAGTGAGTGCTGTTTTTATATTTTTCATCTTAAATGTTTTAATTCCTGTATTGTTTACATATATTTTCATCACGCATCTACCTTATCCCGCTATGTTTACTTGCCGCCATTATTGGTTTCGCTTGGCGCCATCTCGTTCTGGCTTGGCATTTTTTTCGGCTTGTCGCCAAGGGTGTGGGCTCTCCTAGGATTTTACCCAAATAGAGATATCCATCATAATTCAAATAGTTTATTCTATTGTTTTTAAACAGTTTATTCCATCGTACATAAGTAATTTCCATTATAATTTAAACATTCTGCCGCATTCTAATCAAAACACATATTTATTGCCAGATATGTAATAATTATTGCACCCATACGATTTTGTAATTTTGCTTGATGGCAGTACTTGGAAAGTCGGCGGACGTAATCAATCCACTAGTGGCAGTGCCGCAAAAGTGGTGCGTACGTAATCGTCGACCAGGTCCTCTAAAAGTCAAAGCTAGTTTTTTCGTCGCACATCAGCTGCCAGTAGTCTTAGGTTACAGAGTCGACTATGCCTCCAAACTACCCAATTTATACAATAAGATACATTAAAACACTCCTAAAACTCCTCACATGAACTTTGGTTATTGAGCTGTAATCATAGGTGTCATTTCTCGTATTTCTTTTTTACTCAAAACTTTAAATCTGTTTCTCCTAGCTCATTATTTTGTTTCAGCGTCTTTTTAATAAATGAAAAAAACTCTCGAGATAAATAAAAAACAGAATATCTCAAAAATTATTGAAAAAAACGTCTCAGTTTTGAAAAAATAATTGCAAATTAACTAAAAATTTCGTAAAAGAAATCATTCCCCCCAATGAACTTTTTTAGAAATCCTTCTAGTATCTTCTGTTTATTTATATATATATATTTCAAACTTTCTACTTATAATAATAATATCATTAAAATGGAATCTTATCTTATCATAGCATACGTTATTAATATTCGAAAAGAACTGCGTTTTTGGATAAAATAACATTGCCCCCTTAGTCCTTTATTTGGGATTAAGCATTTTGAGAATAGTAAACGCGAAGAACAAAATATACATCACTGAACGCCTTAAACAAGTGTTTTTATGCATTTCTTCTTGTATCTAATACATGCTCCGAGAAACACCGTAGCTTTGGGAGTTATGTGTAAAAGAAGCTCAGCGAAGCCTTCAAAACAGAGTACGAGAGAGAGAGAGAGAGGAAAAGCCCCATTTTTTTCAGATCTCAAAGGAATTCGGCACATTTATCCCACATTGTATGGAAGATGCAAACAAGAAGCGAGATTCTATCGAATAGATTTCATCCTTTTAAAGCCAAGAAGAGGAGAAAAAATGAAGGAATAAATATAGAGTTAGAGCTACTGTTACAAAATGTCGGATGAACGTAAAGATACCTTGCATATATTTAAGGTATCTAAACACGTTCGGGGTGCTCTTTTAAACGAATAATATAAAAAAAATTTAATCAATTCCTACTTAGGTTAACAAAAAAAATTTTTATTTTAGTTACTTATTATTAAATAGTTACAATTAATATAAAATGTATATACATATGACAGAATCACAATATTAAGTGACAAAATAGAAAGCGATTTTCCTTTCAAGTTTCCATTTCCTTTTCTGTACAGGGTGTTGGACTACTTTTTTTGTTTGTTACTATTTATACATTAATCAAATTTAATTATTATAATAAAATTGAATAGATATCATGAATTAAGCCATCCCTGGTGGTGTTCGAACGCGTGACCTTTGGGTTAGAAGTCCATTGCGCTACAGGGACACGACGAACGATTTTCCTTTCTCTATATGCTGTTAATTTAATTAATGAATTAATATTTTAAAAACTGTATTAGCATCAAGTGTCATCCACTAAAAGTTTTAAAAATGTATTTGAATTTTAATGGATGCATAGAAATAATTATTTTATTAACGATTGAAGTTTAGAACAATATATATATAGGGAGAGAAGTGAACTAATGGTAGGAATTGGAAAAAATAACGTACTAAAACATTATAAATGTTTTTCTTGGAATCAATGTCATTAAATACTAATACACACACACAATCTAAATTTTACAATAATTGCAATTATAAGTCAAATTTTAGTAATATTTTTGAAAGATTTAAAAGCAATTGAAGAAAAAAGTAATAAATTTATATCAATAAAAGTATTACTAAAACAAGTCGGATGCATTTATCTAGAAAATGTAATAAAATTTTAATTTTTTATTAAAATTTTTGAGCTGATCGAATAAATATTCGAAGAAATGTGACATTCTTTATGATACCATTATTTAAATAGCAGGGCATAACTCAAAAAATATTCATACAAAAAAGAAACATTTTGATCCATTTTGTAGAAAATAATATAAATATCAAGTTCCAAAAGTTTCACAGAAATACATTTATAATATTTTAAGTTATAAGACTCGCAATGATAGATTTCGAACAATTTAAATTCCTACTTCTAGTAGATTAAAACCCCACTTTCAAGTTGTTGTTTTTTAAGTTTTAGTTTTAGTTTCATAGAATTGATTGCAAATTGGCCCCCAGGTAACTTAGAAACAAAACAAAGTATGCTTTATAAAACCAAAAGATAGCTCTATTAAATAAAATAACAAATAAAATAAACGTGTGTTTTGGCCGAATTTTGTCATTTCAATGTGTTCAGAAACCTTAAGTCAAGTTACGCATTCATTGCATTAATTTTAAGGAATTGTATATATTCACTAGTCGAATTTTAATACACAAATATTGTTGCGTTGATCGGGGGCTCAAGGATTTTATGTAAAGCAATCACGAGGAACAAGACAGCTTTACAGGAACGATGAAAATTTATGGTCAAAAAACAGTTATTGAAATGTAGGATTCAACAGCACAATATTCACAGAATAAATCTTAGAAAGTCTTCATACCTACAACAGTGCTCGGACACATTATCAGTGTCTAAAATAAAGGGTGTTTTTTTTAGAGGTATAGAACTTTAAATTGCAATAAAACAACGATGTATTATTCGATTGACATGATTTTTTTTATTCGAAAGATAATCTTGTGGCATTACATTTTAAATATGATTTCTGGCATAGGACTGCCACGGCTGGCTCGGATGTAGTCCAATCTGGACGTCCAATTTTCGATGACTTTTTCCAACATTTGTGGCCGTATATAGGCAATAACACGGCGAATGTTGTCTTCCAAATGGTCAAACGTTTGTGGCTTATCCGCATAGACCAATGACTTTACATAGCCCTACAGAAAATAGTCTAGCGGTGTTAAATCACAAGATCTTGGAGGCCAATTCACAGGTCCAAAACGTGAAATGAGGCGGTCACCAAACGTGTCTTTCAATAAATCGATTGTGGCACGAGCTGTGTGACATGTTGCGCCGTCTTGTTGGAACCACAGCTCCTGGACATCATGATTGTTCAATTCAGGAATGAAAAAGTTAGTAATCATGGCTCTATACCGATCACCATTGACTGTAACGTTGTGGCCTTCATCGTTTTTGAAGAAGTACGGACCAATGATTCCACCAACCCATAAAGCGCACCAAACAGTCAGTTTTTCTGGATTTAACGGTGTTTCGACATACACTTGTGGATTAGCTTCACTCCAAATGCGGCAGTTTTGTTTGTTGACGTAGCCATTCAACCAGAAGTGCGCTTCATCGCTAAACAAAATTCGCTTATGAAAATCGCGACCATTATTTTCGAAATAAAATTGCACAATTTGAAAGCATTGTTCAGGCGTAAGTCTATTCATGATGAATTGCCAAACCAAACTGAGAATAAATCACTTGACAGCTGTTAAATCGGTCGCCATCTTGGAAAGTAATGCCAACTTAAACTTCTATACCTGGAAAAAAAACACTCTGTACAAGTAAGTGAAAGATTATTCAGAAGCATCGCTCGTCTTACTCAGCAGCCGGGCTAATCACTAATCGCCTCTTCACGGTCAAGGTAAAGACCACTAATTGCTAGTCAAAGCAAAACTAACTCAGTTTCGGCGAACGTCTCCCTATTTATAGGCCTCGCGGGTCCTTCGAGGAAGGTCCTCTTGCGTCATGGATCGTGAAATTAGAACTAATTTCCAAAAGAATCCATAGGGTCTCCAATTTGCCAAAAATGGTCGCCAAAAATGATGCCAATTTGACTTTATCGCCAAGATTTCGCCGTTTCTATTGAATCACCATTATAACATAAGGGAAGGCGTTGCTTGCAAAGACTACAATTTTAACATAAAATAAATATGACATAGAGCAATATAAATTCATTACACACCCAAATACAAATTATTTGCACTATTTTACTCAAAATCCGTAACAATGTTTATCAAAATATGCTGCACTTGTCAAGGAGGTTCGTGTTACATAATGACACATAAGCATATGATTATTTTAGTATAAAAAGTGTATATATTCTTCTAACTTTAGCTACCTATTACGAAATGGTGGGTGTGACGGCTTTTTCTTTTCCTTAGATACCAAGGGACCATTGTTTTAGCTCCAATAAATTGTCATGCCTGACTACTTTTCAAATCAAAGTACTACAATAAATGTTAATGTCCAAGTTAAGATTTTTTTGTGTGTTGTTACTACTGTTAATTCATTCCTTCAATGATTCAATAAATTATGTGTTTAAATCATTAATATATTTCTCTCCCTCCTTTATTTTTATCTTTTTCTTTTCATTACATTTGTACGTATGAGAAAAACACAGTGCACAAAATGACAAAATCTATAATTTTAGTTCTGTCATCAAGGCCTTGAATCTAATTATTTTTTAATATTAGCTATCTATCAATGCATTTTTTAAAGAAAATATCCATAACTTTTTGAATTACTGAAAAATGTTTCATTTTTTCTCTGTATACTTTAATAGTATTTAATGAGTTAAAAAAGCATTCTCATTCCATCAAATCTGAGTGTAATGAAAATCTATTCATACACCTCAAAAACTTTTTAATTAAGATGCATTTTATAAACAAACGTTTAAATATAACATAGATTTACTATACCACCATGAACGTATTCAGAAGAGTGAATGTTTTTGATATTTCTAGAATAATTAAAATACATCCAAATATTAAATCAATTTTCCAATCTTTGGTCACCGACAAATCTCCTATTAAATTTCGTAAAGAATAATGAAGTTAATTATAGAACAATTAGTTAAACATCCCAATCTTTAACGAGAAATTGCTTCAACCCTTAAACGGTTAGGTTTTTTGACCCAAATATTTCAAAAAAGATGCACATTTTCATTTTATATTGCATATAACTAAGAATAATACTTAATAGTATGAGAAAATGGAAAGGGGTTTTACTTTAAGTTTCAATTTTTTTAAGTTTTAACACTTTTTTTATTTTATAATTGGGAACAAAAAAAACTCTAAATTTCTTACTTTTTTTAAGTACACTCTGCATGCTATGAAGAATGTACTTCTTTTACAAACGTATAAGTATTTTGTGTGAGTGTGCATATCTAGATATATATTATAAATGTGAAAGTTTGTTTGGATGTTTGGTCATCTTTCACGCAAACACAACTGAACGGATTTTAATGAAACTATACATTAATATAGCTTATACATCAGAATAACATATAGGCCATAATTTATAGCATAGACTATAATTTATAAAGATGTTGTGTGAAGTGTCCAAAATTTAACGATATTTGTCAAGTAAGAAGGAAAAAATTCTGCCATCTGCAAGCAATGCTGGCGTACGCTGCAAAAATCCCACGACAGCATATATCTATCTTTTATTTGTGAAGAAATCCTTTTTGTTTTGTCTACGCAAGGCGCTTGCTTCTAATTTATTCCTGTAATCAGCGTAAAATCCCTATTTTTTTTTATTTCAAAATAAAACTAAGTTTTGAAGGGAGAGGCTTTTATAAATCTCTCTTTATTTGAATATTTTTTTTATGATTTTACTATGCACATTTGGTAGTAAGAAATTGATTTTTTTTTTCAAAATAAATACTTTTATCGCTTCTGGTACTTAAAATAAATAAACTTTCTCTTTCACACTACATCATTTAGACAAATTTTCAAAATATGTTTGTGGTTAGTAGTTAATTATGATGCTATAATTTTAATTAAATAGGCAGATATTGCATTTTTAAGTATAAAAATAGTTATAACTAATGTACTGTATTTTTTGGAGTGAGGGAATATTAACGTCGCACTGTTCAACTACACGAGGGCTTTTGGCGACGAACCACGTAATTTTGAACCAAGGCCAAGTGACGTGTACAACACCTGAGCTGGCACCCCTTCTTCTAACTACCACACCACACCAACTTAGCAGGGATATTCTTTGAAGTCCACTCTTCAAAGATATATGGCAGCACGTGTTCTATGAAGAGTATTTTAGTGGAGAAGGCAAATAGTTTTGTAGCAGATATTGAATTTTCAGCGGATTGCAAAGATTATCGTTTTTGTCCCGAAAAAATAGTTAATTTTAAAATTTAAGTGTTTTATGTTTTTGTATGTTAATGAAGACCTTAGAAAATGATTTGACTATTTATTTTAAGTGAACGGTGCATATAATTAATTTTACAATGGAATATCTTTAATTAATTTATTAGCTCCAACGGATTAAATTTCCCAAAGTGGTGTATTTTGCTCATGTGTATATCCCTTACTTTTTAATGTAGTGATCCAAAAAAGTATTGCACGAAAAAAACTGCAATAAATCATAATGTGGTTGGATAAAGTATTAACGTGCATCGCTCCCCTACACGGCGGGTCTAATAAAGCTCGAGTTATAAAAGTAGCTAGGCATTTGCCAACTTGACTCTATCGTTAACATTTCGCTATGTTTTTCATTGAATCGCTATTATAATTTAAGAAACGGCGTTGCTTGTGAATATTACAATTTTAACATGAAATAAATACAACAAAAAGTAATATTAATGTATTACACTTTTAGATATAAATTATTTACGCTATTTTAAGCGTTCATTACACAAAACTTTTAACAATGTGTTACTTTTGTTGAGCACAGATCAGCTTAGGGAGGTATTTTGAAAAATCGACCCTCAAGAGTGTTAGGGGAGTTATAAATAAAAAAAATATCCTTTTTATCAGCTATTAGATCTACATACTTAAAATTTAACAAAGGTGGGTTTTTTTCTTTCTTTTTGTTCAGCTGAAATATACAAAAGCTTTTTTGTTTAATTTGCAATTCACGTAAAATTAACTCATTAAAAGCTTCTTTATCCTTCAATGTGTGTTGTTTAATTTTTCAGTTCACCTGTGCGAAGAACGAGTATACAAGCTAGTATATCTATATCTATCTTTATATATATATATACTAGAGGACCCGACAGACGTTGTCCTGTACACACATTTTAATTTCAAAATAAAAGATTTTTGAATATTCGATACTGCGATCGTAACGCAGTCTGCCGGATCCAATGTAAAACATTCCAACATCAACAATTTATAAAAAAAAATTAATTAAATAAACATTTCTAAGCCGAATTATAAATCTAAACCTTTCTTGGGTCCACTGGAACAGACAAACACTTTCATCGAAATCGGTCCAGCCGTGTAGGAGGAGTTCAGTTTCATACACACACACAGAAAAATTACATATATAAAGATTATTTGAAAAGATATTAATTAAAAACGCTAAAAAGCGTGAATCGTCTGCATTTTCGTAACAATAAAAACCGGGTTTGGCCAGTTTGGATGAAAATCAATTTTCGACGCCAACGTCTTTTTCAGTTCCTACTATTAGCTCACGATCTCTATACATATTTTATTTGTTTGCTTATCTATTTATTTATCTTGGTGGAATTTTCAATCGTTAATAAAATACATTTTAAAGCGCTCAATTGAGCTGAAATGTAATGTACATGATTATTTTGGATGACAATACAATAATTTCATTATAATTAATAAAAATTAATAGATTAAAACTAATTATTTTAAAAATTACAAATACAGCCACGTTGGCGACTTAGCGACCCTTTTGGCGATTTATGTCAAAATTTGAAAAGGTTTTTTTTCTCACGTGTTAAAGCATTCAGTTGAAAGGAAATTTTATACACACGATTGTTTTGGATGATAATACGATACTTTAATCATAATTAATAAAAATTAATTTCCACTTAATGTTGTGATTCTGTCATATGTATATACATATATATATTAATTGCAACGATTTAATAAAAAGTAGCTAAAATAAATTTTTTCTTGGTTGATCTAAGTAGGAATTGGTTTAAAAAAGAATTTTATATTACTTGTTTATAACAATAGCGTTGTTACAACAATGCAGGTGAATGTTGAATTGTATTTTTGAATGTTTTTAATTAATATCTTTTTAACTAATTGCGATATCGGATCGAATTGTGAATCTAAACTATTCTCAAATTTACTTGAACCCACACAAAAAATTTCATCGAAATCGGTCCAGCCGTTTAGGAGGAGTTTAGTGACAAACACACCCACAGAAGATTTTTACATACAGAGTGTTTTTTTCTAGGTATAGAAGTTTAAGTTGACATTACTTTCCAAGATGGCGACCGATTTAACAGCTGTCAAGTGATTTATTCTCAGTTTAGTTTGGCAATTCATCTTGAATAGACTCACGCCTCATAGAGATTCGTCAAATGGGCCCAAAACGAGATTGCCGTTGTTCCCGATTTTCATAAGAGAATTTTTTTAGCGATGAAGCGCACTTCTGGTTGAATGGCTACGTCAACAAACAAAACTACCGCATTTGGAGTGAAGCTAATCCACAAGTGTATGTCGAAACACCGTTACATCCAGAAAAACTGACTGCTTGTTGCGCTTTATGGGCTGGTGGAATCATTGGTCAACGTTACAGTCAATGGTGATCGGTATAGAGCCCTGATTACTAACTTTTTCATTCCTGAATTGAACAATCATGATGTCCAGGAGCTGTGGTTCCAACAAGACGGCGCAACACAGCTCGTGCCACAATCGATTTATTGAAAGACACGTTTGGTGACCACCTAATTTCACGTTTTGGACCTGTGACTTAGACTATTTTCTGTGTGGCTATGTGAAGTCATTGGTCTATGCGGATAAGCCACAAACGCTTGACCATTTGGAAGACAACATTCGCCGTGTTATTGCCGATATACGGCCACAAATGTTGGAAAAAGTCATCGAAAATTGGACGTCCAGATTGGACTACATCCGAGCCAGCCGTGGCAGTCCTATGCCAGAAATCATATTTAAAATGTAATGCCACAAGATTATTTTTCGAATAAGAAACATTCATGTCAATCGAATAATACATCGTTGTTTTATTGCAATTTAAAGTTCTATACCTCTAAAAAAACACCCTTTATAAAGATATATACAATTTGAAGCATTGCGTTATGCTAAGTCTTACATTGCAATCACGAGAGAAGTATATCGGATTTTATTTAGATTCTATTTCCATTTTCATTTATTTTTAAGAACAAATTGCACATTGTCTTGTCAATTCCAGTTTTTCGTTGGAAGTTTTTAAAAAATCTAAATTCCCGCTATCCCCACAAAGAAAATCCTGGATGAGAAGCATATTAGTGCCATGAACAAACTGGATCTCTTATAAAAATTCTAGGAATAATAATCTCTCTATAAAAATTAAAAATGCGTACAAATCAAAGACAAGAAGAAGAAAATATCAGTGCCCGTACTTTATTCGGGCAAACCAATTAAGGGATTGAAGAATTAGTTAGGAGTTCAGATATTTTTTTTCCAGAAATTTAACTGTAGTTTGAAATGATTAATTTAATTGATAAAGCTTCAGATGCCTCTCTTTTTATTGACTTTAAATTAAAAATAATTTTAAATGAACGTCTTTTATAATATTTTGCAAATCCTCTTTTTTTTTGTTAGTATCAGATGTTAGCAAAACATGTTACTAGAAAATTTTTTAAAAAGCAAAGAGTCTGATTTTTGATACACTTTGCCTTTCAAAATAATATCTGCATATTCAATTATTCTTTGAGAGGAGCCCTAGTCAATTTTTCCTAAGCTTCATTTAAGAAAAAAAGTTCTTAGTCTGTTGAAATGAACTTAAAAATTCTTAAATAGACGTAGACTTTACAAATCAAATATATATTTCACCTTTTGCCCAACCGGTACAGTAGTTAGCGACGCTGTCTGAGGTACCGTAGGGACTGGGTTCGAATCCCGGAGAAGACATGGATGTTTGTAAATGTATAGTGCCTTTGCAGCGTGGGGGTACTCTAAATAGCCGTCGAGCAGCGCGTCCTCTCGTGTGGTTGGTGGAAGGGGAAAGAGAGGTGAGAGACCCCTGGACACCCCCAGGGTTTTCTTCCTCTAAATTGGGGTAGAACAGAAGCAAATCGTACTGTCACCTGAATAGTGCTCAAAGCTAAGGCTAACGACTGGCGTAAAAATTCTAGTCCTTAGCCGCGATGAATTTTGTGGGCCTCGATCTGACTTCGTCTGGCAGGTGGCATTAGTCGCAACAAAACCTTTTGTACATCTCGATTTCATTTCTACAAATTATTTCCAAAACTCAACAGTTGTCAAGAAGACTTCAAATAAATTTGTTGCTAAAATAAAATTCAAAATTCACTATTTTTCCCAAAGTTTTTATTCAATTCTACAAAAAAAAATTCTTAAGGTTTTGTATCTCATTTGAATTTTTCCTTTTAACTTTCTCTTACGACTCGCAACAATATTTTTTTAACTTTTTTTTTTTATTCATTGTTTCCTACATCCACGAATCTTTACTTAACAGGGATACGTACAGGAAAATATTTGATAACTGAAGAAAAAAGAAAAGAAATATTTGTCTTTTTCCTTTTCTAGATCCCAAGAAAGAAAAAAGGGGAGAAATACAAAAAAAAGGTGAAAAAACCTTCTGCATTACATGACACTGCTGCCTCAGAAATGTGGAAAGTGTGAAAAGCGCGAAAAAGTTTCTTCTGGGGAGTGGATCAATATTTGACAATTTATACTCTGTGTAAAAAAAGAACTCTATTTCAATCGTTTTCACAGAAATATAAAAGAGAAAAGTGCAAGTTTGCTTAGAAATTTACCGAAATCTCAAAAGCATCGTAACTTTGATTTTTAGTGGTGTTGAGCTGTTTGTCTAAAACTAAAACATACATTTGAAAAGAAATTCATGATTTTTTTATTAGTTAGGGTCTTAAGGGTGTTAACTTTTCTTGAGAGCTGAAAATATAAACAAATTTCGGATAGATGCAATTCTTTGAGGTTAAAATTAAATAATTCGATTCTTTTCCGTATTATTTATAACGGAAAAAGGCTTGAAAAAAAGAGTAAAACATTTAAAATATCATCATAATTTTAAAAATTATAAGCATATGAAAAGAAAAAATATTTCTGTAAGAAACGTTATCTAAGTTTTACGTTGCACATGATATTTTCGAAAATAGTAGCTCTAATTATAAGCATTAACTTGATTTATAATGTAAAATATATCCTTATTATATATAATTATTCTTATATAAATAGAATAATAAATTATCTTTTTTAAAAAATTACATTTTTAATTTTTTTTTTAAATTTCAATATTTTTCAAATATTTTGAAATACAAAAGATATATAATACTAAAATTAGGTAGGGTTTAAAGAGAATGATACATTTTATAATTCTACAAAGTTTTATACACATCAAAAGAAAAGTTTTAGAACATAGCACAAGCGCAACTTAAAAAAATTACTTAATATTTATTACACAAATGTTTCTTATCTAGAATTTTTCAGTTTTGTTTGTCACTAAGATGTCGGACAAGTTCTCTCTCTCTCTCTCTCTCTCTCTCTCTCTCTCTCTCTCTCTCTCTCTCTCTCTCTCTCATCTAGTTTTAAACTAAATTGTGCCAAAACATTATGTGTAAATTTTCGTTGTTGGCAATTTTTGTTTGTTTTACAATTTTGAGGCTTTGAAGCACATCTTGAATAATAGAAAAGTAAAAAGCATTTTTTACATACAAGAAAAAAATTTAATTCTTTTAAAAAGCGAATGTACTCAAAAGGAAAAACCCTAGAGATGTCTCTTGAGACAAAAAAAGATGTTAATGACTAAAAAAATGTGTTACTGTATAATCTTATTTGATTAAAGCTTCTGTTATTTATACTTTAATAAACATGAACTGTTTATTTAAAAGCATAATGAGCTAATTGCTTATAATGGTTTTTCAGCTGAAGCATCTTTCCGCAAATTTATTTTTTAACATGTCCCATGTCTCTTTAATAATACCTCGAGGGAAGGGAATTAGAAGTAGGCTGTCAAAAAATGGCTCATTTAAAAACTTTTACAATTTAAGCAGCAGTTGAACAAAATTGGCATCAATGCTAATGGCTCAAAGAGAACTAACTCATATCAATAAATTAATTAATTAACCGTATCAACAAAATTAATTAACTTTTAGATAGACCAATTCTAGTAGCAATTTCTTTGATCGTTGAGCTTAAGATCCTACTGCTGTTCAATTTCATCACGTGCTTGTAGCTGTTTTTCCTTATACGAGGCATAACACAATGTTCTCTCAAACAATCAATATTCAAATGCGATTTCTGAATGAAAAATCGCCTGCGTGTAATTTTCTTCTTTGTAGAGTTTGAGATGACATTTCGCTGTCTTGCGTTGTTCTATAATGATTAAATGCTAATCATTTAATTAGAGATTTTCCTTTCATGCGAATTTGATGTTTGCATCATTCCTCTATCCTAGTATCTCGATTTTAATGCCAGTAAAGTAGCTTTTGATTTTTACAACTTCGTAATTTTCAATTGTAAGTTTTGGCTTTGAAATATTTCCTGAACTATTGGTCGAATTTGCATGAAGCTTAAAAATTGAAGGGTTTTAACAGTATTCCGAACAGAAATTTTAATTTTGTAGTTACTTTTTTTTATTTAAAAATTTGTGTTTTTATGATAGTATAGCTTTTTCATTTATTTTATGTTTCTAGAGTTTTAAAAAAACAAAAAACAACAAAATAGGAAAATTCTAAAAACGCTCAGTTGAAAACTTTTTTTCTATAAGTATTTGGGGCAACCACTTTACATCAGCCAACTGTTCAAATCAAAGCAATTTTTTCTACTATGTTTTTAATGATTTTAAGTACAAACTACTTTGCGCTAAAATGTTTGTACCACGATAGAATTGAATTAATTTTTGCGAAAATATCTTTAATTGATCCAGCGTTTCTCAAACTGTGGGGCGTGTCCCACAGTTTGAGAAACAACTTCGTTACAACACTACGAAGGCGGCGCGAGCATATGGAAAAGTCGTATAAACAAAGGATTATTTTTTAAAAAATTTTAATTTACTGAAAATAAACCAGCAAAATGCATTCTGGCATAATAAAAAATAAAATACACATTTACACTAATATATTACACTTCTAAATGTATCAGTGCTACTCAATATGTGTTATAATTAATTTTTGTTGTTGTTGTTTTCTGATGCCACCTGTTGACGTAGTCAGATCGAGGTCCACGAAATTCATCGTGGCATGGGCAAGAGGTACGCCTGTCGTTGGCCTTGAGCACCATACAGGTGACAGTACGATTTAGCTCGGCAAAATCCCCCGAAGGGACGATAGATGGCGACACGACCTCTTTCTCCACCTCCACAATTCCTGCATGTAAACTGAAGGGGAGGGAAATATTCTCCAGTCTCTGCGCTCGTGATTGAGCCCACAAGACTACGGACCCACTGATTTAATGATCACGTACTCCGTGTGTACTCGCAGGGTGTTTGGTGGCATCGGGCATCGAACCCAGGCCTTCCGGTCTGGAGTCCGATGCTTTAACCACTAGGAAGAACAAGTTTAATAATTACCAGTGACCCAATGAGCTTGTCATATATAAAATGATATACAAAAATTAACACTTATCTTGATAACTTGTACGGTTTATAAATAATCCCTTAACTGCCGATTAAAAGTTACGCGATTCGCCTCCCAATGCCAACCGTTTTCCACGTAGGTGCGCGTATGGGATGTATTGAGGGGAGGAGTCAAGAAGCAAATAATCTGAAATAAAGTAAATTCTTCGCAAACATCGTCGATCCTTTTCCATTATCAGGTCCTTTTATTGCATTCCAAAGCCAGCGGAATAATTTTATGGATAGCAGTGCCCAGAAAAGATCGTACTTCGGAAATGCGCTTATATACGTCCGGGGAAATTAACGCTTTGGCTGAGCGAGACATTTATATATACGCCGGTGGCACTTCAGAGGTTAAAGTCGGAAGGTAGTTTTAGAATGAAAGTATTGTTTTATTGAATTCAATACATTGTTATTGTATGGAAAGGGGTGCGATTTAAATTATAATTGAATATTGGGTCGCGAATATTGAAAGTTTGAGAAGCACTGAATTAATCAGTATCTACATAAATATGAGAAGACATTTCTCATATTCTTTATTTACTTTTCTAATTTAACTTGCAATAATATTTACAAATGATATTATATTTCCAATGCTGTTTTTATAAATCTTTTAACATTATTTCATTTTTAATATGCTTTGCTAATTAAAGAAATCAGTTTCATATTTTCTTTAGTAATCAGTATTCTTAAATGCATATATTACCTTTATTAAAACAAATTCATATGAAAGTTTATATTAATACTTAATATTACGGGGCTTGAAATAACTACTATCTTCGAAATAAGGTAGTTTAGAGAGAATCTATTGATTGTGTTTCCTCAGGGCCCTAGAGTTCCTCTCTTTTGATTGAAAGTTTATACAAATACCTCCACTTTCACAAAAGCCTGCTGTTTAAGACAGAGGTTCTAATGTATTACGTAAAAGCATTGGCTTAAACAATTTTAACCTCAGGCAACAGGCAAGATGACACACGGTTTAATTCCTAATGAAAAGGGGGAACGTCAATATAATAAGATACTCCTAGCATCTTAGGGTTCATAGAAAGATGTATTAATATATTCTCAATTATTTAAATGAGCTGACTTTTCGTATATGAACTATACATTTGAACGAATTTTCTTCTCGATGAATAATAAAGTAGCCCTTTTATTAAATTTTATGTATTTAATTGTTTCTATTTCTGTTATTAATACTTGGATTTGCTGTTTTTTACATCCGAATGTAGTTTTGTGAGAAATAAAATATTAAGTAATTTTGAATTTATTATATTTAAGTACGTTTTCGATAAAAAAAGACATTTTATTTTGCTTTGCTTTTTTTAATCGTAAAGATGGAGTAATAAATTTTTAATCACCATTTTTTTCAATGTGTTTGAGACGAAAATTGGTGACACACTTTCCTTCTGCTGGTAAACAATAGGGATGATTTTGTGTATATTTAAATGAATTAGTTATACTACTTAAAACTTTGAAAATTCTTTTTCCGAGGCAATAATAATCCCCTGGAATTTTTTTTAAAAAAATACTGATTACATTTTAGTTCAACTTTAATTTTATATATCATTGAAGCAGCTATTTTTTACAACAGCTACAAAACATGTAACATTTGGAAATATTTTTTTATCTTTAAAAAGCATTCATATATATATATATGATCCGTTTTCTTTGAAAGTGGTGCAAGTCCGTTTTTCACAAAAAATTGCTTATTTATAACATTGAATACAATCTTCTATGAGCTATTTATCCATGAAGAGTTCCCCAAAAAGCCTTCAAAATTTTCACCATTTTGTCAATATAAATTTACGTAGTTAATAAAATTAATTTTTAAGGTGGTAAATATTTCTATATGATGTAAAATGGACTTACACCACTTTCAAATAAAACGGCTCATGTAATCAATACTTCTTTCACAAAAAGTTCTTTTAATTTTTAAATGTTTTAAAACCCAATGGCTGAAATGCTTTTACCTTTTTCTCGTCTTTTTTCTTTCAAATTTCAGAATACCGTTGCCGAAGAATTGCAATCATGAATTTAAGAATGATGTCGTGATTATGAATTCGTGGGCTCAAATACTAAATATCCTGAAGACATGTTGTGTGGAGAAGTTGGTGCACGTTAAATATTTCCAGACTGAAAATTCTCTCCCGTTGGCATAGTGTGGAAGTTTGAAGAGTGAGACTTGCCATTTCACCGTGCCTCAAAATTATGAGGACCATTACCGGTACCCTTCGAAAATTTTATGGGTTAAGTATGTTTTTTTAAAAACAGGAAAAAGATTCATGGAAAATATATAAGTTCAGATGCTTCAATTTTGCTTAGTTTTATAGAAGAAATTGTATTTAAACAATTTAAATCTTATTCAATTAGTTTAAAGCCAATCCACACACACACAAATAACATCACCGTTAAAGTTATAACTACTTATATACATTTCAGAGAAATATGTAATTAGTTTAAGAGTGAGTGTTTATTCCCGCACTCTCAAGAGAAATGAGGACTTTTGGCAATGGACCTCGCAATTTTGAATCATGGTCAAGTGACGAGGACGACACCTGAACTGGCACCCTCTCTCAGAACTTCAACACAACTTCAGACGAGATGACTTTGAGCCTCGATAGATTTAACACACATTATTCCTTTGTGTAAGGCACTCAATGACACTAAGGCTTGAGCTCATGACACGCCGACCATGAGTTCGGGAATATGACCATTGGGCTATCTCGACCCCTATTAGCTTAAGAGATACAATGCTTTATATAAGCAAAAATACAGATTATATTTACAAATATTTTACAGTTCTGCACAAAATTTATTGTTTTCTTAATTTTTTTAAAATAGTGTACGCAATATTATTTTCCGTTGCTAATATATTCATGCTTTTAGAATTTAATTAAAGGTGCAAAAAATGTTGCGTATAAATATCATATTGATAAGAATAATTATAAATAATGTAAAAATATTGCACAACCAATTGTTTTTAAATTAGGGCTGGATGTTTATAAATTTTAAATTAAATTAAATTTTCTTCGAATCAAATGTCACAAAATAGCATGTTTTGAACAACAAGCAGAATTGTAAAGGTAATAAAATCAATTACAGTCGAACCTCTATATTGCGAATTTTTCTATATAGCAAACCTTTTCCTAGAACCAAGAACATTTCACGATTTTCTTTGTAAAATAACCTCCCAATTGCGAAGTGCATTTTCTGTATAACGAACATTTTCTCTTGTGGTTCAATTTTTTTTCTCCCTATTTTTGAAGTATTTCTGAACATTTTGAGTTATTCTCTCTTTTAGCATATTTTATGGAAATCATAAATCTTGAACTGGTTTTATTAGGTGTCTATCTCGCCGAGAGCAATAGAATTCTGGGTATTTCATCCAAGAAGTTTAACCTTGACCCCCATTGTCCAGCTCACTGGAAACGTCTTCGATATCACCTTTCACCCTCAGTGGAGCCTCATGTCCTTAAACTAGTCTCCGTTCATTTGTAGTATTGATCAGTCGCGTACTGGTAACTTCATTTCTTGTAGTTCGAAAATGTGAAAACGTAAGGGCTTGAACATCAAAGAAAAAAAATTTAATTTTCTTCAGGAATTGGATAAAGGCGTCAAGAACCTTTTCTTACAGTTTTTCTTTCTTTTTTTTATAGGTGAGATATATAAAATAAATATATATTAATTTACAAAAAGGATTGAATAATTACTTTTTTTTATTTTATAGTGTTTATGAATTTAAAATTTGTTTCATGTGGTTTATAAAGAAAAATGAAAGATGGACCTCTATATAACCAATTTTCCATACAACGAACTTTTTTTCGGAATTTAGTGACTTCGTTATATAGAGGTCTGACTGTACTTTGTTAGAGCTAGCAACAATGAAAATAGGATATTTCATTATCGCAATAGCTTTCTTAGGGGGAAAAATACGAAACTTTTAAAAAGTATTAAAAATACTTAACTTCAACTTGAGTACATTCAACAAAGACTTTAACTATTTATTAATCTCAACAGTAGAAAAATGGCCTTTAAAGGAAATAAAACTCTGAAAAAGCATAACTTCATCATAGAATACATATTCTAGAAATTAACGTTACGCTACCCATTAACCTCGAGCCGCTAATGAGACATTATCTTTCTCATACACTCCCCAAGGAGCACCGTAATTAAACCTTTATCGCTTTGGAAAAATACCTCTCCAACTTGGCAGTTTAAACACGCCTAACTGCTATCACTAATTACATACACTGCACAAAACAACACTTTAATACACAATGATAAGATACAAACACACACTTGTTACCAACAGAGCGAATGAGAAAAGATGAAATACGAAATTAAAAAAAAGGGAAAGATTCCATAGAACGAAGCGATGTACGTAGGAAGCAATTTCTTTTCGTTTTTTTAACTCTAATTTAACGTAGCGTGGAAAATTCGTTTATCTAAAAAGCTCCAACGTCATCTGAGATGATTAAAAGCAGGAATTCAGTGGACTAGAGGATATAAGTCATACGGAAGTAGTTGTTACCTAAGAAAATGCGATTAGCGAACTTAAGGGAAAAAGTCAAGTTATCTGCTAGGTGAAACGCGATTTTTTCCCCTCTTTTTTCCGGAAAAATAAAACCATTCTCATTAAAAAAAAATGGAATATTCGTAAATTTTTTTCCCCTAATTATTTTTGAGAAAGGAAGATTGCGCAGGAACAAAGAAACATTAGAAATTATTTGTTTTGCATTTTAGTTCTATGCTTCAAGTCGGTCTGGAAAGCTAATTATAATATATCTGAAACATTTTTCGTAATAAATTGGTTTTATTTCGGAATAATAATTTTACATCATTATGAGTAAATAATAATGCTGTGTAATTATAACTACACACAGACTGTGGAAAAATATCTAAATCTCCTCTGAGAAATATTAATGATGCAGAAATTTTGTTTTGTTGGCTTTAAAAAAGCCAGCACTCTCTTTTTTTAAAAAAAGATAGAGCATTGTTACGATAAGTTTTATGTTGTAGTAAAAATAGTACATTACATAATAATAAATTCTATTTTTATGCAAATTGTTTCAGATACATAGTTAAATAAGATACAAATCAACGTTTCGGAATGATAAAAAAATAAGTATTGGAATACCAGTGTAAAATGAGTTTACAGTTACAATTAATTTTAAATGTAAAGAATCTATTGATTTAAATTTAAATCAAAAAGACTTAATTGCAACCCTGTAAATATTCTGATTCAAAAACATCTTATATAAGTTTATAGTAACATTTTTATTGACAGTAATTGGCGGTAAAGATGTATCGGAAAAAGTGCGTTCGTGCACGCGTATTTAGGATATTCGAAAAAAATCATATTCTTACGAATTTCGATTAAAAAATACTTAAAACAGGGTAAATAATTTATATCTGGATGTGTAATACCTTAACGTTAGTTTCTGTTGTATTTATTTTATGTAAGAATTGTAATATTCGCAAACAACGTCGCTCCTTACATAATATTGACGTTTCAATGGAAACTTGGAGTCCAGTGGCTGAGAGGTAGTGTATCGCGCTTCCACGCCACAGGTCCAGAGTTGCAATCCGAAGCTCGACAAGGTCGACTCAGCCTTTCATCTCTTCAGTGGGTCGATAAATGAGTACCAAGCTTGTTTGAGAACTGAACACTGGGGGGTTTTTTCGGGTCAGACTTACCACTTAAACAAAACATCTGTACATGCACTCCAGCGCCTGAGGTCACGTAAATTGAGATAGGCACAGTAGGCCTTGGCCCTCACGGGCTGTTGCACCACTGAGTTCAGTGCAATGGAACCTTGGCGAACTCTTGGTGATATAGTCATGTTGGCATCATTTTTGGCAACCATTTATGGCGAGTTCGTGACCCTATGGATTTTTAAGGAAATTATTGGAGAAATCTACTAATGTCACGATCTTTGACGTAAGTGGATCTTTCTAGAAAGATTCGTGTGGCCTATAAATAAGAAGTCTGAAGTCCGCAGAAACTGAGTTCGACTTGTTTTGACTATGAAGAACGGAGTACACTGATTTGTTATTACTTCGGCTGATGAGTGGGACGAGTGAGTGCTTGTTAATAATCTTTAACGTACTTGTATTTTAGACACTGATAGTTGTGTCTTAAGCCGTAGAAGGTGTGAAGACCTTCTTATATGTATTATGCGAATATAGCTGCTGTATTTCAAGGATTGTTTATTCGACAGTTAGGTTCCATCGTTCCTGAACTGTCTTGCGCTTTGAGACTGATTGCTTAAAATCCTCGAACCCCTATCAACGTAAAAATATTAATGATTTTCACCATACTTCTAATAAAAAACTTGAGAAGGATTTTAAAGTGTTAAAGCAGACTAATTTTTAAATAAGTAACAAATGCAATGATAAAATATACAACAGTTTCATTTTAAAAATTTCAAATAATCATATTTTATAACTATGTCAATAATATTGCAAAACAAGGAGAAAATATTAATACTGCTAATATTTTTATTCTGAATACAAATGGCTATCTAAAACCCTATGTTTTAACATAATTGATCATATATAACAGTTGTTTGTATTCAGTAGGTCCGAGACATGTAAAAGATTCTTTCCCCCATAAAAAGAAAAATTCGTATTAATATATTTTATTTTAACTGCTGTTAAACACAAAATTTGTATCATCCATTAATGAAACTATTAACTTTCGCAAAAGTTTGAGCTATAGACAGGATAAAAGTGAAAAGTCTCCATAGTCTCCATATTCGAATCAACCAAATCCCTCTATTTTCTATTTCTGATTTAAAATTTTCCCAATAATTTCTTTGCAGATCCAAACTTTACTCCGGTAACATTCAACTAAACAACACCTCCTACGCATTTCTCTGATTTCTCCCAATCTTTTTTCTACCTGATGACATTCTAATGATCCAATCGCCCCAGGGAATGCGGTATCGAAAAGAAACACATTTCTTTTAAATAAACATTTATGGCGGTAAAAATTTAACATTTACATACTAAGTTTACTCATTAAGAAAAATTGAGGTTTCAATAAAGAGTACTCTTACGCGTTATTAACTTCCTTTGAGAATCTTTTCTAGCCTTAATATTCCTCCGAAACATATTGTAATGCATGCTTAATAATATTTAATTATTGTAAAGAATATTTTAAATTAAATACTAGAGTAATCCGAAAAATGTTTGTCCGCGAGTGGAGAGAGAAATAGAGTATTTTTATTTTTTCAAGCGAAAAAGAATTGGTTTTTGTCAGATATTGTACCGCGTAGTAGTGTAGTAATTAACGTAACATAGAGCAAGTAATATAAAAAAAATTAAGTCAATTCCTACTTAGATCAACAAAGGAAATTTTTATTTCAGCTACTTTTTATCAAATAGTTACAATTAATATAAATATGTATATACATATGAATGAATCACAACATTAAGTGGTAATTAATTTTTATTAATTATCATTAAAGTATTGTATTGTCATCCAAAACAATTGCAAAAAAAATTTCAGTTCAACTGAATGCTTTAAAACGTGAGAAAAAACATTTTGAAGTTTTGACACACAAGTCACCAAAAGGGTCACTAAGCCGCCAAAAATGATGCCAAAGTTACTGTATTTGTAATTCTTTAAATAATTAGTTTTATTCAAAATTAATTTTTATTAATTTTATAATTAAATTATTGTATTGCCATCCAAAATAATCATGTATATAAAATTTCAGCTAAGCGAATAACCCATGAATGCAACTTTTGTGTGATTCTAGTCTAGTAAATTCTTGAAAACATCTCTCAAATTTGGGTTGGAATTTTATTCACGAGTGTTTTTCTATTATCTTGATAAGCATCTGTGTTTCTTTTAGTATGCGCGTCTAAGGTTTTATGTGAAGGCGGTTACCCCCAAATGTCTTGGTGGTCCACCGGTCAACCGCGATCGACTTAATGTCCACCCTGACTGTAAAGAATCACTTATTTTATCATACTACACAGTTTTATCCGAGTTGACACATATTTTTCTTTGATAAAATGTGTTTCGCATATTTTCTCCTATACCTTAATGCTAAATGTGCTATCCATTTACATGTTAAAAAAACGAATTACTTATGAAATACTTCACAATTTTAAAAACTCCATATTATAAACAAATGCATGAGTTACAATGTCACAATTTTTTATAAAAATTGAGGTCTTTTTTTTCTGTCTGAAAATGTGCTTAACATAAAGCTCACACTCTTGGGCATACGGCGAAAACAGCCTTAAGGGAAAATTCCTTCCAAACCAAAATTGGCAAGGTAAGAACTGAAGGAGGGGGTCTGAAACTAGTGTGGGGGCATGACAATTTTGTGTGCATAGGGTGCTGGAGAGGTTAAAAATGGCCCTGTCCTTGTATTCGGGAATTAATCCCGCTACAATTTCATCTCATGAAGGCTACGTGTTAAATGAAACAGAAATTTGAAGAACGTTAGGGGTGCGTAAATACCAGAGTAATTTATCAACTCAGAAATCATTCTTCTCTCCTGATGTAGCCACGGTAACCGAGTCGTCATAGTCGTGAACAATTAGCCAGCACTTCGAGTTGCGGGATTGAACCCTAAGACTACCAAAGACCCACCTTATAAAAGAAATGATACACGATAAATCTGTCAAAACTCAAAGTCCTCCAGTAGGGGTGGCGTAGTAGTGTAAAAGGGGATGCCAAATCTCTCTCAGGTGTTGCACTTGTCACTTGACTAATGCTTAAAATTCAAAGGCTCGTCGTCATTAACCCTCGTGTAGGTTCAAAGGGTGACGTTAAATGAAATTAATCCTTCAATTGTCTCTTATCTGCATTTCAAAGTTACAATTTGTGTCTCTTAAAAATATTTTTTGTAATCTATTGCAACGTTAATTAACATTTTGAGGGTTCCTTTTTCTTGTTTAACACTAGTTTAAGCAATTATAAAATCAATACATATACAATTTTAACCCTTTATCTACCGCATTATGATTTACTGCAGTTTTCTTCGTGCAATATTTTTTTTCTGAATCCCTACATTGCAAATTAGGGATATACATAAACAAAATACTCAAATTTGGGAAATTTAATCCGTTAGAGCGAATTAATCAGTTAAAGATATTCAACTGTAAAATTAATTACATACACTGTTCACTTAAAATAAAGAGTCAAATCGTTTTCTAAGGTCTTCATTTACATACAAAAAAAAGACACTTAAATTTTGACTTTAACTATTTTTTCAGGACAAAAATGATAATCTTTGCAATCCGCTGAAATTTCCTTCAGCTGAAAACGCAATTTCTGCTATAAAACTATTCGATTTTCCCGCTAAAATACTCATCATAGAACCCGTGCTGTCATATATCTTGGAAGAGTGGATTTCAAAGAATATTCCTGCTAAATATCGTCGGAATATTCGTAAAATAGGTTATTCTATGTAATTTTAAAAAGTGAGAGTGGTACTTATAAGTACCGTCGGTAGATAAAAGGTTAATGTATACAAAAATTTCACTTGAGCTTTAATACTGGATGCATTTATTGTTTTTGTAATAAATATTTAATTAATACACATGGGTGCGATAGAAGATTAAAAGCTAAATTTTGTTATGGAATTATGTAAGATAAAGACAATATCTAAAATTAGTTTGTATTATTTTCCGCCCTTTTGTGATCTTTACTTCTTTTATTCCAAAAAATATTACGAAAGATAAAAGGGTTAAGTGAAACATCAAACACCCAGAAGATTTTATCTACTCATCTGTATCCAGTCTTTTATCTGTTCCAAAGCTTGTTTCATAAAAGGGGATCAAAAGCTTAAATCTGATTGATCAGGGACGATCAAAAAATTTTTCGACTGTAAGTTAAAGATATTGTTACAAAATTAGTGTAATGAATGTTTAAAATAGTGTAAATAACTTATATCTGGGTGCGTAATACGATTGTATTGCACAATGCTGTATTTATTTTATGTTAAAATTGTAATATATGCAAGTTTCTTACATCATAATGGCGATTCAATGGAAATTTTTGCGAAATGCTTGACGATAGAACCAAGTTGGAATCATTTTTGGCGAATTCACAACCTTATGGATCCCTGTGGATCTACAAATATACTGAGGTATGACGCAAGCGGAATTTTCCAGAAAAATCAGTGAAGCTTATAAATAAGGAGTCGCTCGCCGAAACTGAGTTAGTCTTGTTTTGATCGTAAAGAGTCGACAACGGCGATTTGTTATTAATTCGGCTGATGAAAAGGATGAGCGAGTGCTTGTGAATAATCTCTAACATACTTGTATTTTAGACACTGATAGTTGTATCTGAACGCCGTAGAAGATGTAAATGCCCTCTGAGATTTATTCTGCAAACATAGCTGCTGTATTTCAAGGATTGTTTTTTGAAAATGAATTTCCATCGCTCCTGAAGAACAACTGGCTTGCTCTGTGTGACTGATTGCATAAAATCCTCGAACCTCGATCTACGTCACAATATTTTCATTCTTGCAGCTTTCCTTATCTAGTATTAGGAATTATTAAAGCGCTGCTAATTAACCTTTAATAGTTTTTAATATTTACAAGCATTTAGAAACTGGAAACATTTGCATAGTAACCTGATTGTGAAAATAACTAAAGGAACTATAGGTAAAAAAAATCTATCATTTAGAACTAAACGTAATAGTGCTTGAAACTAGTAACCGAAACATACGCAGTCACAAAATTCTTTAGTTTTGCTAGTTAGATATAGTTAATTTTGCAAAAAATTTTCATGCATGGTTTGAGAACTATTTAGGAGTCTAATTTTGATTTCAATATATCAATTTGTTGAGAATTTACAAAAGTAAAGAGTTCAACTATCACCCTCGTCATTTTAGTTCAACTCAATGATTAGTTAAGCTTCACTGAACAACTCTCAAGTAATATAGCTGACCTTTTTAGTGAGCCAATCACAGAAGTTCCTCTCGACACCAAATTAAACTCACTTTACCAACCGCATTTTTTTATCTTTTCACACGGGTTACTTTTCTACACCCAGATTGGCTAGTACTCCACCAACTTTTTACAATACAAAACTTTCCGAGTTCGGATTATTTTCACATAACTTAAAATATTAACAGCTCATTCGTTTTTAATACTAGAGTAATTTTAAATTTCTCATAATCTACAGTAGAAAAATGTTTACATTTAATTATTTTATATAACAATGGGCAATTTGAAAGCAATGCACCGGCACTGAGATTCTCAAAAAGAGGAGATTAGGATTTGAGAAAACCAGTATGCTCAAGTATGTATCATATCATTTTAGTCAAAATCATTTTTTATCTTCATCTGAAATTCCTTCATTTTAAATTATGTTGTCATTATCCTTCTTTATATATATCACTTTAATATACAATGAATTTCGGATTATTTGATAATAATTTTCCTGGCCTTTTTTTAAATATGCGTTCAATTATGAAGCAGTGAATCGTTTTCTATGTCCCTTTTTTATTTAATCGTTATTTCTATGAACAAAGAATTTAATGCTGTAGTGAAATTTTAAAACATTTTTCATTTCTAATTTTCTGATTAAATATTAAACTCATTTTCATTAGTTTATGTAATGCTATTACGTAATTTTGAAATTAACATTAATATGGAAAAACTTATTTCATTCAAATAATTATATATTTATTAATGTCATCATACATTTAACTCAAAAAGTATTCTATTAATGCATTATGCAAAATAATTAATTCATTTTTGATTCTGTTAGATTGACAATTTATTGTTTTCAATTGCCATAAATTATTTAAATATATCTTTCGTCTCTTCAATAAAAATTCCCCATACCTTAGTAATTACTCAACATACAGATTACACGATTACAC
Source organism: Trichonephila clavipes (assembly GCA_019973935.1). Taxonomy (NCBI): domain Eukaryota; kingdom Metazoa; phylum Arthropoda; class Arachnida; order Araneae; family Nephilidae; genus Trichonephila; species Trichonephila clavipes. The sequence continues at coordinate 361,892 of BMAU01020778.1, forward strand.
ATAAAATATAAAAAAGAAAGAATAAGACTCAGTGTGTGAAAATGCTTTAAACCGAACAAATTTAAACGGACTAATTAACGGAACAAACTATAATACCTGCATTATTTTATCTCATCTAAAAAAAGAATAGCATCTAAGTTTTAATTTTATATGCAAATCTCTTTAAACAAATTTTTTCGTCAATATCTCTCAATCCTACCTTTAGTTTCGATATCATTTAAAAATAGGGTGCATTATAATAACCTGGTTTCTGGTTACTCATAATAGAGTAACCTTACTTAAAAATTCAGAAACATTAATAATTTTTAATACTTCAGCGCTTATTTTGAAACGTCATATTTTAGTAATAATGCTAATTAGCGGCTCCAGATACCCAATAAGCTTTTATACTTTTACCCCATTTATAAAAAAGGGAGCCTTCTTCTATCCCCCACGTGCCCTATAGATAATTAATTGGAACAACCATCTAGACCAGAAGAGCAACTCTAAAAATTGTTGAAGTAAGAATCAGCTCTAAAGACCTTTTAATGAGCTTTAAGCTTGTGTTATGAACCAAAATTGAGTACGAAACAAATCGGAGCTTGATTTTTCTTAAAAATAAAGCGTCGAAATTTTAAAAGAAAATTTTAAATTCTTCATAAATAATAGCTGCGCTTACGAGTACTTTTAAGTTTCATTTTAAGCAAATAAGTACTCGTCTATCCAAAGTGACCCGTGATATTGTTTAATGAATCCATTCAAATATGCCTGCAATGTATGCATTTATTGATGTCGAATTTGAAAGAAGCTAAATATTAAAAAGGGAGATTTTGTAGTTGAAATACTAAAATTAATAGTCTTGAGTTTAAATGATGTTAATTTTGCAACGTTTACTTCTTGAGGAGGTCTTTTAAATTAAAAGTTCGATTTCTTTGCTCATTAAGTTCCCATTTGATTAACTTTTCATAAAGTGATTGATGAATTTCATCATCTAATTTATTAAATTTTACTCTCTATGTGTATTATGTATACTATTTATTTCTCACATTTTTTTGTGCGTGTGCCAAAAAATTATAAATCCTTTTTGAAAAAAATGTTTTTAACAAAATACCTAAAATTGAGAAATAGTACTAAAAAATATTTTGCGCATAATTTTCCAAAGTTGAGAATATAAAAATTGTTTTGTGGTACCTCAGCATTATGTTGGTTGACGTGAAGATCACGCTAAATATTTAGTTTGATACCCGGGGGGAGCCGAACTCAACATTGAATTAGTTCGAAATGGTAACAACAAGAATGAACAATTAACTTTGATTAAGTTAAGGTATTCGACTACAGGCGACAACTTTTTTTTAAAAAAAATGGAGATTTAAAAAATTTTTCGAGGATTTTAGATTTATTTAGTACATTTTAAGAAAAATGCTAAAATTATGAAGAGAAAAACAAATTATTATTACTAAAATGGGAAAAAGAGAATGAATTTTAGCGTCGCACTGTTCAGCTACACGATGGCTTTTGACGACAGACCTCGTAACTTTGAACCATGGTCAAATGACGAGAACGACACCTGAGCTGGCACCCCCTCTCCTAGCTACCACACCACACCAACAGGAACACGTTTAAGCTCTCGACAGATTTAACGTGCATCGCACCCCTACACGGCGGGTCTTTAGTGGTACTGGGCTCAGACTCATGACATGCCTATCATGATGCAATAAATTGACCCCTGGGCTACTGCAGCCCCTTACTAAAATGGGGGGGAATTACATAAACGGGGCCACCCTGTTCAAATAGTTTATGAATAAATTCTCAATTTTCAATTTCGATGTGTTACTTTGGTAATCATTTTGAAATGACCTTCAGGATAAAAGATATTTTAGATTTTACAAAAACTAGAGCACTTTATCTTAGTTATTATATGACATTTATAAAAAAACAGTGAATATATTCACATAAGAGACTGTAATTTTTTTAATATATCAGTGATTGATAAATCTGAAAGTTAAAACACTTCTACTATTACATAGAACATACACAAAAAACTTCAATCAATTATTTTTAAAACTTTTTTTGAGCAATCGCTGATACCGTTTGAGTTTTTCGGAAAAACACACATTTCGAGTAAAACACATTTTAAAGTTTGACGTCTCATTTAAAGTTATGGCATCTTCTTAACTAAAATACTTGAAGTTTTTTTCCTAGCAAATGAAAAATAAAGAACTTGGTGCTTTTCTAAAGCTCATAAGACGGTCTATAAAATAAAATCATAAAAGAAATATGTCACTTTTTGAAAAAATTCACGATTTTAGAGTATTTGGATACTTTAAACACCAGAGAGGACTATGCGATATACAGACAAGACAAGCTACGGGGTAAGAATCAATTTGTACTTATTTGAACAAGATGCACAACTCCTCTGAATTGACGAATTGAAAATCTTTCATAACTTTGTTTGGTAAAGTGGCTGCTAAATTATGATTCTGGTACGATTTAAGAGGAGTGGGAAACCTCTATACCGACATTGTTAAATTGGCTGTGCAATTTGACCCATTTTTCACATAAAAAAATTTGTTTAAAATAAATTTTTGAGTTTTTTTTTACAAAAAGCTCATTTCAGAGTATATATTAGCCATTATTAAAAATACATCAGAAAAAATTTACCTACCCGTGAACAGTAGTTTCCTAGAAAAGGTACATAGAACATCAAAATTTACATTTTGAGATGAATTAATTTTAATGTATACACACACACACACACACACACAGTGAGACTTCTAATCAACTAGGAAATAAAAAAATAAAAGGCTCAATTTACAATAAAAGATACATGTTTTGGTTTATATCAGACATTTAACTTTTAAGCAGAGTACTTTGTTTACATTTTTCGCCTTTGAAATGGACGAGTCCCAGTTTCAACGACTTATTTAAAAATAGGTTTTTAAGGCTTCTAATAACCCTAGAGGTTAAGGTAAGGCATTTTCAGAAAGGTTAAAATCTATGCAATTTGAAAAAGGAAAAATCTCAAATTTTCAAAAAAATAAGATTTTAGCTTTCCAATACTACTTAATGTGTCAATATATATAGTCCATAAATATCTATTATTCTGTATTATCAATAATTATATATAGTCATCTATTTCAATGACTGTCTCTTCGTTATTCAATAGTGACACTCTTTTGTGGTGGGGCCTTGTTCTAGTTTAAAGTGCCAATTTGGCTGGAAGGACGAGAGCAAGCTTTAAAGTGGAGAGCCCATTGTTATACTCGTTTTATGTGAAATAAAGCCCTTCCCCACTTCCAAAAAAATAGTTAAATATTTGCTTCAATTCCGATCATAAATATGTATCAAAATGGGAAACAAATAAATCTCATATTAAGTATGGTACGCAAAAAAGAACTGTAAAAATGGTTTTGTAGCCTGAATAATGCTATTTTTTCAAATCCTACTATATTAACTTACTCTCTCTATATATATATATTTATTTATGTATTTATCTTGTTCACAAATTTTCAATCGTTAATAAAATACTTCCTGTTCATCCAATAAAGTTCAAATAAATTTTTTCAAACTTGTAGTGGATGACACTTGATGTTAATACAGTTTTTTCAAATATTAATTCATTATTTAAATTAAATTAAATTAATTAGTGGTTTTTGACGCCAACTTAGATTCGCCTCTATTGTTGTAACAATGTAACTGTTAAAGCAAAGACAAAAGTTGGCGTCGAAAACCTGTTTTTCAGCCAAACTGGGAGTGCTTTGTTACAACAATGCAGACAAATCATGTTCTTTTTTCAATTCCTACAATTAGTTCACTCTCTCCCTATATATATATATATATATCCTATTCCAATTTTCAATCATTAATAAAATACTTTCTATTCATCCATTCAAAGTAGGAATTGACTTAAATAATTTTTATTATGTTGCTTTTTTCAAAGCAATTGATGGTGGCAGGCAGTCAACAACTGCTAAAAGGTAATCTCTAATTGGTTCGATTCTCCATTCAATTTAATGTATTTATCTACTCATAAAAAAAAAATTCATGATACTGTAATAAATTTTTGACGTAGTTAAGATTAGCTTCAACAGATGGTGCTAGGATAATCCTTTTAAAAATAAATTTATTCTTAGCTACGGATATATTTTAGAGCTACATAATGCATGTAAATTACAGTTTTACGATTTGAGCTATACGTATGAATATTTCTATGATTTCTACGACAGGGGTTGGTCCACCGTTAGGGTACCTCTTCCCCTATACAATCCCCCTAAACTAGTTCTTGTAAAAAGAAATTTTATTTTTTAAAGAAATGGTACAAGAGTATGTGTTATCAAAAAGAGCACTAAGCTAACTCCTATTAAGCTTAATGATTTTCTTGTACCATAAAAAGGTACTAAACTATTTGCATACACCGGCATTCATTTTCTATATAAAACACAATATAACTTTTTAGAAGAACAAAAATAGCAGGAAACATTGAATTCAGTTAGTTATATCTCTCTTTTCAGTCCATTAGAAATCGTATTTTTAAAATTTAGACATTGAAGAAAAACATGAAGGGAGATGGAAGGGTTTTTTTTATCAACGAATTTCCTACTAGTTATTTTTATTAGAAGCACTACACACACAAAAGATACATTTTTATACAAATTTAACCTTTGGGTTTCATGACAGTACAAATTACTTCCCTAGAACTTCTTTTTCCCTCTCTATTTTCTTTATTTGCGAATAAAATACTCAATCTCAAATTTAAGTTATTCCATTTTATTTCATTTCCAGTTACAGCAATTTACCTTTCTGATTCCTTCTAATACCGTTGCAGAACTATTTATATTTTCATGAATATTTGTGTAGTTAATTTGATACCACAAGAATAATTGCCTGAAAGATAATTTTAAATATCTCTAACTAGAAAATGAAATTTTATTTATTCCCAATTAAATATGATAAGCTTTGTTATCTTTTTTGTGTTCTACTTTATTACCTTTGTGTGCATAAAATCCATTTCAAATTAGCTTAATTAGCTTTATTTATAATACAAGAATATCGAAAATCATATTAAAGGATTAATTCTTCTACTGTTATATTTTATTTCCAATAATTTTGTTTTTACAAAAATATTGAAACAAATCTATTGTTACGTAGATCTGGGTTCTAGTATTTTATGCAAAAACAATCACAAAGAAAAATAATCAGTTCTTTAAGAGTGATGCGAATTTATTATCAAAAATCCAATCCTTTCAATACAGGATTCATCGGCAACATTCACGGTCACAGTAAAGATTATTCAAAAGCACACACCCGAGCTAATAGCTAGTCAAAACAATCCTCACTACTCTCTAGTTTAATCCAGACTAATCGCCGTACCGACGAGCATCTTTATTTATAGGCGCGACAGAAACTTCCAGAAATATAAGCGCTCGTGACATTAGTGGAGAGATCCACTACCTTCTAGAAGATTCCAGAGGGTTCCGAACCCGCCAACATGTTCACCAAAGTGGTCGCCAAAAATTATACCAACTTGGCTCTACCGCCAAGATTTTGCCAAGTTCTCATTGAATCGCCATTATAGCGTAAGGGGCGGCATTGCTTGTGAATAGTACAATTTTAACAGGAAATAAATATGACATAGAGAAATATAAATGCATTAATCACTCAAATACAAATTACTTACACTATTTACACAAAATTCGTAACACTATTAATACGTGAAAAAATAATGTGCGTGTATGCGTTTAAATTAAATAGAATGCATATTTTTAATGAGATATATTTGCACTTATTGTTCTTCTCCTCTACAAATCCCTTACATCAGTGGTCCCCAACCCCCGGTCAGTGGATCAAATAGTACCACGCCGCTCCAGGAACATTAAATTGTTTCTATTTTATTTATTGCGGTGTACTTCTCTCAAGCTTGTGTAACTTTCCATGGAAATCACTTTACATTCCACGTTAAATCACTTTATATTCATTTTTTGGGGAAACTGCATTTTATTCTGAGGGCATGTTTAAATACAATTAAATTAGAATTATTAATCAAAATAATCTAAAATATAAACAATCCACATTACCCCACCCCAGCGGGCTGTTGTTAAATTATCGAACTTTGACCAGTCTGCAGCGATAAAAAGATAGGGAACCTTACATGATTTCGTTTCTGAATTGATGTCTATTCTCAATATAACATATTTAACTACTCTATTCAATTTAGTCATTTTTTGCTACAGTTTCAAAACGTTCTTATTATAAGCTTTCGTGCATTTTAAATTTATAAAAATAAATATAGAACATTGAAACTAAATGAGAAATACTGAAGTAATCACAGAAGTATTGTTATACATTAAACTTTTTAAAAAAATTAGTGATTACAAGTATTTGAGCTCTCGACTGTCTCTTTTAAAACATACAAAACCACATTACATCGATTTCAAGTGAGTGTTTATTAACGTTTCATTATAAAACAACATGAAGGCTATTGGCAACACATCTCGTAATTGTGAAAATATAGTCAAATGATGAGAACAACACCTGAGGGGGCACCACCTTTTCTAAACATTCACATTGCGCAAACCATGACATGGCAAAGAATATATTCAGATACACAAGAAGGCCTCAAAATTGTCTTCATATTCTTAATTATTTGATTTTATTTTTAGTTACTTCTTGAATTCCTGATTATATATTTAAAAAAATGAACTAATACATCAACCATTAGGATACAAAATATGATTGATTTATTTTTTATACCAATGGACTACATATTAGTAATAAAGCCTTTGAAGACACGGCAAGTCCCCAAATGTGAGAGCCATTTCAGTGATGGCACCATCTAGTGGTGGCTCTCGTTACCAAATTTGGACGCTTGAATTAATTTAATTCAAGCTCTTATAGGATATAAGAGCTTTATACTGCTGTGATTTAATTTTACCCAGAGTACCAGAGCCAAATTGATATTCAAGGGATCTTTTACATGCCATATAATCATATAACATGCGTGCCTACGATTTTCGCATCCAAAAAATCTATCAGTTCCAGCCAGGGTCGAACACTCAACCTGGTGCTTATGAAGCGAGCACACTACCTCTAAGCTTCCGAAGCCAACATAATTCTTTTATATTGCTTTCATTTCAATTCAAAAAGAATTTTAAGAGAAATTTATTATTATTGAAACATACTTTTGGTAAAGAAGCTCAGTACAATAAAAAAGGGTATTAAGGGTATGCAAGCACATAAACAGCCCACAAATAAAATAATTTTACAGACTTTATAAAAAATATATAAAAGCATTACCTTGCATAATTCAATATTTATAGTATCACTAGCGGTGCCGACAGACGTTGTCCTGAACTAACGTCTTAAATCCAAAAATTACAAACTTTTTTGAATAAGTTGTAATAATCGGGACCGTTTTGAGAACCGTTTTAATTACAATACCTGACATCATCACATCTACATTTACCACAATTCGACCTATCAATTGCATGTGAGTATGCATTTACTATTAACTAAGTTGAATATAGAAGCTATTCTGAATAAAAACGCAAACTTGTTTTGATTAAAAGGTAAAAAAGGTAAAACTCGAGCTATTTTCATAACAGGTATATTTTTAATGCACAAAAAATTAATTTATCGTAATGCCATTGAATGTACAATGTTTTTGGTTAAACCTTGAGGGGAATAAACAAACAAATGCGATGGTTTGCCAAACCTCGGACATGCAACATATGGCCTTGCGAAAAGCAAGGGTTTTCTAAATCTAGGCCACAAATTGTTCATTGTTTGACCTTGTGACTTTTTAATGATCATAGAAAATGCCAAGTGAATTGGAAATTGCAAACATTCGAATGGGTAGGTGAGCCTGAAAGAATCATGGGGATCTGTGGTAGAAGTACAACTTCACCTTGAAATCTGCCGCTCGAAATAGTGGCCTCAAGAATGTAGCCCATGATTTTTTTATGAACAATCACGCGCCCTTACATAATTTTAGCGGATTTTTAACTAATCGTGATATTGGACAGAATTGTGAATCTAAATCATTCTCGAATCCACTTGAACCCACACAAAAAATATCCAAATCGGTCTAGCCGCTTAGGAGGAGTTCAGTCACATAAACATTCACAGAAGAATTATATATCTAAGTATATATGCCGAATCGTGGCGAAATGATAATCTTTCCGATTCTGTAATTATTTTTGTTTGATTTTGATAAAAAAAATTAGATTGCAATTTTAAAAAGGGGAAAAATATTGGAAAATTCTCCCCTCTTATTTCTTTTTTTTCTTGCCGCTCATAAGCAGAATAAACAGTACGCATGCGTAAAACAATTATGTGTTTTAAGGTTTTTAATTAGTATATTTTTAACTAATAGCGATATTGGACCAAATTGTGAATCTAAACCATTCTTGAATCCACTTGAACTCACACAAAAAGTTCATCAAAATCGGTCCAGCCCTTTAGGAGGAGTTTAGTCACATACACACGCCCAGAAGATTTATATATATATAGATTACACTGCTGGACAAGTGCTAAGGACGGATAACACTATCATCCATAGCAACCACAAAATGAAAGGAAGCAAAATATGGAAAATTAGAATAAGTGCGGGATATTAGTAAGAAGAAGTATGAGTATGCAAATTTTTTCCACGTCTGTTCATCACGTGATAGCGTTCATAAGAGCTTTAAAGGTTTTGACGCGTTTGGACAGTTGTTGTTTCAAGTCAAAGTTTTACAGGAAAGATTTAATAGACGATCTAAAGTATATGTCCTCCCGACATCACATAGATGATTTTATGCGTGGCCGAATTATTGGAAAGATCGAAGAAGGGCGAAAAATAACAGATGTTAATCTTTGGAAGTCATTTAAAACTACTGGAATGTGTTTTGTTAGAAGTACGACGCCTTATATTTATCAGCAAAAAGGAACAGGCGCACCACAGCTCAGCAGGTGCAATTTTAAAATCAGTTTCTTGCTGCCTCAGGAAAGCAATCTCCCGAAAAAAACTGTTGCCAGACGTTTCTATTTTCCCATTGACCAGACAGCACCGTTGCCCGTTGCAATGGTATCTGAGCATCACATTGGACTAAACAGGACTGGGGAATCAGATGAAAGTCTGTCTTCACGTATCTGGCGCGAGAGTGGTACTGCTGCTTTATCGTCCAGAAAATATCCAATATATGTGTGTGGGCCGGCATTTAATGGCCGCACGTGTTTTGGGACTATGACGGGTTACATTGATATCTTTCATGTTCGTCTTTTCCGTGGTGCTGTCGGTGATAAATTTGTTTTTATGGACGACAACGCAACATATCATCGAACACTCGCTGTTCAGGATTGTCTTGACAGCGAGGGTATTCAACGTCTCGTATGGCCAGCGTGTTTTTCAGATCTAAACCCCATTTGGATGCTTTGGGAGGCAAGTTGCTGGTCGAAACTATCCTCCGACAAACAAGAACACCCTCATCCGTGCACTCACAGAGGAATGGGATAAATTGCCTCAACAGCTGCTGGATAACCCACACGACGGGAAGTTGCATTCATAATTGATAATTTTCTTTAAGGTGCCAGCTGACTTTAGAGGACGCAGATCAAATGAACATTTTTTTTTCTTTCAGATGTTTCACAGCTTTTGTACTTTCCAGAACAATAAATATTCTTTATTCTAATGTCTGAACAGTGTGGCAACTATAAGATTTATCGCTTAATATATAGCAATTTGTGATCCGTCCTTAGCAATTGTCCAGCAGTGTATATATAAAGATAATAAAAAAAAAATGCAATATATAACTTTAATTCTTAAAAAAAGTTATTAATTTATATCAATTATCGTTAAATAATGAATCAAAAATGTGTATCGTTAGCTATGAAACGACTGTTTTTACTTGGATGTTTGATTTTTCGATTAAATATATATAACTGTGAAAAAAGAACTATGGGGGGAAAGCCTAAAAATTTGCTTACACTCCTTGTATAAAAAAGATTTAAAAGGAAATGGTACTATTTAATAAAAACAGAGCAGCATTTTCCTATATATTTTAAGGTTTTTCAGTAAATTATTTTTCTAAAAGAAAACTATCAGTTGCGATGTATCATTAAAAACTAAGATCGTATTAATTATTTTATACATGAAACAATGAATAATTTTTTAAAATTCAAACCAATAAATTGGATTTGGAAAAATACTGGAAAATCCATTATTTACACTCATTATAGAAGAAAAATCATTCAAAAAGAAAACATCTTTTTAACTGACAGAAAAATCTTTTATCTGCTTAATTACTCTCTGTAAGTTGTTTTTCCGCACATACACTATAAGCGCTCAAACTCGTGTGTTCTGAGGTAGTTTTCCCATAATTAACTATTACTGGCATTTGGCAATTTTTCCAATTTTTATCGTTGTATTTTTACGGCCCCCAAAACGGAAAAAATACATCTTTAAAAATATTTTATGTATAAAGAAAGCCGAATTTTTTTTAATTACAAAATCCAAATTTTCAAAAAAAATTTTAAGTTTTACAATATTTTGTTTCAAATTAACTTGGTAGCGTTGGAAAAAGTTAAAAAATGTACCAATCTGATTGAAAAATAGTTTTTTTTTAGGAATTTAAATTAGAAAAATTTAAAACTTTGTAGAAATTAAAATTTTAGTAATAAATATTAAGAGAAAAAAATCATCGCGGGGCAAAATTTATTAACTAAATATGTTCCTTTTTTACGTAAACACTGTTGTACCTTCAACTTTAGCGTAAAACATTAAATAAATATTATATTTTATCTAAAAACACTTTCTTGAACATAAATAAAAACGTCCGGAAATGGTTTTAAGGAAGCATGGCTTGCAATTAGGGAAAATCAATTCCAAAAGATAATTCACAATGCAACACAAAAAGAACTCTGTGCCTATATGTAACAAGTTTGAGGAATATGTATTTAGTCATTTCATATTAATGTACTTAATTCTAGAAACATTTACAGAATTCGTTTAGAGGCAGAGATGTATAAATATTTAGATAAAAATTTAGCCTAAGAACAGATAATTAGTATTTTTCCGCAGACATCTAATTGTTTTACAATTCAAGGGAATTTTTCTCTCTTTAATCTCTTAATAAAGATTATTTCAAAATAAAAATGACACTTTTTTTTCATTTTAAGTCGACAGAAATAATTTGTCTTAAGATCTTTTCTAAGTAAAATAAATTAATTAAGAACTGACATTTCACGTTGTGAGACGTTAATAATAAAGCATTGATTTCTGTTTTTTCACCCCAATCCCTTCTTCATTAGTAACAAGAGTTTTTTTTAATTCAAAACGTGTTCTTGAACAAGCACTAATTGCTACGATTACATAAACTTTTGCTTAGAATAACGCGTTTCAAGTAACTTTTTTTAGTGGAATACAATATTCTTTTATCATAAATACACAATTATTATTCTCTTTTTCATATCTCCAGCGTTTAAATCTTTTACTGTGAAATATAAACGCTTATACTAATTCAAAACAACCAATTCATTTTTAATTAATTATTTTTGCTTCAATCACATTTTGTCTTTGTTGATAATTCAGTTGCATCTTAGACATTTCTGTACATTCTCCTTCATACAAATATTAAGGGGACCGGAAAGTAATGTCGCTTTTCTACGTTAAATTCAAATAGATGAATTTTTACTAATATTTAGTTTTAATCAATTATGTAATCATCCTCGTTACAAAGCAACCTTTAGCCGTCTACTGTAGAAATTTACAATGCCGGATCGATAAAAATCAAATGATTTTTGAGCAAAATATCTGGAGATAGTATTTTGGACATCCTCCGAATTTTCAAATTTTTTTACCACTTGAAAAATCTTTAAGAGATAGGAATAATTGGAAATCCTTTAGATCACTATCGGGCGAGTGTGCGGATGGTGAGACAATAACTCCCATTTCATTTCGTTAACTTATTCCAGGGTTCATCTTGTGCAGTATGGTCTTGCATTATCAAGTTTCAGGATAACGCCTTTTCTGTTGACGATATCTGGACACTTTTCAATTCAAGATTGATTTACGTGACTTTGAAGTACACAGTGAGCTGATAAATGGCTAACTAATAACGACATATGCAGAAACGACATTACTATCTGGTCCTACTAATATTTCCAAGACGTTTGTGCATTTTTCAAAATGCTTTTGGAAAATTATACAGTTCGGTTCCAATATTTTCAAAGATCCTTCAAATTATAATTCTAGTAACCCAAAATCTGGCTCATATTTTGTTTCTTTTTTTCATTTCGTTTTAATTTCGGGAAATATTAAACTTTCGTTATATTGTGATTTGGGTTTTACTCTGTTTCACTAATTTAGCTTCAATCCACTCCACTCTTATTTCTTTCCTAACCACCAGACTGTAGACCTAGTGAGTAAACAAATAGATCCATAGCTATCAAAAAGATAGATTTAATGTTAGAATCCAAAGTTATTTGTCCATGGTTTGTTTTTATAATCCGTGACTGAGAACTACAGCTATAAATAAGTCATTATTATAGAAAGAAATTGTGTTTATGAGCTGGAAAAAATCTCTTATTATATATATAACATAATGTTAATATTAATATGCTAGCTATTAATTTTAGTTATAGATTGCACTAATTAATATAAATCAAAATCCCGCCTCTTATAAACAGTTTTTCAATTCCTACAATTAGTTCACACTCTCTCTCTATATATATATACATTGTTACGAATTTTGTGTAAATAGTGTAAATAATTTGTATTTGAGTGTTTAATGCATTTATATTACTCTAAATTATGTTATATTTAATTCATGTTAAAATTGTACTATTCACAAGCAATGCCGCCCCTTACGTTATAACGGCGATTCAATGAGAACTTGGCGTAATCTTGGCGGTAGATTCAAGTTGGCATCATTTTTGGCGACCAAGTTGGTGGCTCATTTGGCGACCATTTTGGCGTCATTGACGATCATGTTGGTGAGTTCGGAACCATCTGGAATCTACAAGAAAGTAGTAGATCTCTCCACTAATGTCACGAGTGGTTATATTTCTGGAAGTTTCTGTCGCCCCTATAAAAAGATGCTCGCCGGTACGGTGATCAGTCTTGATTAAGCCAGCGAGTAGTGAGGATTGTTTTGACTAGCGATTAGCTAGGCTGTGCTTGTGAATAATCTTTACTTACGTGTATTTTTAAACACTGGTGATTGTGTTTGTTTGCTGTTGAAGGTGTGAAGAACTTTGGATATTTACCCTGTGAATACTGCTGCAGAATCCTGTATTGAAAGGATTGGATTTTCGATAATAAATTCGCATCGCTCTTAAAGAACTGTTTATTTTCTTTGTGATTGTTTTGCATAAAATTGACGAACCCTGATTTACGTAACAATATATATATATATATATATATATATATATATATATATATATATATATATATATATATATATTTCTTTATATATCTTGTTCAAATTTTCAATCATCAATAAAATACTTTTTATTCATTCACTCAAGTTCAAATACATTTTGTTAAACTTATAATGGATGGCACTTGATGTTAATTCAGTTTTTTCAAATATTAATTCATTAATTAAATTTATTGTTTTAATCTTAAATGTATTCTGTGTTTTTTCTGATGAAGTTAGAACTAGCTGTAATAGATAACTCCAGTAGGTTTTTCCAGCGAGATTTTTTTTCTTAACTTCAAATACTTATTTTTTTATTCATCCACTCAAGTTCAAATACATTTTTTTAAACTTTTAATGGATGGCACTTGATGTTAATACAGTTTTTCAAATATTGATTCATTATTTAAATGTAATTTCTAAAATAAAGTTGTTGTATTTTTGTTGACTGAAGTAGGAATTGTATTAAAAAAAATTTTTTACATTACTTGTTTTTAAATATTTATCATCATTTACTTAAGCACTTATAGATATAGCGATACAAAACTTATATACCCATAATTTGTTTATTTTCAACACTAAAAGTATTAAAAGCTCTAATTTTAACTAGACTTTTCCATTATAACCTATATTTAATTTTCAATCAAGCACTAAAAATGGGATCTGAGTGAATTGCCTCCGAGGGTATTGGATACATAGGCGTGAATGATAAAGTTACTACTTAGAAATCCAAATCTTGTCTTTTTTAAACTAAGCGCTTAGGACTATAAAAATATTTTTCAATGCAATAGAAATATACTTTGATAACAATGACCTGAAAGGAATATATAGAGTTACAATATCATGAAATACCTTGAGAAACGGGAGGGTAATGGATAGTTAAAATCTATGTATTGATGCGAATTAATAGAAACTTTTTAAAAAAAATACCAACATTTTTTTAAAAAGTTTATTGCAATTAAAGTTTGAAACGAGACTAAAATTTATATTATTTTATATGTCCATTTTTATATAGACCAGGGGTACTCAACCTTTTTCCCCGCCGGGCCACACACATATCGTCGGCTTAATTATCAGACTGCGTAACTCCACAGGCGTTACTGATTTGATATAGGAGTGCAAGGCGCCAAGCGCTTTTTGGCGCGATTCCTTAATCCTTTTGTTTTGTCTACGCCATGCCTCAGTGCCCACTCCGCTTTTAATTTATTCCTCGATCAGTATATATATAATCACTATTTTTTTAATTTCATAATAAAACTAAAGTTCGAAGGGAGAGGTGGTGGCAAGATTTTAACATAAAATAAATACAACAGAAAGTAATATTAATGTATCACACTTCCAGATATAAATTATTTACACTGTTTTAAGCGTTCATTACACAAAATTTGAGCAATGTGTTACTTTTGCTGAGCAGATATCCCGCGGGGAAAAAAACCCAAACAAAAAACTAACACTAATATACGTTATCCCCATGACAACCACATTATCGCACGATAAAAATATCAAAGTAAACCATATTGTAATATCATCGCCTATCTTGGCGAACATAACCAACAACTTGGCGCCTAGCCTTAATGTATCAAATTAGCATCCCAGAGGGAGTTACGCAGTTTGATAATTAGACCGACGATATGACAGTTATTTCATGCGGGCCGCAACATGCGGATAATGTAAAAAGCACACTATAAGACCAAAGCAACATTAACAACCAAAAAAACCAACATATTAAAGCATTTTTGACTTTTATTTTAATAGTTTATTTAACTTTTATGTCAAATTTACCCATAAAAATATTTATTTTTATGAATTTTTTCTGAGTTATAAGGTAATTTCTTTTTTTTTTCGTCTATGACCAAGCCTCTTGCTTACATTCTAGTATTAAAAAAGCAAATTGATAGTAAAATTGATACATATTATTGCTTGATTGATGGAACTTCCAGTTAAATTTTTTATATACATTTTTCTCCAATAATTGAATTTCTTAGTGCAATGGGCTAAGACCGTGTCACTCAAAAAAGGCCGGCGGATCGCAGATTGAGTAACACTGGTATAGACCATTTAAAACCCCTTTAATAATCATTATAATAAGTATTTTAACAATGGAGAGGAAATGTTCACTATGATAATTAAGCTATTACTACTGTTAAAACTCTTGAATAATAAGCATACACAGGGCACTCCAGCATATCCTCTTTAATTACGTGCCCCATGTAAATTTTACCTCGTTCCTTTCACGACAGTTTAACAAGTGCCAAAATATCATTAAGCTGAGATGAAGCTAGTAAAACCTTTAGGGATCGTGGCCAGAATATTGTTAATTGAACCAAAATTTCATTTTAAAACCAAATAGAAAAGTTACATGGGTTCTGTCTCCCTTAAAAGTCTATTGATTTCAAGATATTACTAACGGGAATAAAAATCGTCCGTCTTATCCTTGCTGGTCTCTTTCAGAAGCGGATTATAACCCATAATTTAGCGCAGGAATAAGTGATATATGTCGTTGAAATGAAATCTTTAGATTTACATATTCTTCGATGGAGAAGGATTTGGTCCCTTGAGAACAAAATCCTTCATTTCTCCGATAATTTCCAGCAGCTTGATAATCTTAGGTATCCATTTCATGTGATGACATTCTCTCCTTAATACATATGTATATCACGAATGTCAATTGAGTACTAATGAACATATTAATTTTAAGTTACGTATTCGTCAAGAAATACAACTTAATATCGACAGGAAATAGAAAAGTTAAATTTTAGTCTTATGCTAATAACACTGAACTTGTACAATAAAAGGTTTTCAGATATAAAATACAGTCGTACCTTTATATAACGAAGTCGTTAAATCCCGAAAAAAAAGTTCGTTATATGGAAAATTCGTTATATAGAGTTTCATCTTTTAATATACGTTAAAAACCACATAAAACAAATTTTAAATTCATAAACACTATATATTTAAAAAAAAGTAATTATTCACACTTTTTTTTTAAATAAATATATGATTACTTTATATATCTTACCCTTTAAAAAAGAAAGAAAGAAAGAAAAACTGCAAGGAAAACAAGAAAAAAGAATGTCGAAGAATTCATTGTATTTTCAAAATTAAGAAAATAATTTTGTACTAAAATTAATGAATTTTAAGGGCATTTTATAATTTAAAGCATACAAGTAATATTAAACTTATATTATTTATAATTAGAATATGGGACAACTCCACTGAGGGTGAAAGAGGATATCGAAGAGGTTTCTAGTGAACTGGGCAATGTGGATTAAAGGTTGCACGTCTTGGATGAAACGTCCAGAGCTCTATTCCTCTCGGCAAGTTAGGATCTAATAAAACCAGTTCGGGATTTATGACCACCATAAAATGTGTTAAAGAGAGAATAACTTGAAATTTTTTCAGAAATACTTTAAAAGAAGGGAGAAAAAAAATTGAATCACAAAAGGAAAAGTTCGTTATCTAGAAAATGCACTTCGCTACAGAAAGATTATTTTACGAAGAAAATCGTGAAATGTTCAAGATTCCAGAAAAGAGTTCGCTATATGAAAAAAGTTCGCTATATAGAAAAATTCACAATATAGAGGTTCGTTATATAGAGGTTCGACTGTAATTCATGACAAAATTTACATTAACTGCATGAACTAATAACAAGGAAAAAGTAATATACAGTGAAATGCGCTTAACGCGAAAACGTTTAAAACGAAATATCGGTTAACCCTTTAACGGGCCATTTATTTCTAGTAAAGATGTATTAAAATATTTGAGGAATTGAGATTGACACTTGTAAGAAGAAAAACTTATTTAGGTTATGAGATAAAATTTTAATTTGATTTTTAACACCATGTCTTGGGTGGTAAATATACTTACTACCGCTTGTTGGAAGCTATTAAAAAGTAGGAAATTAATGCTTTTTTATATTTATTAAATACACTCATGTCCATAAATTAAGGATAATTCAGAATCACACAGAAATTGAACTCTAAAATAAAAATTTTACCTTTTGAAATATCACACACATCTTGAAGAAGAATATACAAATTACAGGAAACCACCAGATGGCGCAGATAGTGCGTCACAATGACAAGAGTGTAAGAGAGGGGTATATAAGGAATAGTGGCAAAGAAGTAAAATTGTTCACAAGCGCTTTAAAAGCCTTTCAGTGCAATAACCGCATAGTTATGGCACAAAGGAAGCATTTGGATGATTTTTTACATGGTAGAATTATTGGACGACTGGAATGTGGACGTACCCAGCTGGAAGTATCCGAGGAACTTGGGATCGCCCAGACTGTCATCTCCAGGCTTTGGCAACGATTCCAAGATGATGGTAATGTGAGTAGATGTTACAG
The DNA here is from genome assembly GCA_019973935.1 of Trichonephila clavipes. Classification (NCBI taxonomy): domain Eukaryota; kingdom Metazoa; phylum Arthropoda; class Arachnida; order Araneae; family Nephilidae; genus Trichonephila; species Trichonephila clavipes. Next base: position 379,613 of record BMAU01020778.1, read on the forward strand.
CACAGGTGTCGCTCCCGAATTACAACGCCAAATGAGGACCGGTATATATTTGGCAGTTACTGCCAAAAGAAACAGACGGAGCACAGCATCAGACCTGTCTCATCAGCTCTCTTCAGCTACTGGTACGACAGTTTCAAGGCAGACCATGTACAGACGCTTAGAGCACATTGGTCTATATCCTCGTAGACCTGTCAGATGCGTTCCACTTACCGCAACTCACTGTCGCATGCGATTAACCTGGAGTAGAGAGCATGCATTGTGAACACCACAACAGTGGTCTTGTGTGATGTTTTCCGACGAGTCCAGGTTTAGTTTGCAGTCGGATTCTCGCCAGACTTTAATATGGAGAGTTCCAGGTACCCGTTACCACCAAGAGAACACCATTGAACGATACCATTACGGTTGTGCAGGATGGATTGTTTGGGGAGGAATTATTCTTGGTTCCAGAACTGACCTGCATGTTCAGAGTGTAACGATGACAGGCCACATCTATCTGGATGTCATTCTGGAACAACATGTACGTTTGTTTCGGGGCACCATGGGTGCTGATTTTCTGTTTATGGATGATAATGCCCGTCCTCACCGTGCAAACATTGTAGACGAATGCCTTCAATCGGAAGATATCACCCGTATGGATTGGCCAGCATACTTGGGACAAATCTATACGGAACTTTATCACTAACCTTCTGAGTCGTCTTTTTTAGGGAAATTTAATTCCCTACCTATTTCCAATCAGCTCCAAAAAGAGGACATGATTCCTTGCTATGCAGATTAGATAAAGTATTTAAGGGCAGTAGGAGAGAGAGATTGAAGCAGAAAGTGATAATAGTGAAGTTAAATTTATAATTGAAGATTTCTTGTTGGATAATTTAAGCTCAAGAAGACTTGAGATTCAGTGTGGTAAATATTAATTTATATTTGAAGTCTCACTAAAGATTTATATTAGGAGCGAGATTAAAGTTAAATGTTCAATAAGAACATTATAGAATATAATTCTGGGATCTCTTATCGTGGTAATCTCTGCGTGATCGATATTCTAATTGTTAATTAATTGGATCATTAAATATTTAAGTTAATTTAAAGGACATTCCCTTTAAAAACCTCATAATACTAGTTAGATATATTTGTTAATAAGTCTTTGATTCTATTTGGATAAGATAACCAAATAAAGAAAGTTATTTATAAAAATGGCTACTGGCTCTTATCTGACTCCTACTTATTCTCGTTCTCAAAGTGAGGTCCAAGGGGACCTTCACATACTCACCGGACTTGAATCCAATACAGCATATGTGGGATATGCGAGGCTGACGAATTGCAGCCCGTCAACCCCCTCCCACCTGTCTACCGGAACTTCGGAGGGCATTGCTTGATGAGTGGTGTAATATTCCCCAAGATCAGATTGATAATTTGATATTCAGCATGCCTAGCCGTTGTAAGGCCTGTATTGCATCGTCCGGGAGACATACTCCGTGTTAACCATCATACTAACCATGTTATACTGTTTTTTGTAAATAGGTTCATTTTTGAAATTTGCTCCAGGGAGTAAAAATCGTAATTTTTATTAATTAAGTCAAACATATAGCATCTTTTTTGCTCTTTACCTTTTGTGTAATAAATAGACTTTACAAGTAAGTCAACTTTGTTTTGCTTCTGTCTCTTTCTTTGCCTGAACTTCATTATCCTTAATTTATGGACATGAGTGCATGTTTTGTAAATACAACAAACTGAAAAAGTGTCGAGTGTTATATAAAGATTTTTTTTATTCATAGATGACAAATTACAGTACTATTTTTTTTTCAAATTTTGGGAAACACTGTGATATACATAACAGAATATCGTAAGTCATACACACATCTCGTGTTTTCCTCTGATGTGCCTTCGTTGGGTACAAACAACAGCGTTTGTATGCATTCCCTAAAATTTTAATATGGTTACCAACTTTATTAAATCTGAATTCATCTGGAACCATTTTTTTTATTGCGTGGGAAACGTATACGGACCTTCCTTTTCACATTTCCTACTTGAAAATCCTGAAATCAATTGGCGTGTTAGTCCAGCCCCTAGTTGGTCTTGAAAGCCTATATCATTTCTACAAAATTTTCACAAAATAAAGGAATAAACAATTGCCAGATCAATGAGGAAGTTTCTAATCCTGTTATTATGGGGGGAAAGGGCTGGTTGAAAGTGTGTAAAAGTTCATAATTTTCGTAACTTTCTGAAGTTATTAATGGATGACAGCACATAAATGAAATATAATAAAATAGCTTACTATGGACATTTAAAAATTAATGCAATTGGTGGTAAGTATTCTTACAACGGCCGAAGAAAGGGTTTACACGAAATAATACAACGGTCCCGACAAACTGCTATGTATTTTCAAGCATTTTTTTCTCTTAACATAAAACAAAAATCGCTTAACACGAAAAGATTTCCTTTCCGGGATTGAAAAAGGTACGTAAAACACCAGACACTAAATGAAATGTTTGATAAAGTTTCCGCATTAAATGGGCTATCCTGCTGTATCATTGGAAGAATTCGTAGCAGTAGATGATAATGAGTGTACAGCCCCAATTATGACAGAAAAAGACATTTTGGAATTTGTTCAAAGCTCAAAAAATAACATCGATGAAATTCCAATAACGAAAAGGAAATGAATATGCAGCTCCTGTTCTCACGTCATCCGAAATCAGGAACGTTAAGAAATGTATGCGCAGTTATTTAGACGCAAATTACAATGGTGAAATGAATAACAAAATGGAAGATATTGAACAATTTTATGCTAAAAAAACAATGCAAAGAAATATATTAGAATATTTTCTGAAAACTCAATAAATGTATTGTTCTTCAAAAAATTTGAAACATTTTGCACAATAAATTTCTTTAAGTTCTTGATTGTTTTTCTTTTATTGATTTTTATTAAATATATGCATATATACATATCAATGTAAATAAAACACACACACACACACAAGTAATATTAAAAAAATTTAAGTCAATTCCTACTTAGACCAACAAAGAAAAATTGTATTTTAGCTACTTTTTATTAAATAGTTACAATTAATATAAATATGTATATAAATAGGACAGAATCACAACATTAAGTGGTAATTAATTTTTATTAATTATCATTAAAGTAGCGTATTGTCATCCAAAACAATCGTGTAAATAAAATTTCAGTTCAACTGAATGCTTTAAAAGGTGAGAAAAAAACCCTTTCAAGCTTTGACACAAGTCGCCAAAAGGGTCGCTAAGTCGCCAAAAATGATGCCAACGTGGCTGTATTTGTAATTCTTTAAATAATTAGTTTGAATCAAATAATTTTTAATAATTATATTTAAATTATTGTATTGTCATCCAAAATAATCAGGTATATAAAATTTCAGCTCAACTGAGCGCTTTAAAATGTGTTTTATTAACGATTGAAAATTCCATCAAGATAAATAAATAAATATACAAAGAGATAGTGTGAGCTAGTAGTAAGAATTCAATAAACTCTAATAAACTTAATTTTTTAATGTATAATGGTTTTTTTTTTTGCAATATTTTTAACACGAAAAAATATTTCCGTTCCTTCAGTTTCGTGTTAAGCGATTTTTACTGCATTATACATTAAATTTAGTTTCACATCAGGAATTACTGTGTTCTGAGAATTAAATGCAAACTATTTTCAAGTTTTTGTGTGTGTGTGGTTAAACCACGTTTTTTCCGTTAAAATATAGTTTCCATACACTTTAGTGTATAAAAACGTTTTGCAATGCCAGAGTAAATATTAAAATACTTAAGAATTATTTTATCATATACTTGCTTTTTTTTTTTTAAATTACTTTTTTCCCACAGACGAATAACAAACTTTCTTCTTTTGAGAAAGTTAAGGAGCCATATTGTTGTGCATAAAAGTATAAATTAATAATTTTTTTCAATATTTAGCATCCCTTGAATTAGAATATATGTATAAAATTGTTTTAAGAATATAATTTAAAAAAAACAATTTAATTCTATTTTCCTTGAAGTAAATGAAGAAAGAATGACATATTTTTAAAACATTCACTTTTATTTTAAAAAAATACTTCTATGCTAATAATATTTTACCTACATGTACCATACATAAGATTTATTTATAGATCCTGAACAAGGACTTTTAAAATATATAATTTTGAATTGGATTTATTCGTATTTTAATATATCAGAGTAGAAACATTTTAAAAAAACAATGGTTATTATTTCAATTGAATGTAGCTATGATAATAATGGGAATTTTTCAGGACTCTTGATTCATGTTCTGTACAGAAGTCTTAGTAGAAAAAATATTGTTATTAATATAGAAATATTTTTCATAAAAAGGGAATATTTTGAAATTTTCACTCTTTTCTTCATCTTTTGGCAAAAAAAAAAGTTGTATTTAAAGAATTTTTTTTATTGTAATAATATTTTTAAGACAATTTTATACGTATATTTGAATTCAAGTGAAACTAAATACCAAAAAAGTTATTCATTTATACACTTTTTCCAAAATCACGGTTACGAAAGTAGTCAGATAACTTAAATTTGTTTTCACATCAGAAATTATTATGTCCTGTGAATATGGCGCAAACTATTTTCGCTTCTGTTTCTTACTCTTTAACCGCATTTTTTCCATTTAAGGTATTAAAACTAATTGTACATTGCTACGTTAATTATTAAACCATTTGATTACTATTTTATCACACTTGTATATTTTAAAGTTAAAGGGGGTTTTCCCACAGATGAATTGCAAAACTTTCTTTTTTTGAAGATCAATTTTCAAAAATATTAAATACTAAGTTATACGAACTTTAAATACTAGCTTATAAATTAATATATTCTGTGCTTATCATGAAAATATTCTTTATAAAATTTTATCCAAACGAGTGAAAGTACTAAAGAGAAATGAAAAGAAAATGACATAATATATATATTTGCACCAAGTTTGTAATATATTTTAAGAAATATTCTGAGAAAATACTGGAATTAAAAGAGAGCTCTTAAAAGAATGTACCAAATGAAATGAAGGAAATTTCTCAGGTATTTTTTACCTCGCATAATTAAATTATTCTTCAGGTATGACCTTTTAAGGGCTCAGACTATTTTTAAAATTACATTTTATTGAGTAAAAATTAAACATAAATTTCCGGTACCAAGTTATTTCTAATAAACGGTTTGATTCCGCGAATCAAGAATCTATTTGATGAATTCTTATAAAGATATTTGAATCGTTATAATTTTCTTTCGTTAAATAAGTGTTCAGCAATATTGAAAAAGTGACATAAATTTAAGTTCGTATTAGATATATGTAATTATCACTTATTTTTTTTTAAAAAAAAAAAGAAAAATTCATTTTGAGACTCGTTTACGAAATTCAAATGTAATGGCAGACTTTCTATAGTTCACATTAAGACTCAAAACATTTTTCTCTCTTTGATAGACATTAAAAATCCCAGTAAATAAATCTGCAACTAACGTTTCAGATTTCGAAACTCGTTTAAATTCTTTTTCTACATGATGTCAGTTCAATTTTCACTTACTAATCGAAATAACGATTTCTCAACCTTTCATTTTTAAATTTTTGGATACTATCCGCTACCTTTTTTTAAGGGGTCACATACCTTTTAAAAAGTTGAAAATGGTTAAAAATAGTGAGCTCTTTAAAGCTCTATAATTTTTTATTATTGTTTCCTGGAATGTAAATTTTGGAGGAATAAACAAATAGATATTACTTTTACTGAAAAGCATAACCAACAAACACAGTGCTAATTAGGATAAATTTTTAATTAGATAATTACAAAAAGAAATTTTTGTTTTCTTTTCGCAAGTGATATGCATTACGCGCAGCTTTATAAAAAAAGTTACCAATATTTTTTGATGAAATTTTTGCTCAGTGTTGGAAATTGTGTTATCTTTAAAATGACGAAGCATGAAACACTGGTTTAAAATTTTTAGTAAACTATAACAATTTAAAATTTAACTATAAAATTTTTAAAAATTTTTTGCTATTTTATATTTAAAATTTTAAATTTTTTCATTAAAAATTCAAACTGGTTCGTTATCTTAGGTACAGATATGATCAGAATCTCCAGTAAAAATTTTATCATTTTCCATGGAACGGTTTTGAAAATATCATGCGCGTAATGAGTAAAAATGACGTTCTGAGAATATTGACATCACAAACGGAAAATTTACCACAGTTTTATATATATATTATTCTGGTTACTCAAACAACAACTAAATTTAAATTAAAACTAATGTGAAGTTTTTTTAGTCAATAAACTTCAATTTATTAAAATTATTATAACTAAAAACATATATTATACCAATGTACAAGCATCGAAACGATATCAAAAGCTACAAAATAATCAAAATGCAACAAAGTGATTCATTTCTCCAAAATAAAGTTAAAAATTTATAAACATTACTTAAAAAACAATCAATACCTTAATTAACAACTACTTATTATAAATATTAAATAATTTGTGATATGAATGCAGTGTATTACTATGATTCTAAATGCTAAAATTCGCCACATGCATATAATGTTCCCATTGTTTTCAGTTAATTTCTTACAAGTAGTTTTAAATTGCATTCTTTTAGCCTGTCGTACATTTTGTGCGGAGATTAAAATGTACTTCTGCAGTCTGAATTCTTTTTATATCTACAAGTGTAACAAATTTTGTGCAAATTGACCAACAGTCAGACCAAGCGATTGCATAATTTTTAGTCTGCCTTGATTGCCATCATTAAAAATGACAATTGCCTCAAAGTGTATATCAACAATCTTTCTACCACAACCAAAAAGTTTTTGGGCATAATTTCCATATTAATGAGTTAATGGATTCATTATTATTTTGGGTTTTACCCCTAGACATTTTTGTAGAAGTTTAGGTTGTGATAGATCATTAAACACAAGTTTTATGGCATCCATTACTGCCACTGGCAATTTGTTACTGTGTCTAAAAGTTTCCACACTTCCTCTACTAGATTGATTTTGATATTTACACTCAAGAATTAGGGCCTACGGGACAAAAACTGTGCAATGGTTCTTTGTCGCTTGAACGTATATGGAAATATACTGCCTCAACAGCTTTTCGCATATATGACAGGCATGTTTTATTTTGTCGGATTGCATTTCCATAGTACATTTGTAATTAAGTCGATCATTCTGTTTAACCTTCCCATTTAGAATATTTTCAATCGACTTCCCATCACTGAGTTTGGAGCTCATTTGTTTTAATTTTCGTAAACGAGTTCCCATTCTTTTGAACATGTCCAACACATTCAATTTTGAAACTGTGATATCTGACTCCATACGGAATGCAGTAATAGATGAGAATGTTTTGGAATCACATCGATGTAAGATGTATATCTCATAGAACGATTGACTTAATGAACGCTGAAATATATGAACCATTCCCACAGTCTCCATCATGCCAGCTGAACAATTGTGGTTTTTCAAACATTTTTTAACGTGATGAATTTTCCACTTTTGTAAAGGTGCAAAAATTTCTTTGTTTCCAAGAATCACATCCTTTACAGAAAGAAGACATCACTTCCGCATCAATACAATTTTTTCTCCTATAAAAATGACACCAACACGAAAAGAATAGCCACGGGTTTTCCACGTTCCATCTCCACTAATTATTATATCGGAAGAATTTGTCAAAGTTACTTTACCTTCCAAAGCTGCAGTTTTGCATTGAATATAATCATTTACTATACTATTGTAGTTTGTTTATAATGTTATTATAGGATTTTTCAGCAACTGAGGAGGAAAGTCCATGACACCACAGAAAGTTGTCATTGCATTATTTGCATGACCCTGTCTAATTGTCCTCATTGCGTATACAAAACGTCTGTTTATTTAATATTTTTTAAAATTTACCCAGCATTTTTTGAATTTCTAAACGAACACTAAAAGTCTTTACAGTTTTTGCATTCAATGAAAAAACACTAGACAAACCTCTAACACATTTTTCTTTGATAGTTTAATATCACCAAAACATTTTGCAAAATCTAAAGTTTGGAATGTTTGTAAACATGATAGTTTTATCAAACACTAATCGATCAAAATTGTCATCATGTTCAATAAAAAGATGAATCAACATCTTGCAACATTGAATCTTTTCCAGATGCACTGTTGTTTAGTGATTCATCCTTCACTGTTACAGCTTTGCATCTCGTATGCATATTACCAGTAAAACTTCCATATATTTCTAATGAATACGTTTAAAAATAGATGGTCTTTTGGCAGATTCAGTCGACACGAGATGAATGAAACGAATGCGAGACATTCCACAACTCATGTAATTCCAAATATGCTTCTGTTGTGCTTGTAAACAAGATAATTGGCAATTAACTTTAAGAGAAATCTTGATTCAAATGTTTTCGATATTAACAAATTAAACATGAAATATTGCGTTGAAATGACTTCCATAGCAATATATGTGGGCCTTTTTAAATCTCTTTTATCCAGAAGTCTCAACTGTTTTGTCCTGCATTTTCTGAATCGAAATTGATCTCTTTATTTGAAAGAAGTATACATTTGCAATCGGAGCATCCGAATTTTATATTATGCACGGATAACCCGTAATGTACATTAAAATTTTATACTCTTCTATTGAGATATCCTATAATTTATTTGAAATGTTTAATACTTCGTTGTGAAATCCTTAATATCTACTTTAACATTAAATATCTCTCCTGAATAATTTGAAATTAAATTTTTCAGTGAAATAGTACCATATTTATCCTAGAGCAAAGATATCAAGGTTTTAATTTGCAATTATTTTTCAGCTTGCAAAATTTTTCCTGTATTACAAATTTCAATATACTTTTCTTAAGATTGAATAGCCATAACATGATGAACAGAATCAATAAAGCAGATTTCTTAAAAAACATTAACCGTATTAAGAATGTTTAGCAATTCACTGTGAAATATGTTAATCAATATGTTAACTCATTCAAATAGGATGGACAGACGGAAAATGTAAGGATACGTATTTTATTTGATGAACAGTTGGGTACATAACAATAACGAGACATTACTATAAAATGTGTGGATTTTTAGGTTATATTATTGATAAAACTTTTAATATTTTTAAGATAAGGATTTGATAGATTAAAAAAATATATGAATTTAAACACTAATTTCTCATATAGAATAACATATCTTAATTTAGAAATAATTAGTGATGTTGGCATATAAATGCATCAGTTTATTATACTCAGTTATCTTCAAAACTAAAAATAAATTCAATAATGACTCAAGAATAAAGTTATACAATAATATAAATATCCTATCTTTCATTATATCGAATGGTATCGCGGATGTTATGTTCACTACCTTTCATATATTAAAACACGTGGTAAGATAAAGCACTATATCACAAGCTTTAATGGAAGACTGGTGAAGCGATGGTCAAACGCGGGGAAAATCGTCCCTCCTTTGGTCATGTGACTTGTTTTGGAAGGTTTCATGTCGCAGCCTGAGAATCAAGATGGCTTGGCACAGTAGGGTATTTAAGTACTTTGAAAGTGCAAGGAATCATTTACTGAACAACACCAAAACTGCCGAATTCTAATTATTTCTTGATTTGTTTTAATGTATTTTTTTGCCTTATTTTAAAGAGGAAAGCCCTAAAAATTTGCTACGCTGCTGAATAAAGTGATTTTCATAAAGACGCATCATATTATTTCACTACCTTAAGAAAGTTATAGTATGATATTATTCTTAGGTATCCGACTACGTTCGGAACCGTGATCTTGCAAAAGCACATAAATGGATAATATTTATGATATTTAGTGTCACTAAGATTAGAAAATGTATATAAAATTGTTTTAAGAATAGTATTACAATAAAAAATTATTTAAGTACAATATTTTGACAAAAACATAACATAGAATGACCACTTTTCAAAATATTCTCCTTTTGTGAAAAATGATTCTACTATAATAATATTTGGCCTGTATATAGCTCAGAACTCTGTACAGAGAATTTATGTAATATATGACTTAGAAGTGGATTTATCCATATTTTACTACAACAGAGGGGAGAAATTTTAAGTAAAAAACGCCGATAATTATTTCAATTGATTGTAACTTTAAAAATAATGTGAATTTTTCAAAAATCATAGTTGATCCTCTGTACAAAGGTCTGAGCTATATACAGGCAAAATATTATTATAATAGAATCATTTTTCACAAAAGGAGAACATTTTGAAAACTGGTCATTCTAAGCTTATTTTTTACCGAAATATTGTATTTAAATAATTCTTTTTATCAAAATGTCCTTAAAACAATTTTATACATGTATTCTAATCTAAGTGACACTAAATATCATGAAAATTATCTATTTATGCGCTTTTTTAAAATCATGGTTCGGAACGTAGTCGGATACCTTAAAATTATTAAAATATTAGCGCATTTATAAGCGTAATGTAAAAAAAAAATTGTGTGATAAGATTTGATTTATAATCTTCTGTTGCCAGTGGTGCACATAGGAATTTTTCAAGGGGAGGGGGTCAGGGTTGAAAGTCCCCCAGTCTCGTATCCTGCTTCGATATGCCGCCCAACATATTCTTTAGATTTTGTAGATATTCGAGAACAAAAAAACAGCAAAAAATTAATCATTGAATATATAATAAGCATTAGTTAATAAAAGTAATTATTAATAACAAATACTTAATTAAGTTTTGCGTACTATATACATAGGATTATATGCAATTGGAAAAAAATCAAGTGATATAGGGTGGGGGGTGAACAGGAAGATCAACTCCCCCCCTTTGTGTGAGCTACTCTCAGTTCACATATACAGCTAGGTTTCCTCTCACGATGCACAACTACTGCATAATTCAAATTAATAAAAATTTAGGGATAATAATAAATTCTCATCAGTAAGTTCTGAACCTTTTTAAAGATTAATAAATGCTGAGATTGCAGTTAATAAAGTCTTGAAAATGTTGAAAATGTCTTCAAAAGGCTTAATTGCTTAAGCTTTAAAATATTGTTTCTTATTTTATTGAATTTGTTAAACTTTTAGGGGAAATTCACTTTTTTTAAAGAATTTTATTAAACTTCCAAGGAGGATTCGCTTTTTAAATACTTTTTCTACACAGAGTTTACTCATTTTGTTGTAACAAACCTCATCTTGAATAATTTCTTAATTTAAAACAAGTTTTTTTAAACACGTTTTCACATTCTTTGACTGTTTTTAGCTCTCTTCATTAAAATTACATGTATTTTACTTTTTAATAATAAACGGCCGAAAAAGATTTCAGCCATGCATAAGATAAAAATAATTATGATTGTATAGCATTAATTAGTATTATAACTGAATTATTAACTAACTATAATAATTCATACACAGTATTACAGAGTATTAAATGCCAACAATTTTCAAAACATATTACAAGACATTCTATAAATGTTCGAATAATAAATTCCATTAACTTTTATAACTTACAAGTAATTAATAATATCAACTCTCAGAGTTTATGTATTAAAATTATGAAAATATGATTTATCAAATGCATAAAGACAGATAAGTAGCTAAAACTTGAATAAATACAGTGTTAGAAAATTCATCATAATTCTATATACATTGTTACGTAGATCAGGGCTCAAGGATTTTATGCTATCAGTCACAAAAAACGAGACACTTTTTCAGGAGCGATAGAAATTTATTGTCGAGAAATAATCCGTTAAGTACAGAATACAGCAGCAAAATTCGCAAAATATATCACAAAAGGTCTTGACACATTTGACAGCCCTTCAGACACAACTATCAGCGTGTAGAAATACAAATCCGTAAAGATTGTTCGCAAGCAATCGCTCGATCGAAGTAATTCTTCAACAGTTTAAGACAATACGGACTCAACTTTTTACGGTGCATCTTTGGGCATATGGACTGCAAACAGTTCTCCATCCCATATCTGACAGTCTATGATGGGGAATCCACGATATAATGATGTTTCTCGGTCTGCGGTGTACTTCACGGCTATTGATGGAGATGACTGGTCCGGGAGGTGTGACTACACTTGGCATCTTCCTGATGTTCCTGAAGTTTTTTTTCCTTGGGTGAGATCTAGGTGGCTGCTCTCTGATTGGTTGCTGAGTGGAGATGATAGTGACTCCGATTGGCTGACCAGGGGGTTCAAAAAGTTACATTTGAGAAATTGGGAGGAGCTTGTCCAGTTGGGAAATAGAAGTTATATAAGATAGATTTAAAACTAAACGTAAAAATTTTAAAGATAAGAATGAAATAAAATAAGGAGAAATTATAAAATTTAGCAAAGTATGCAATAAAGTTATTGGATGAAAAGATGATTCTATGGCGGGTTTTAGAAGTCGAGGAGAATTCTCCTTGGCCTCTTAGTTTTTATATTAGTATCATAAGGAATTAAGTTTAACATATTACTATTATTTGTATAAGGTATGGAATTAAAAAATTAATAGCTATTTTTTGAATATGCTCTTTGAAACTATGGATTTAAAGAGCTTTTCTCTCTAAAATCGTGGTTTCGCATATATCTGGTGGCTTTAGTTATCATGCGAATATATGAATTTTGTATAGTATATAATATTTTGAAATTGCTGTCAGCAACATATCCCCAGACTGGACAAACGTAGGCAATGATGAGACGCATAACGGCAGTATAGAGAAGCACTTTGTTTTCAATACTTAAATATGAGTTCCGGGAAATTAAGGGGGGAAGTTAATACACTGACTCAACTTCAGCGAGGGACTCCTACTTATAGTTTTTTTCTGGAAAAATCCTCTTACGTCATACATCGTGATATTAGTAGATTTCTCCAGTAATTTCCCAAAGCATATATACTGCCGCCAACTCGCCAAAATGGTCCCCAAAAATAATTCGAACCAGTTGTATCCCCAACATGTTGCCAGTTTCCGTTGAATCGCCATTATAATGTAAGGAATGGTGTTGCTTGTGCGAATATTACAATTTTAGCATAAAATAAATACAAAAGAGAGTAATATTAACATATTACGCATTCAAATATAAATTATTTACACTATCTGAAGCTTTCCTTACAGAAAATTCGTAACAATATATGTATATAAAATTGAAATATTTCTTTTTATTACTTTATTTAAACTTTTAAAACAAAAGAAAGCCTTATTAAGTATGAAATCATTGGAAGTAAATTTGCTCTCTTTGTTTAGTACTAATGAGCTTTTAAAATTTCGTAAAATATATTTTACATTTATCTGAAGGCATTTCTTGAATTTTCAAACGAAAATTAAAAAATTAATTAATTTGAATGTTATTTATCATCTTTATTTTGCGTTGTTTTTTGAAAAAATTACGCAAACATAAATGCTAAAATTATTTCATTTGGCTAGTGAAACAACAATCAGTTCAATTAATCAATCATCTAGTTTCTGTGAAATAAAATGTGAAATGAGCTAACTATTTCATAATATATTTTTAAAACTTTTAATGCATTTTAATATCAATTATTTTTAAAAACAATAGTGTCCCATGAGAATACAGTATCACATATAACTCCAACCAAACATTTTTTAAAACAGTTCATGGAAGCTGCTATGAATAAAATTCCAGAAAATAAGTTGTATATGATATGAATTAGCGAAAACAACAAATGTCTTTTTTCCCCAAAATGTAATGTTTAACATTAAAATATTTTTGATAAGATTTACAAAATTCAGTTAATTGCATTTAAATACATGAACCTTAATAGAAATATAGTATTAATTGATAGTCATTATATTTCAGAAAACAAAAAAAAACGCTCGCGTCATTTTTTAATGAGTGTAGGTTTTGTCTCAATGAATACATCCAGCGACATCATAAAGACTTCTTGAGGTCCTGGGTAGTGACTTACACAGACTTCTCTTATGAGAGAGGTACATTCTAAGAAACACTTAGACCAGCGGTTCTTAAACTTTTTCGATCACCCCGACCTCTCTTTAATTATTAGCCTGACGTCGTGGACTCCCGATTTTGAACACCCCTTCCTGAATTAATATTCTTGATCGAAATATACGTGTTCTAGTTGTTTTTCATTGGCAGCAATTTAGCGATCTTGTCTAGGATGGCACACCTTTAAATTTTTCTACAAGGCCTTTCTGAGTCTGCAAAAGAGGAAAATCTTAACATATTAAAAGAAAGACCTTCACGGACCCCCTAGAAAAGCGCTGAGGACCCCTGGGGTCTACGGATTACAGTTTAAGAACCACTGACGTAAACGAAAACGCCGATATGTAATATCTAAGGAAAAAATTAAAAATTTCCTGCTCTATGGAGGGGATTGAACTTCCAAACCCTCCCCTTGTGTACGCCAAAGGTCCTGGGCCCCTATGAAAAAGTAGGTCCCACCTGTGAACCTTTTAAGTATATAAATATTGTACATAACATACTCGTATCTAGACAAATACTGATACAAAATGTAACCCATATCAAATATATAGGCGCGACTCTCACAAACCTTGCACAAACCGACTCCACTCTCCCCTTTCGACTTAATGAGTAACCGTGATACATGTGGTGGTAGACTTTGACACGAATGACGGAAATGTCATAACACAATGCAGGCTTGTCAGTCGGCACATACCGCAATACCCGGCGTATAACGCACACTTTTAGCACCAAAAATAAGATCAACATTTACTGGTGCGCATTATACGCCTAGTATAAAAATGACAACTTTAAAAATAAAAGAAGAGATGAGCATAAAAAAAAGTTAGACTTCTATATATATCGAAATGGTGTTCAATGAAACGAAATGACATACCTTATGAACTTAAGGAATTGTGGCTCTAGAAGTGTATACTATTTTTTCAAATTCCTGGATAATATCACGAATAAACAACTTCAAAACATAAGAGTATTGTATACATACATTTCAGGTTTCTTTGTAAAAGAGAGGGGGTGCGTTACATGGTGAATATACATAAAAATTCAAAAATTCAGCTCGAAAATATAGGTGCGTGCTATACGCCGGATTTTACGGTAGTTCGAAATTTGCCGTTTTTAAGAGACTATGCCAGAGAATAACATACGACGATTACAAGTATTTGGATCATTATCGTATTGAGGCTGGGTCAAGAGTGAAACAAGGCCCTCCCAAATCTAAGGTTCTGGGTCTCGGCCCACCTGGCCAATCCTTTAAAATATCTCTGAATATGTCCAGGTGATAAATAAGCTTCAACGTCTCTAACACTCTCTCCTTTTGTAGGTTCATACATGGAAGGAGAATCTGGCTAAAACATTTACATACCTTCAACTATTTCAAGAGAAAAAATACGATTCATTGAATGGAGTACCTTCCATCTCCGCCCTTAGAAAGCTTGTGAATCATTCTAACAACTGATAATTACTTTTAGACATCCGAAAAACACACAACTTTTTACTAGAAGGCTGTGGTTGCTCTTCAACTATCGTAAAATTCGTTTGAAACGGGTATTTTCATTTTTAAAGGTCATCTTCGAAGCTCATCACATCTGCTTTTAATATCACCTTTGTATGTTTTTTACAGTAACAGCTATGTCAGAGAAACAACTTTGCAAAATGATGTGATAAAAAAAGGTTCCTGCACATAGATTATTTTGCAGGAGAGAGTAACAGGGTTTTTTTTTCTTTTTTTGCCTATAGTCGGAAATCGTGCTCGGATCGGCGATGCTAGCTTAGTTTTGAATTGAAAGCTTTTTAGGCCCTTGCTTTTTTTAGTAAAAATTTCATGCATACTTTTTCCCGTGAAGTTTTAGTTTTTTATTTAAATATCACTATCATGCATTTCACTTTCCCTCAACACCATCGAGTAAACGAGGGAAGAGGAGTGCAAGCGAAAATAATCGGAAAAAAAAGATTTTTCTTATGTAATAGATAAAAGATCAGAAGAAACGTAACATGAAATCTATTTTTTGATTCAGTAGAAAGAGCATTTACGCAAAAAATGCACCAAAAGAATTAAAATGCAAAATTTTAACGAAAGGGCAAGAAAGTTGCCAACATTTTGGTTTATATTAGTGATGACAACTAAGATTACGAAGAAAAAAAGCATTGATTGTAAAAAAGTACAAGCCCTCTCCTTTTGTTTGCTTAAAGAACTTTAAGAAAAGTAAACGGCTCTCATTGCATAAGTTTTCCTTCCCTTATACAGTATACGGGATTATATAAGCTATATAAACGGTACTTACGTATTATCGCAACGATATTGGTGAAATTATATGAAAGAAATCATATGGTTGCCAATTCAGCGTGTACAACCCATGGAAAATCAGGGTTGCCAACTTGGTGAATTATATGGAACATTGGCATTGTTGCGATAGTACGTAAGTATCATATAAACATATCGTTATATATAAAAATCTTCTGTGCGTATTTTTGTCACTAAACTCCTCCTTAACGGCTGGACCGATTTCGATGAAATTTTTTGTGTGGGTTCAAGTAAATTCGAGAATGGTTTAGATTCACAATTCGATCCAATATCGCAATTAGATAAAAAGATATTAATTAAAAACATTCAAAAAATACAACTCAACATTCACCTGCATTGTTGTAACAACGCTATTGTTATAAACAAATTTAAAATCAATTCCTACTTAGATCAACCAAGAAAAAATTTATTTCAGCTGCTTTTTATTAAATAGTTGCAATTAATATAAATATGTATATACATATGACAGAATCACAATATTAAGTGGAAATTAATTTTTATTAATTATCATTAAAGTATTGTATTATCACCCAAAACAATCGTGTATATAAAATTTCCTTTCATCTGAATGCTTTAACACGTGAGAAAAAAAACCTTTTCAAATTTTGACATAAGTCGCCCACGTGGCTGTATTTGTAATTTTTAAAATAATTAGTTTTAATCAATTAATTTTTATTAATTATAATGAAATTATTGTATTGTCATCCAAAATAATCATGTACATTACATTTCAGCTCAATCGAGCGCTTTAAAATGTATTTTATTAACGATTGAAAATTCCACCAAGATAAATAAATAAACAAACAAACAAATAAAATATGTATAGAGATCGTGAGCTAATAGTAGGAATTGAAAAAGACGTAAGTTGGCGTCGAAAATTGATTTTCAGCCAAACCCGGTCTTTATTGTTACGAAAAGGCAGATGATTCACGCTTTTTAGCGTTTTTAATTAATATCTTTTCAAATAATCTTTCAATATGTAATTCTTCTGTGCGTGTGTATGAAACTGAATTCCTCCTAAACGGCTGGACCGATTTTGATGAAAATCTTTGTCTGTTCCAGTGGACTCGAGAATGGTTTAGATTTATAATTCGGCTTAGAAATGTTTATTTAATTAATTTTTTATTTATAAATTGTTGATCTTGGAATGTTTTACATTGGATCCGGCAGACTGCACTAAAATCGCAGTATCGAATATTCAAAAATCTTTTATTGTAATTCAAGTTGCTCCCGACAGTTGGTGCTGTGATCATTTCAGGAAAATATTTTGTCACTTCGTGTTATTATTTTGTTGAAATATAAATCGTGTGTTCATTAAATTATTACATTCAGATGTAATTAGTGTTTGAATAGAGTTTTGAAGTGTGCATAAAAAACTATACATTCTCCTAATTTAGTATGCAACTGAGAGAGAGAAGTGAGTATTTTACATGATTTTCTATTAAATTTACACGTGCGTTGACAACAATTATCCTAACCTACAAATCTATTTGTGTAGCTAATTGATTACCCACATTATTAAACTTTTTTTTATTTAAAATTATTTTTTATCGGAAATAGTTTTTGTGTGTGTTTCACTTCAAAGCAAACCAGAATTATAAAACTTGGCACATAATTACATTGTAATAACTTTTTAATGCAAATTTTACTCAAAACGGTCCAGATTGTTAAAGCTTATTCATAAAAATTTAGAATTTTTGAATTTAAGATGTGTGTACAGGACAACGTCTGTCGGGTCCTCTAGTATATTATAAAAATATAATCTGCATAAGTAATTTACAGATAAATATTTTTAAATAATTAGAATAATATGTTATATATATATATATATATATATATATATATATATATATATATATATATATATATATATATATATATATATATATATATATATATATATATATATACTGGTGTGCAAAACTTAAGCAACAGGTGGGTTTATTGCCACAACTTCACGAAAAATCATCTGAGAGACATGAAATTCAGAAATGAGGGAGAGTATTATGTACGTAAAGGATGACAAAAGCATCGGCGCTGAAAAAGGAATACAATGCATACGGTATGGAATCAAACAAAAACAAGCTTTACTGAACGCATAGTATCGTGACTCATGATGGTGTATCCAACAGGAAGAACAACAGGCAGATGTTCCTTAATATGGTATATGCCCTCCCCTCACTGCAATGGTTGCTTCGCACCGTCTCCGCATACTCAGAACCAGCTGCTGCAACATTTCTTGCGGTAGGAGTACCCATTCTTCAATCAGCATCTGTTTGAGTTGTTAGGTGTTCTCCGGATGATGTAAGCGTGCTGCAATACGTCTCCCCAAATCATCCCACACATGTACGATGGGATTTGAATCTGGGGAGTATGCTGGCCAATCCATTCGAGTGATATCTTCACTTTCCAGCAGCTCCTCAACAGCAAGAGTCCGATGTGCCCGTGCATTGTCATCCATAAAAATGAAGTCTGGGCCAATGGCACCTCGGAACAGACGCACATGGGGAAGAAGTACCTCCTCACAATAGCGATCCCCGATTACAGACACTCTATCGAAAATGTGGAGCTCTGTTCGCCCGTTCAGCATAATGCCTCCCCAGACAAGAACTCCAGGACCACCGTAATGGTGTCTTTCCTTGATGTTACTGGTATAAAACCGATCGGATTGAAACAATATATTTTCTTTGAATATTTTTCGCTGGCAAGATATGAAAGGTATTTAAAAATAAGTTCCACCCATAAAATTGTCACTACTCCACTGTTGTCTGTTAGCGCTAACCGTAACCGTTCCGAACAGAAAAAGAATTTCAATTCGGACCCGTACGACATCGACAGCAAAAAGCAAAATTGATATATTTGATTTCTTGACGAAGAATTTCCCACCAAATTTTTAATACAATGTTCTTAAATAAGTGAATTTCTCAGAGCAATGGGCCATGATCGAGCCACTTAAAAAGGCTCGGTGTGCCGCAGGTTAAGTATCGCTGTCCTAACCTCTCTCTCTTTATCGAGCCTAAAAGTTAGTGCTTAAATATAAGCCTTGATTTGCATAAATCGCATCTTCTTCTTCGGGAGAAAGTTTTCAATAGAACAATATCTAAAAGAAGTAAATTTCCCAAGAGGATTAGAAGGAGGTTTTCGAATATACCCGTTACAACCTTTTGGATTAAAACACTCTGCAACTATACTACAATAAGTGTATAAAATAAAACAGCTGGAACTCTTTCTCAGAAAGAATCATCCAACCTCCAAATTCCAATTGTATATATTTCATTTCCTTTCCTGGTCATAGGCCGTAATTTCTCTCTATTCGAAACTTAAACTGAAATATGATGATTTTTAGCAGTTTTTGAAAAGAATATACACAATCCGATTCAAAATCGAGGGCAGTTGCGTTGGTTTGTATCACTGAGAGATTGTTGAAGGCTATCTTCATGTGAATGAATAAAAAACTGTTTCCTGAAAATTTTCCATCAAAACGTTACATGTATACATAGAGAGAGAGTAGATGATATGAAGTTATTAATTTGAATAAATTTATGTTCTATTTACTACATTCTTAATCGCTATTAAAGGATATGTTGTGCTTTCATTTAACATTCGAAATCATAAATCAATGTGATAATTAAGCATAAGTTATTTTTTGAAAGAACTGAATATTTGCTGAAAAGCAACAACATAATTGCAATTAAAGAATATTTTGTTTAAACTTAATATTCGAATTTATAAATTAATATGTAATTAAATATAAGTTATCTTTTAAAAGAACTGAATATTTATCTACTCCATATGCATACAAAATATTCAGAATTATCTCAGAAAGCTTGAAGCGAAATGAAGAAAAGACATTATATTTGTTAATGATCGTTAGATTCACGCTAATCACGTAAGTAATGATTGTTCTTCGGAAAGCCTTCGATATTTTAAGAATTTAGTGTTAAATGAAAAAGTCTTTGGCTTAAAATTTTTCCTTCCTTTGATGTGAGTAGTGAATTATACCTAAGAAAATTACAAATTTCACCCTGCAATGGTTAGCTATGAAGTCGGCATCCCGATCTTTCTTTGATGTGATGTGTTTTATTTACAAAACGTGGGACGTGGCACTTCTGGAATGGGAAGGAAAACTTGGAACAGAGAAAACATGGAACTTCTAATTCCTTGAAGAATCGCCCTTATAAACATATTTCACGCTTTTAATCGAAAATGAAAAACATTCGGAACTAAATAATATATTTCTCCCAACGGGAAATTTTCAAAAATGGATGTATATGATTCTACGTTTCTGGTCCTTCCGTTTATAGCGAAGTGTTTTAAAGCCTCCGAGGGCTAATTATACAAATATGTTGGAAAACCAGAAATCTGCCTCAGTCGGACCTTTCATAGGCCTTGTGTACACAAGATTGAAATTATCGAAAAATTCTCATTTGAAATTAAATGAATAGAAATGTTTTGACATAGCAAAATGCCAGAAAGGTAAATGGAATGATTTTCCTGCAATGGCTTCTAGGAGCTAAAGAGGAAAATAAAAGGAGTAGAAAAAAATAAGTTTACCAGAGCAATATTTACTTTATACCGATCCACGTTTATTCTATTTATATTTTTCCATACATGCACATGTTTTTTTTTTATGTATACATTTCTGAATATTTATTTTACTCGAGTTTCCGAAAACACCCCACAGCTGAAAAAGAATCTAAAAAAGGATTAGAATATTAGTAGGAATATGACTGAAAAATATTTATGGAATTCTAAAAAATACATATCTTCTGAAAAAAGAAAGCAGAGTAATTCTTTTTTTAAACTTTAAACTTTTTGTTTGTAAAAATAAAAAATTTAAGAATTATTAAAAATAAATGCAGTAGCTTTAAATGAATGTCTATTTCAGAGTGCTTATTTGTGAGATGAATTCAAAATTCGATTTTTCTTTTCAATATTTAGTGAATCGAAACTTTATTAAATGACTTCGAACATATTTGTTTTGTTAAGTATATATATACACAAGCTTCCAGTCAACCATTAAAGATATTTCTTTTGAGAAAAAATAGCACATTTTAGTCTTTATGTGATTTTTTTTAATTTATTAGAGAGTTTAGTTAATAATTATTCTGTGAACATAAGTTTGAAAAAAAATTCAAAGGGGGGGGGAATGAATAAAACTCTATGCTATGAAGATTAAGCGAAAAGTGTTTTTTCGCAATTGTTATGTAAACAAAAAATAAAATAGAAAGAAAGCGGAGCTTCATTTTTCTACAAAGGCTTAAGAAACCCTTAATGAACTGTGAAACGTTATTTTGAATAAACTAGCAAAAAAAATTCCTTTAAAAGGTGTTGAAACAAAATACTGTGTTTTTTTATGAAAGTTCACTGAAATAGTTAAATAAACATTATCTATCCATTAAAGATTAAGTGCTTTATATATATATTCTTGACAATCTAGGGGTTAAATAAAGAATTTATATATTCAAAGAAATTACTTTTCTTTAAATAAAAATGTAGTAAATTTTTAGACACAATTTTTAAACATCTCAACGAAACAATATTTAATTACACGTGCGTATCCGCGTTAGCAAGATTATGAAATACCTTTACATCTTTAATTTATGCTTGTGTGTGAGTAATGAACTGAATTCTTACATAAATCTGTAAAACCCATAGTGCATATTTAGTCATTGTTATGGATTTTTATTAATGAAATTTTAAAAATTGATTAATCAGTTAAAAATACCCTATATATCTACCTATATAAATCGTCGTCACCATCCGATGAAAAAATATATATTCCAAATTTAAAGCTATTATTTTCAAGTGTTAAATAATGTTGCGAATTTTCTGTAATTAATGCTTAAAATAATATAAATAATTTACATCTGAATTTTTAATACGCTAATATTACTTTCTGTTGAATTTATTTTAAGATAAAAATTGTAATATTCGCAAGCAAAGCCGTCCCTTACATTATAATGACGTTTCAATGGAAACTTCACGAAATATTGGCGATACGGCCAAGTTGGCATCATTTTTGGAGACTTGGCTATCATATGGATGCTTCTGGAAATTACTGAAGGATTTTTTAACATCACGATCAATGATGTAAGAGAATTTTTCGAGTAAGATCTGGAAGGCAGTCGCGCAGACTTTAAATTGTAGTCGCTCGTTGAAACTGAGTTAACTGCTGAAGAAATCACTAGCGATTAATTGCATACGAATAAACTTTACATACTTGTACTTTTAGTCATTGATAGTTGTATCAATGTTCAATAGAAGGTGTGAATACCTTCTGGGATTTATTACGCGAATTTTACGGCTGTATTCTGTACTTTTTAAAGACTGTTTTACGACAATAAATTTTCATCGCTCTTAAAGAACTATTTTACTCTTTAAACTGAAAGCATGAAATCCACTAACCCCGATCAAAGTAATAATAAGATTTCTTGCACTATTGAAAAAAAATAAGTTCTTCAGTGGTATCGCACAAGAACAATGAAAAGTATTTGAAATTTAGAGTTTGTTTTCATTGATGAATTTTTTTTTTCTTCAAGGGCATTTTTCTATAATAATAGTAGAAACTTACATATTAGCATCACCGCAGCCACATTTACGCCACGTGAATCGTTTTTCTTAAAAAAAACACACACATAAAAATCTTTGTTGTTTTGATATCATGGCGTAATTCACGTGGTGCAAATTTTGCTGCTGTGATGCTAATACGTAAGTACCCAATAGTAACATTTAAACCTTGTTAAAATTTTCTATATTGCTTTTTCAAAAAATGTCAAATGGATTTTATGTTTGATTCAAGCCTGTAACTTTTTTAACGACTTAAAAGTGTTAGATCTATTTATTGATGAAAAATAAAATTAATTACTATATTAATATAAAATAAAAAGCATTAGACAGATGTAATTAAGTTCAAAACTCATTTTGAAGTTTACAGAAATATTAAGAATTTTTTATTAATCAATTCTGAAATACTACTCTTTTATTAGCAGTGTTTCTCAAACTGTGGGGGGGCGCTCCCTAGGGGGTCGGGATAACTCTACGAAGGGGCCGCGAGCGTATTGAAAAGTCGAAAACAGAAGATTATTTTTAAAAACTTATTAATTTACTGAAAGTAAACAAAGTACATTCTGACATAATGCACTTCTAAATGTATTAGTACTGGACAATGTATTTTATAATAAATTTAACTATGCTAAGTTAAGAATAAGCCAATGACTCCATGGGCTTGTCACATATAAAATTATATACAAAAATAGATATTTATCTTGATAATTTGTACGGTTTATAATTAATCCCTTAACTGCTAATTAAAAGTTACGGGATTTGCTCCTTAATGCCACCGTTTTCCGTGAGCGTATTTCATGTACTGGAGGGGGGTCCTTATACTGCATTCCAAAACCTTCGGAACAATCTCATGGAAGCAGTGAACAGAAAAGATCATACTGTGGAAAGACGTATATATACGTTCGGGGCAATTAACGCTTTGGTTGAGAAAGACGTTTATATACGCCGCACAGTGGGCAGTTTTCCCAATCTGGTGCTCGGAAATTATTTTTTATGGCTTTAAAGTCTTCATGATTATACCAAATGATCCAAAATCATACTAATTAATGTAAATTGGTTATTTTTTTCTGTTTTTTACTTACAAATAAGGTTAATAGGGTCTTAACTAATTTATGTCCAGTTTGAATTTGATGAATATTTGATTGCTAAGTGGAACTAGTTTTTAAGGGGAGTTGGAAACCTCTCTCTTTCTCTATACTGACAATGTTAAATTGGCTGTTTTCGATGTACCTTTTCTCAAAATCTGTTTTATGTACATGCTTGAAATTTTTCATACTATTAAAGTACACCTTTCTCATTATACTAAAATGAGCTTTTAGCTAATTTTGAATTTTTTAATAAATTGTGAAATATTTTATCAAACATTGCGAAATTTGACCCATTTTTTACTTAAAAAATTTGTAAAAATTAAATTTTTGAGTTTTTTACAAAAAGCTCATTTTAGTATATATTAGACATCATTATAAATAATTCATAAAAAATTTACGTACCTGTGAATAGTAGTTTCTCAGAAAAGGTACATCGCACATTAAAATTTACATTTTGAGATAAATTGATTTTAATGTATACAGTGAGGCTTCCAATAGACTAGGAAATAAAAAAATAAAAGGCTCAATTTAAAATAAAATATACATGTTTTGGTTCATATCAGTCGTTACACTTTTAAGTAAAAACAAAGTAATTTGTTTACAATTTTCGCCATTAAAATGGGCGTGGCCCAAATTCCATGATTATTTAAAAATACGTTTTAAGGACTTCTAAATACCCTACAGGTTAAAGTAAGGTATTTTTAGAAAGGTTAAAATTTATACAGTTTGAAAATGTAAAAATCTCAAATTGTCAAAAAAATAAGATTTTAGCTTTCCAACACCCCGCAAGGATCTAAGGATATTAACAGAAGCAGAAATTTACACGAGGGAGCATACATACAAGAAATAGTGTGGCAAGTAAAAAAAATAAAATTTCAACAGATTAAACAAATATAATCAAACATAATACTGTACATGTACAATAAAAAATAATAGGTAGTGTTTAAAAGGACTCGGCATCCTTTGAGCATTTTTTTTTATTTATGTATTTAAAAATTACATTTTAGCATTATATATAATGTTTATTTAAGAAAATTATACAATATAAAATTTTCCACATATTTTTCACACAATTTTATAAATTTAATTTCTTTTAAAAAAATTTGGAAATTTTTAAGATTTTACTTTTTTTGTGTTAGTTAATTTTTTGAGATAGAATTTTTGTAGTATTTCTGAGGATGTTTTAAACACCTTTAGAGATCCATTTTACAATACCTTAATTAGTTTTGGAGAAAAGCATATTAAAATGTTGAGATAAATATATATATATATATATATATATATATATACACTCTGTCGCAAAAAAAAAAATATATGCACCCAGAAGAAATCAAGCTACAATCACGAAACTCGGCAAGAATGTAGTCTGGTAAGAGATATGCAAATGATTAAAATTTCGAAGCCAATGAGACAAGGCTAAGTGTGCTATGCGCATATTAGTTGCGCAACTGGGAGAGTTTAAAAGCATGAGTACGAGCGCCGTACGGCTATCCAAACGAATCTGATGACTTTGATAGACGATATTGAGACTTAGGATGCCTCTAAGACGTAACCGGCGGCATTACGAGCAGCTGACGGACTTTGATAGGGGCCGTATAATAGGCCTCAGAGAAGCAGGTTGGTCGAATAGACGTATCGGCCGCCACCTCGGTCGGAGCGATATGGTAGTTGCTCGGTGTTGGCAACAGTGGATCACAGAAGGTAGAGTGTACCGTCGCGGAGGGTCAGGACGTCCCAGGAACACAAATGATCGCGAGGATCGTGCAATCAGAAGAGTGGCCACTTCGGCACCAACAACGTCGCTAGCATCGATTCAACGCCACTTACCTCCTTCCAGACATCCAGTGCCATCAAGAGAAACCATAAGGAGACGACTGACCGAAGTTGGCTTGAGGAGCCGACGTCCACTAAGACGCTTACCACTGACCCCACATTATAGGCAGTGTCGACTGGATTTTTGCCGACCTCGGCAACTTGGAGTGTGACAGACTGGAGACGTGTCATCTTCAGTGATGAATCCCGATTCAGTCTCAGTGCTGATGACCACCGCACACGTGTCTGGAGGCGCACCGGCCAGCGGTCCGATCCGGCATTTATTGTCGAGCGGCATACAGCAATTTCACAAGGTGTGACAGTGTGGGGAGCAATTTCTTGGGACACACGATCATCTTTAGTGGTCCTTCAAGGCATTTTGACAGCTCGCAGATACGTGGACGATATTTTAACGTTGATTGTGCTACCCATGCTATCAAGTCGCCCAGGTGCCATTTATCAACAGGATAATGCTCGTCCACATACTGCGCGACTCTCCCAACAATGTCTTCAAGGATATGACGTCCTACCATGGCCTGCAAGGACACCAGATCTTTCGCCAATAGAGCATGTCTGGACGCGCTGGGAAGGCAACTGCAGCCGTCCCGAGATACAGGAGAATTAACTGCGCAGATGCAAAGACTATGGCAGGATCTTCCACAGGGGGTCATAAGTGATCTAATTGAATCGATGCCACGCCGAATTTCGGCTTGTATAGCTGCCAGAGGTGGCTTTACTACTTACTGATTTTTAACCTTTTACAAGCTGTAACCGCTTAATAAAATGATATTTTGTTCTGAATTTTTAATCATTTGTTTATTTTTATATACACTACATGCATACCAAATTTCGTGAATGTAGCTCAATTTCTTCTGGGTGCATATATTTTTTTGCGACAGAGTGTATATATATATATATATAAATGCTAAAATTCAACCAAAAACCTAATATTTCCCACATTTCAATTTTTTAAAAAAGAAGTATTCAATTTACAGAAAAATGGGTCCGAAAATTTGCTACATGCATTACATATAATACACAGGGGGGGGGGGAATGGAAGTGATTGATAAATAATTGTGGAAGAAGTAGTATTTTGAATGCAAAAAAGCACAAACTGAGAAAACCCATTCTAAAGTTTTTAATTCTGAAAAAATAATTATTAAATATAAGCTTAAATAAACATGAAACACAACCCTAAATTATTAGCTACACTGGTGTGCAAAACTTAAGCAACAGGTGGGTTTATTGCCATAACTTCACGAAAAATCATCTGAGAGACATGGAACTCAGAAATGAGGGAGAGTATTATGTGCGTAAAGAATGACGAAAGCATTGGTGCTGAAAAAGGAATACAATGCATGCGGTATGGAATCAAACAAAAACAAGCGTTATTCAACGCATAGTATCGTGACTCAGGATGGTCTATCCAACAGGAAGAACAACAAGTAGATGCTCCTTAATATGGCATATGCCCTCCCCTCACTGCAATGGTTGCTTCGCACCGTCTCCGCATACTCAGAACCAGCTGGTGCAGCATTTCTTGCGGTAGGAGTACCCATTCTTCAATCAGCATCTGTTTGAGTTGTTAGGTGTTCTCCGGATGATGTAAGCGTGCTGCAATACGTCTCCCTAAAGCATCCCACACATGTACGATGGGATTTGAATCTGGGGAGTATGCTGGCGAATCCATTCGAGTGATATCTTCACTTTCCAGCAGCTCCTCAACAGCAAGAGTCCGATGTGGCCGTGCATTGTCATCCATAAAAATGAAGTCTGGGCCAATGGCACCTCGGAACAGACTCACATGGGGAAGAAGTACCTCCTACAATAGCGATCCCCGATTACAGACCCTCTATCGAAAATGTGGAGCACAGTTCGCCCATTCAGCATAATGCCTCCCCAGACAAAAACTCCAGGACCACCGTAATGGTGTCTTTCCTTGAAATTAATCGTATAAAACCGTGTCCCGATCTATCTCCAAATCAAAACGCGTTGAGAATCGCTGCTGGTACTGATCCGACTCTCATACGTAACGAGGACACTACTCCATTGATCAGTTGTCCAGTTTTTGTGCTCTCTGCGCCACTGTAAAAGGTGGCGTCGGTGGTCAACTTTCAACGGGAGGCAGCGTTCAGGACGGCGGGCGAATAGGTCCCCTTTGTGAAGGCGTCTGGCTACAGTAAACTGCGACACTTGTCGCCCCGTTAACGTAGAGAGTTGCTGAGCAATGACGCTTGCTGACTGCCGTCGGCCTCTTTTCTCCAGCAGGATGTTATATCGGTCATCCCCTGTAGTTGTCGTCCTCGGGCGGCCACCACCAACCTTTCTAACAGCTTTACCCGTAGTTTGGAACGCTTTCCAAGCGCGCGAAACGACACTCTTTTGTTGATTCCGAACTCTGCAGCTACACTGGTGACGGTACGCCCCTCCTCCAGCTTTCCGATCATTCTTCCACGTGTGAAGTCGTCCAGGTGATTTCTTCTAGGCATATTTCACGAACTGACTCACTGGCACTTGCAGCGAATATGTTGAATTGCGTCTGCGTCCTTCATTTTATTTTACTGTTGAACAGCACGCGCCGACATCACGCGTTTTGCGTACGCTCACGTCGCTTCTGACGTTTCGTTCCTGATATTTGCATACGCATGACGTTTCTACTGACTTACGTGTTCACTGTACTGATCTCCAGACCTCCTTTTCTGCAATTTCATGGTTATCTGCTTAATTTTTACATTGTTGCTTAAGTTTTGCACACCAGTGTATATATTTTTCTTAAAAATAATAAAATGTAATATAAATCTTACTCTCCCGACAATCACGCATCATTCG
Source organism: Trichonephila clavipes (assembly GCA_019973935.1). NCBI lineage: Eukaryota > Metazoa > Arthropoda > Arachnida > Araneae > Nephilidae > Trichonephila > Trichonephila clavipes. Next base: position 408,118 of record BMAU01020778.1, read on the forward strand.
ACTTGGAGAAGAACTTTTCATTTCTATGGCACCTCATCCATTTATTCCCTACAAACGAGCAGAAATTTTTAACAATTTTTTTTTAATTTTAATTGCTGCTGGTTCTCATATTTATCAAAGTCCGTTGTATCCTAACAAAACTCAAAACAGCATCAATTTTGCGCTTGGGATCTTGCTCTTCCTTCCACACATTGAATAAGGCACGCCGAGTAATACCATCGGCCAACGCCGAAAAAAAATCATAACTTAGGGAGTAGCAGCTAAATTTAGTATTAAATTAAAGGTTGATGTCTACTCTATGTGACTTTAGCGTTACTGTGATTAATCCGTGTCAATCCCAAAAGCTCTACTCCAGTGCTTCTCAAACTTTCAATACTGGCGCCCCCCTTTTCAATCACAATTTTTATCGCGCCCCCTTATACATTAATAATGTATTGAATGCAATAATAATGAACTTTGATGCTAAAGCTACAAAAGGCGATATTAATTATAAACCATACAAATTAGTAACATAAGTATTAAATTTTGTACACACTACTTTTAAGTAATAAATAAATAAAATAATAGGATAATTATATATATTATGTGTGTTATTTTTCCTTTCTCTAATTTTTAAATTGAACATATTGCAAAATAAGGTGGCTGCTTAGAAGACAAAATATAGATATCTGCTAAATATAGAAAAAAGAACTCAGAGGGCCAATTTCTAATCATAAGCATTCCTTATAAAAACTTTGCTTTGCAAGACAAGCCCGTGGAAGTCGTCAATACTTATTAAACTTGTTCTTAATTTAGTATTAATTAGTTATAAACTACTATGGAGCACTGATACATTAAAAGCATACCGGCTGAAGTACCCGCTTGCACGAGTTCATTTATAAGAAAATAAAACATTATTGAAATAATCGCTGAATTTTGTAAGGAGAGTAAAGCCAAGTGCGCGACAATGTTTACAAAAATGTAAAATGATTTTTTTTTTTAAATGATTGCTCAAAGTATAATTAGTTTAAAGCGAACTATAATTTCAAGCCTTACAGAATTATCATTTAGAATTGATGTTGAATAATGAACAATAATATAAAATTCAGATGAAGAATAATTGTATTATTTTTAATATTTAAAGCGAAAAAGACTTCAACATGTTTTAACCCTGGAGCAGGCGCGCACTCGATACTAATGGTCCAGCGGGGTTATTGAGTCACCCTAATCCTTTTTATAATTATTTTTATAGTACACAATAAAAATCGTAATTCCACTGAATAATTTAATTACGAGAAAATATACTGACCTACTTTCAAGGACTTTTCAATTTTTCTTTGGTAACAAATAAACAGTTTTGCCAGAATCCACGATTTCGTAATATGTGTGTCCCGCGTGACCATTTCCGGGTAAAAGTGTATTCATTATGATAATATATATGTTACTAATAAAAAATGTTGTAAAATGTTTTTCGTAGTGCTTTATATATTTTAGAATACTCTTAAATATATATATACTCTCCGTGGGTTTCCAAACATCATAAAACTCTTTTCATGGAAAAAAGCGCAACAGAGAAATACATTACTTACAACTTCCTAAATGAGAAACAAGCACATAAGAGAGGGGTCATAACTAACTGTACCAATAACTTAGAAGGTCAAACAGATTACAGCTATAATGTGCAGTATTTCAAAAATAATGACAGTGATGAATTTTTTATGTTCCTAAATTTTTTCGATTCTGAGTCCGGGATCTGTTTTTTCTCTGAATGAGTAGTATGTTAGGATTAAAAAGGAAGCGTAATAAAAAAAAAAAAAATCTCTTATCATGGGATTACAGCAAATCAAATAAAAGTTTTTTTTTTGTTTGGTTATAGGACCAAAGATAGCTAATTAGATATTGAAGAAGTTTTTATTTTTGATGACTTAATGTCGCACGCGTGTGCCTATAAATTATATCAGAGTAAAAGTGCATTTTTTATTATGTCTGAAAGCATTTTGTTTTAATTCATTCCAGTAAATTAAATATTTTTAAATCTTTTATTTTCGATATGTTCGCGCCTCCCTTGTAAGGTTATCGTGCCCCCCAGGGGGGCGCGTCCCACAGTTTGAGAAACACTGCTCTACTCCAATAAACACAAAAAAAACGACATATGTTAGTAGGAGTTACATGCTGTGCTAAATGTTATGTTTTTAGAATTTTTAATCAAACTTGAACCTAATTTGAAAGTTACAAATCAAGAAATTACTTACCCATGGCATGTATTTAGAAAAAACGGTTAAATCTGCAAAATCTTTTACAGACGAAACGATTGTTCTTACTAGAAAATGACTCTCGCGAGTGTTTCTTGCAGTAAAAAGAAAACCGATTTAAACTGCTGATTGTAGAATATTTCCTTGCACGTACTGACGAAAACTGTTTATAACATGGCTAGGGAACCTATGAGGATCATAAATAGTGGGTTGTTTTTTCATTTCGCGCAATTTCATTTTTGGACTTTCCGAGCACTAGATTGGGAAAACTGCCCACTGTGCGCCGGTGGCAAGAGCTTAAAGTCATATTGTAGCTTTAGCGTCAAAGTATAGTATTATTGAATTCAATGCATTATTGTCGTATGGGGGGGTGCGAGGAAAATCATGACTGAATATTGGGTCGCAAATATTGAAACTTTGAGAAGCACTGTTTTAAAGCAAATATCTTTATCCACAAATAGGCAATTTTAAACCAAGTGCATTTTGTTTACCTATGTGTGTTATTATTGGTAACAAATATGTTAATAACAAACAACAACAATAAGAATAACAAATAATAATAAAGTTTTCTGTAAAATTTAAAAGTTGGATACACACACAGTGAGACTATAGAACTGATTGGCTGGAGCACATTCTTACGTTTATCATTTGAGTATGACGTCACATGAATTTAGCCCATTGTGCATTTTCGATACTTACTTATTAGCGTCACTGCAGCAAAATTGGCGTCAGGCGAATCACGAATATTCTTCTTTATTATTGAAGGATTTACTCGTTGCGTTATTTTTTCTACGACCTAGAAAAAAAGGAAGCAACGAGTAAATCCTTTAACAACTAAGAAGAATATTATTTGTTTTATCAAAATTCACAAGAGCCAGAAAATAACAAAACATGGACTTAACCGCATTGGCTTCTGAACGACTCATATATACACTGGTGTGCAAAAATTAAGGACGAGACGGTTTTTTCAATATAACTTTGTACAAAGGCTTTCCAAATCAACACATTTAATACCGTAAGATCCCCAATACGTAAGGACATGTGTAATGTAAGCAACACTTGCTAAAAGAGAAATCAGAGGGATAAAAAGAAGCTTGAATGAAAAAATAGCATGGAGCGCAATGCGACTGAAGGCCGAAACATCCCTGTGATGGGTGTCCAGCAAGAAACATCCGGTCTTTAGTAGGGGATATGATCTCCCCTGACTGCCAGGCAGGTTTCACAGCGTCTGCCCATGCTGAGAATGAGGGTGTCAATGAGTTGTTGAGGCATTGCTGCCCATTCGTCTTGCAGCGCTAATCGAAACTCCCGAATCGTTACTGGTGGTAAGGTACGAGCTGCCAAGCGTCTGCCTAGAAAATCCCATACATGCTCGATGGGATTGGGATTCGGAGATCGTGCTGGCCAATCCATACGTTCAATACCCTCACTCTCTAAGAGCTGTTCGGCAGCTACTGTACGATGACATGGTGTATTGTCGTCCATGAAAAGGAACTGCAGACCCATAGCGCCTCTAAAAAGACGCACATATCGAAGAAGAACCTCGTTACAATAACGGGTCCCGTTGACTGAACCTGCGTCGAAGATGTGAAGGTCTGTACGACTACCAAGCATGATGCCTCCCCAAACGAGAACACCGCGACCTCCATACCTGTCCCTTTCAATGATGTTCGAGGGATGATTGCGGCTTCCCTGCTCTCTCCAGATGAGTATGCGATGAGAATCGCTACTCAAACTGAATCTGCTCTCATCTGTAAAGAGTACTCGTCCCCATTCATTGTCTCTCCAATTCTGGTGTTCCCGGCCCCACAGAGAACGCCTTCTCCGATGGGCAGGCGTTAAAGGTACACACCGTACAGGGCGTCGTGCAAACAGACCACCACCGTGCAGTCTTCTGGCCACGGTAAAACGCGATATCGGTCGTCCAATCGCCTGTGTCGTGTGTCTAGCGATTTCTCCCACTTTCTGCCGCCTGTTTCTTCTGGCCTGTAAGACAATGTACCGGTCATCTGCGGGTGTGGTTCCTCGTGGACGACCACTACTGAACCCCCGGATAGCTGTTCCTGTAGTTTGAATTTGTCTCCAAAGTCGTGAAACGATGCTGTGAGCAATTCCGAACTCTGCAGCCACACTTGTCACACTGCGGCCTTCCTCCAACTTCCCAATGATTCGATCTCGGGTAAAAACATCCAGATGTCGTCTAACAGACTGATTATTCGCCATTTCTCGCTGAGGCAGCAACTCGGTGTGATTTTAACTGCTATACGGCGTGCAATCTCTTTGCCAGAAATACTGATCTTACACCGACAACATGCTTTATACTACTCAGACACTCCCCCATTACGTCTACCTGCATATCTGCGCATGTGCTACCGTACATCACTTTACTTAATCTCCTGATTGATCTTTCTGTCCGCTTTGCCTCTTCGTTCAACTGATATGCTAATTCTTCGACTTCGTCCTTAATTTTTGCACACCAGGGTATATCGGTAGTTTGGCGACCTCTAGTGGCCGCCAAAAAATTGCCAACTTTGCCAAGGGACACCCTAATCTATCCTTAAACCACTTTAATATTTATTTAATGAAAAGCATTTTAATTTTCGGTTCATTCAACACTCTAAAAGCATCTAACGGCTTCCATTTTTTAAAAAAATCATATTACGATGGAAATGACGGGTACTTGCGTATTATCGCAACCATATTGGCGACATTATATGAAATGAAGCACTTGGTTGTCGATTCAGCGCGTACGACGCTTGTGAAATCAGGGTTACCAACTGTGCGAGTTATCTTGAACGTTGGCAATGTTACGATAGTTGGTATAAGTACCTTTTATTTATTTATTTTAATTTTTGGCTAAGTTTTGCTTAGCTTTACTTTGGTAGAAGAATTTTTGTAATAAGAAACAACTTATTTTAAAATGTGATGGATATCTCAATTTATTTATTTGTTTTAATATCGTCTTACAAATTCCAGTATGACGATTTTTTTTCAACTGCTTCTGTATGGATTTCACGACATTCAATTGAATGCTATTCTTCGCGTGGAATACGATTGTATTTCTAATTGCCTGAGTCACGAAATCTGAAAAAATTATAATACCATAAGATAAGCTTACGGATTTTCAATAAACCAACATACTTCGGACTTAATTTCATCTCTATATGATATTCAAGATGTTAATTTGTATAACTGTTCGTATATTGATTGATTGAATATTAACGTCGCACTGTTCAGCTACACGAGGGCTTTTGGCGACGGACCACGTAATTTCGAACCATGGTCAAGTGACGTGGACGACACCTGAGCTGGCACCCCTCTCCTAACTACCACACCACACCAACGGGAGGACGTTTGAGCTCTCGACAGATTTAACGTGCATCGCTGCCCTACACGGCGGGTCTTTAGTGGTACTGGGCTCGAACCCGTGACAAAGCAAGCCACATTCCGATACCTATACCACTCGGCTACCGCGGCCACAAACTACTATTCGTATAAGTCTAATACGATTAATGGTACTTACGTATTATCGCAACAATAGAATCGCGCTGAATTGATAACCAGGTGCTTCGTTTCATACAATGTCGCTAATAGGCTGCGATAATACGTAAGTACCCGATTAATTTATCAACAGCATTACGATTATTTTAATTTAAAGAGTTAAACTTCTCAAACCTTTAAGAATTTAAACTCTTAAATTTAGCAATTGCGTTTAATATTATACTTGTTTACCTCTTTGGATTCCATTTAATAATTCAAATACCTCTGCACTTTGTCATATACGACCACAACAACAACAAATTTTAAAAATAATTATGTTCTCTGGCAACTGAAAAGTCATTTATCTGAAATGAAAATAACTCGAATAGTATTTTTCCTGCTTAGTAATGTTGTGCTTATATCCTTAGTCAAGGTAGTTTCCAAAATGTCATTAGATACTTTTAACGAGTGTCACTTGTCACATTTAAACATTTAGGAACCATGCCCTAAGGTTTTCTCACATTCAAAGCAACGAATCCTTTGATTTATCGAAATTGTAACTAACAACGTTTCTTTTCTAATTGATTAAATGTTAGCTCGCACATTAAATGCTACCTCGAGGTTATTCCAAGAAAAGTTTGTTTTCCTAATAAAGATAATTGCCACTGCGAAAAGAAGCTTAGAGACAATTCCCATCGAAGAGGAAAGACGTATTTTCAAAACGTCTCCATGAATGACGAGAAAAAATGCTGAAAGTATGAAATACATAGAAGCCAATTTAAGTTCTTGACAATGCTCTTCCTTAGGTTAAATTTTTGATGTATTGTGATACACTTACATGATGGTTTTATTTTACATCGAACTCTGAAGCAACAGGAGGGCTATTGGCGACGTGCAACGTAATTTTGAACCACGGTCAAATGACGAAGACGATACCCGAGTTGACATCCCCTCCCAAAACTCTCGCCAATATGAGGATTTTGAGACTCGATAGATTTAATGTGCGAGTGTTAATTTACATCCCGATGAACCTCGTAATTTTGAGCCATGGTCAAGTGACAAAAACATCTCAGCTATCACCCCTTCTAACTACCACACCACGCCAATGGGAGGACTTTGAGCCTTGACAACACCGGCCACGAATTCGCGACCATAAACACTTGAAAAATGGAGGAGCAAGAAGAGTAAATCAAAACTGGAAATGAGAATTCTTGTCGGAGTGCATTGAGTGCGCCACCGATTACCGGTTGATTCAAAAATGTGACCAATTTCAGAGCATCATAAGTTTTTAATGAATTAAGTTATTTACACGAAATTTTCAGAGTGTGGTTTCCTTTAATAGGGTACACTTTGCGTAAGCGTTTCGGCCAAGCCAAAAATGGTTTTTTGACTATTTGGGGGAGGGGGTCCAATTTCCTCTTTGATTGCTTTTTGAAGCCCTTGGAATGTCCTTACTTTACATCTTTTTCATTGTTTTTTTAAGTATCCCCATCAAAATAAATCACAAGAAACACAGTCAGGGGGTGGCGGTAGCCATTTCTCAGGAGGCAGATAATTTATTTTTTAATCTTTCAGCCATTCTATAGTTGATTTTGCAGTAGTATGACTTGGTGCAGAATCTTGGTGAAAAACGAAGTTTCCCTTAGGGTAAAGACGCTTACTTTTTTTGATCAAGTGTTTCAAAATTATTATTATTAATGTTATTCTGATAGTATTTAGCATCAAATTTGGTTTTTTCCTTCCCTTCATCCGTGGCTCAACGGCCCAGGCTTTTCCACACAGGCCAGCCTTCTTCCTACTAGTGTTTTCCAATTCTTCGATCTCAAAACTAGGAGATCTTTTTCTAGGCCATCAATCCATCTAAGATTTGGCCTGCCCTTTCTTCGTGTGCCAATCTGTTGGGCATTGAGGGTCCAATTTCCGTGCCATAATTTACTCCCACCAATAAAAATGATAAGATTTGTAATTTGCTTCATTTTTTTAAAATAATTGGCAGCCAAGCGATAAAAATAATATATTTAAGGGTTCTTCAGTATAAGAATTTTTAGTTTTGAATATTCTTTCAACTTAATTATTTTCAGTTGAACTGCAATGGAAATATTACATACCATGCTCTTTTTTCCACTTCATATTCCTAAAAAATTTAAATCAGTAGCCGAAGTTCCCTAATTTTTTTTTTATGGTGTAATCCTTTGCTAGCAATCTAATTCCACATTTACGAATTGTAAGTAAAATTTCCATCTGCAATGAATTTAGATAAATTATCTATGCCTAGCTATTACTGCAGAGCAAAAAATTATTAGTTCACTCTATATTTTTCTAATATACTGGTTTTTGCCCATTTCGAAACATCCTTTTTTCTGGGAAAAGATCCCTCTCTGTGTTCCCCCCACTAACTATAAGACATGTCTTGATTAAATATTCATTTTATTTTGCTTGTTTCCGTTTTATTTGTTTCATAGTAAGTATCTTTAATTCTGTTAGCTTATTCATTACACCCATTAATAAAGCAAAAATTTCTATCAAGGTTATAAAAATCTTAATAACTTTCTTATGTAAGTTAGTACTCTTTTTAATGAGTTTATAATACAGATAATTATTTACAATACATGTAAAGCCCGTTTATATCTACTATTTTAAGGTGTATTGAAGAACAAAATAGAGTTCTTGAATTCCTTTGAAAAATAGGTACTTAAGTATTATCGCAATAATTGCCAAGTTGGCAATTCCAATTTCACATGTGTTATATGCATTGAATTGGTAATCCCGTGCTTCATTTCATATAATGTCGTCAAATGGTTGCGATAATACGCAAGTACAGAAAAATGTATCAATATCAAAATTCATTAACTTTCATAATAATAATATCTGAAAAAAATATCTTCCAGTGCATATTTTTAAAAAATTTAATCACATAATAAAAATAAATATTTACCCTTTTTATTTTGAAAAGTTATGTTATTGAAATTATGTGTAAAACTGAACTCACAGATATATTTAGTTCAATAAGCATAACTGTTACAGAGAAAATAATTTGTTTAAAATTATAATTTAACACAAATACTATTTTCTTTTGAAATTTAGCCTTATATCTATTATAAAAATGTTCCATTAAAAGTTATTTTTAGAGGATTGAATTTTTTGTAATTCATTTCATAAGACAAAATTTTCTACATATATATTTAACTTTCTTCACACAAGAAGCTTTCAGAACCAAAATAAAAACATAACACAAGAAAAAAAAATATTTACATTAAAATATTTTGGTTATAAAAATAAAGGACTCTAATATTTATATATGTAGCTTTAAAAACATTGTCTAAAAGGCATAAAATCAAAAAACTCGATTTTGCAAAAAAAAAAAAAATGGGTTTTGATTTTAAATTGATTTTACAATTACATTGATTTTACTCTACTTACTTCAATGTTTCTATTTTCTTTGGATTTATGTTTGGTTGAATAGGAAAAGGTGAGTATTACCAGCTAAAATGCATTTACAATTTGGAGAACTGCACAAGCTTGTCTCAAAATTATAGCTTTATGAATCTTTATTAAAAATTGCATATACATAGTATACATAAGGTATTTATCACATTTTAAATAGCTAGACAAATAACAGTATAAAATACCAAACCAATAGATAATTTACAACAGTATTATCCAAATCGCATATTTACAGATTATCAGCACTCAATCGTTCACAATCAATATCAGTAGAATCACTATTCACATATATAATTAGATTTGGCAATCATTTTATTTTCACTAGCAATTTGTCCTTTCACTTTACTCCAAATCATTTTAATTAAATTCAGCTCACAGTGATAAGGGAGGGTAGTCTTAAAACTTTGTCCAAATTTTTCTGAGATTTCTTCCACTCTATAACCATCATACAAATGCTTTATTTATTGACTTTCTGCAAAAGTTCAATTTTAATCACATTTTGGTTCAACATAATTTTATTTTCAGACAACCATTCTAGAATTGTAAGTTTTTTCTGTGAACTTGTGGATTTTTTTTTTCCTTTTGCACAGAATGATAGGGAGCATTGCCCATCATAACAATGTTTATGGATTTAAATTTTAGCATGACATTTTCAAACCAATTCTAAAAGCGGTTACCATCCATTTCTTCACGATAGTCCCAGATTTTCTTTCCAGTTAAAAGTATCTACCACATTCCAAACAAAATTTTCATTGCTTCCAGTGTGAGTTTTGATATATGTCTCCTTCCTTTACCCTTAGTTTTCGTTTAGTGAAATACTGAATTACCAATAAATAGGTATAAATCGTATCATTAACAGGTATAAGCTTATATCCATGGTTTTAGGACATATATTAATGAGGAAATAAAATAAATCACAGCCCTTTTTTGTTTGTTGTAAGAAGATGAAAATATAAGATCTTCAAAATGACCAGTTTTTGTAACTGGTCATTACCAAACTATTACTAACCAAAAAAATGAATTTATCATTAGTATTAATGTAATAAATAACTTATGCATAATATTAACTGAGGTACGAATATTTATACATTAATAGTAACTCTAATACGCTTGGACTAACACTTGTGGGTTTTCCAAACATGCTGATGAAATGTATTAGTTAATAATATACATATTAAATGCACAGTATAAATTGCATTTTTTTCATTGTACAAAAAGTTAATTTATATAATTTTCGCATATATTGACATTTGTAAATCTAATGTACTATCAGTTAAAAAGAGTATATGATACTTATCAATCAATAAAATAAACATATTTGAAAGTGAAACTTTTTCGATTTTACTTGTTATTCTTAATTTTGTCAAAATTCTAGGAATTAATTATTTTATCTTCTAAACAACTCAACAATAACCCACAATATCATTCTTCCAAAACAATTTACAATAAGACCAAAAACAATTTACATAGAAATGTGCTTAAAATCCAACTAATATTGATATAAAAGAAAACAAAATGACTAAATCTTTTGTTAAAATAGCAAATGCCACATTATCACAGTCAATACCATATAAAAATTTTATTAATTCCTCAAAATAACTTAATAAACCTGCTTATAGTTTTCAGCAAATATATAAAGTATTTCTCAAAGTTTCAAAGTGGATAATTCTCACAGATTGTTAGCTCTTTACTTCAAAACAGATTTTCTACAACCAAACAAATACAGAAATTCACTAATGATATGGTTTGTAATGAGCCTAAAACTAAAAATATAATTGTAATGTATAATACAAAGAAACATTCACAAAGAATACATTCTGTTAAGAATAAATTTGTATTTTGTGTGCTTTTGTGAACTTAGATTTTTTTTTTTTATCTACCTATAGCTATAGATGCAAGAAAGCAAAGGAAATCAAGTATAACTTAGTTAAATCTCTTATTACTAAACAGAAAATTTCTATAAATATTCACTACAGAAAAAAATTATTTTTATTATGTTTTGATAACAATCCTATTCGTTTAAAATATGCCATTTATTCAACCCATTCTCCATGAGCAGCAAGCTCTCATTTAAAACTCCTCATAAATTGAAATGAACTAAACAGAATTTCAAATAAATATTTTATGTATCTTTGTTAGTGAGAAAGGCTATTCTTCTGTTTATTTAAAAAAAAACAGTCTAGTAACTGATATTTTTTTATTTAAAAAGAAACTGTTTTTACCTTTAAAAAATAATATTTTTTGAGGCGTTGCTTTTTTCAAGATTTAAAATAAAAAGCATTTATCATCACTGGAGCTTCAATTACTTGATACATTGGTATACCTCTAAAAACTCTTTATCTCAATCATGTGTATTTATCACTTTGTAATTTATTTTAATCCTAAAATTTTGGACATAGCTGTATAAAACAATCTTAAAGATCATACGTTTCAATCTATTAACTGTATTTAAACATTCAAAAAAATCCATAGCCAATATCTTATTCCAAATACTACATGGAAATCAATAGCAGCTTTAAAACAATTTTAAATGAATACTTATTTGGCTGTTTAAATCTTTATACACATGTACTACAGATCATATTAATGTTGCTTCTGAAGAAACTATCACATTGATACAGTATTATTTTGAAACAAATTATCAATCAATTCATAACAGTTCATAAATATAAATTGTAAAAATACATTATGAATAAAATATCAAATTATAAAACAGTTACAGAAGTATTGGTACATTTTTTTGAGCTAAAACAATATTCATAAACATAAAACAAAAAGTATCAAGTAGATATTTTTTGCTTTATATCTTTCAGTTTTTGTATAGTTTCATTACTAAGATTATGTTCTACTCCTTTCCACACAAAAGATATAGGCATATCATCAGTATTTTCCTTGTTCTGATATATAAACTTCTGACTTAATTGTATTGCCAAAGAAGATTTAATTAATCCCACACCACCGGTAGCTTCAGGTCCTGGGTGATAAATACGACCACTCTCGGGTAACATACATATCATCTCTGGTTCAAATTTAACTTTAAGAAGCTCTCCAGCATGACCATATGAAAGGTAATCCACTTCTTCAGAGTTTTCAGATTCCAAGATATGAGTAAAAACTATTGGCAGATCATCACACCTAACAAAATTCTTTTCTTTACCACAAGGAGATAAAAAAGGAAATTCTTTTTGATACTTATTCCTGTCATTGAATTTCAATCTTCTGAAGAAAAACTGCAAGAATTTCTTCTCTAAAACATAAAATATTCAATGAAATTAAAACACATGAATTTCTGAAATACATGAATGAATATTTATGCATTACACAAAGGAATCACATTACATTCACATAATGTATGTAAATTCTGAATGAATAAAATTTTTATAACTTTTCTGATAAATTTAGTAATTATATAATTTATTCAAAAACATAGCATTTTTATCAAAACACTACTTTGAAGAATTAATTATATAATAACAGCATGATAACCTAAAATATGAACTAAAGAATTAAAAAGGCAAACATTTTTTTAAAGATGAAACCATTTTCACATGTAATTTTTCAATAAAATGAAGCACAGTTCCTTGTTTTTCAAGGTCTGTTCCTTTTTTTTTATTTTTTTTTTCAAAATATTTCTGAAATTTTCATTCCTGTAACTTTACACATAATAAATGACACTAAACTTAAAACAATTTAAAGTTAACTTTCTCTTCATTTTAATTTTTCAGATCTAACAGTTTCAAGAAAATGGGAGAGGTTTGTGATTTGTAAAATTTTAACCAATTGGTACATCATGATCAAAGAAACCATTAGAATTAATATATATGGAATTTTATAAAAAATTTCAGTAGTTACTAATGGTAGAAATCATTAATATTTTACTTGAAAAGATAACTTTTCTAGACTTAAGACAGTTTAAATTATACAAATTCTGAAATTTTAAAATTATTATAAAAGCAGAAAAGAACTTTTGAAAACCAAGATTGTTTTTTATCATCAATAATAATGAAAGAAAGATATAGTTTTGTCTAAAAGATATAGTTTTGTCTTTGTCTTTTTGAAAGATATAGATTAGTCTTGTATTTAGAAAAGTACATAACTGAAGACAGAACAAATCTTTATATCCCCCTAAATAGAATGATCAGTCAGAAAAATTCAAATCAGCAGAATTAAATAGAATAGGTTAAATTGCAAGAAATTTCAAGAGAGTTGGAAAGTATTTGGCTGTATTTAAAATAGAATTGCATATAAATATTTTGAACCCATTTTGAAATTTTTAACAATTAGGAAACTTTCAGAAACCACTTGAAAATATTTAGCTGAGTTACATATAAGACATATTCCAAAATAAGTTAAATCAAAAAGCTCAAATTGGAATTTTCCTTAGTTGCACAATTAAAACAAAAGGTTAATTTTGGGATATTGTGAAAAATATATGTTAGAAATTATTGCTTGCAGTTCAAAATGCAAAAGATATATATTTTGGTTTTAAGGACAGTAATTATAGATATCACATAATGACATTGAAAAACATTGCAAGTAACAAAAAATAAGAAATTTTGATATATATTGATTTTCATCAATAAAATTCATTTTCCTAGAAAATGGTATCAATGAAATAGAATTCAAATTAGCTTCTGATGCAAAATTACAAAGAAAGCAAATATTCACCACAGAAAAATAAATGGGAGTCTCTAATGTAAGTAAGATAGGCAAGCTGGGAGAAATGGTAAATCTTCCAATTACAAAGAAGAAAAGTTTTAAAAACAGATGTATATATTCAGTCAGAAATGATGATTAAGGTAAAACTAAGCATAAAATTAGGCTTATAGCACAAGCATATTATTAAATGTATTTTTTATGATGATATTTTTAAATTCTGGTACTTTGCTTTTCATTGATTAGATATTTGAATGTATTGCATTGCTTTTTAAATACATTCCCAACTTTATGTAAAAAATGCAAATTCATATGGAAATTTAAATGAAGGAAAGTACATGTAAGGTTTTATTTATAAATCATGTTAAATAAAATATGTGCTCATTAAAGAAAGCCATAAACATATTTCCCCACAAAGGAAGAGACAGATTTTTGAATTAGACATTTTAAGAATTATTACATTTTCAAAAACTAAAATGGTTTGATTGTGGTTGCTTATATAATATTAGCAATCCTTTGTAAAACTTGTATATAACAAAAAATTATTTTCCTGATTTGTATGGATTTTGAAAAAAACTAGGAAAAACCCAAACGTTAGGAATATTTTGAAGATGTTTTAGATCAGCCCTTTCTTTATCATTCTTACATAGATAAAGTATGCAACATATGAATTTTTACAATTTCCTTTATAAATCTTACTTATAACAAAGGGTAATGCTGTCAAAAACTGACTGCCCAAAATAAAGAAAAAGTTAGAAAGAAATAAATTACTGCATTAAAATATTTTGTGTGCTTAACTTTTGTTAGTGGAACTAGAACTGATACTTGTAATACAGTTAACTATTATCTCAGTTTCAATCTAATCATGGGATGGTAAATTTTAAGGCTATATTGAAATTCCTAGGTAATATTAAGTACACCCCAAGACATTTTAAGTGTTAAATTTGTCAAAAATTATAACAGTTAACACCATACTTTTTAAGGCTTAGCTTTTGCAGTATAAGCAGACAACAGATTTTATTAAGAGATAAATTTGTTAATGTCAGCAGTGGAATCTAAACTGGTCAGTGCACTTAAATATATTAAAGCTTTACAATTTCATCCAAGAAAGCAGAATCTGTCACATCAGTGGAAAGTTCAAAATATTTATAAATATACACACATATATAAGTAAATAAGAATTACAATATCGAGTTTGTTAGAAATGAGTCATGTTGATTTTGATTAAATAAGCCAAAATTCATCAGAACTATTTAGTGACAATCATTTGGTAACAAAATTTTCAAAACCTTGAATGGAAAACACATGTACAAAACACATTGATATTAAATTTCACTTCACAACAAATTTACTAAACGACAAAAAATTTAAGATACTCAAATAATATTGAGCTGATTATTTATTAAATCACTGTCGATCTTTAAGATCTAGAAATTTTATGACTTACTTCTATAAGTAAAATGGAATTTTGAAAAAGGGGAATGCTTTCAATAAAAATTTACATGATTTGATATAATGCACATAAGAATTCTTATTGAAACTGTAAGTTGTTTTTTTAATAAAAGACTTAAACATACATTTTTTTACTGCAAAGAATCTCATGGTTTGGCACAACACAATTGTATAAGAAAGTAATTTCAATGTTAAATTTCTTACAATTAAAAGAAAGGATATCAATTTTTCTTTCTTTCACTAAGTTTCTATAAGTCTACAAGTGAGAATGAGAGGCACTAGGTAATACATTCACATCCAAAATATCCTTGAATTTCTCTTTGAAATCAGCAAGAACTTACAAATGTTAACAGTAATGGAATAATACTTGCTGTTCAACTAACATTACTGCTAAATTTGAAAAAGGCAGCACTATTCACCTTGACCTAGAATTTGCTAGAATATATATATATATCCAAAAATATGGTAATGACAATTTTTATTTTTAAAAAATACAATCCATTACTTTGCAACCATAAACTGATTGCACTAAATATTTATATAAGCCTGCCAAATAAATGTTTTTTTATATATATAATCAAGCTAGCCAACAATCTATCATCTTTAGTTTCTAAGAACTCTAGGGCTGAGTCAAACAGTTACTTTTTGAAAGCTTACTAATATATCTAAAAAAACAAGCAATTGAAATCTTCATTTTCTCTATAAAATTGTTTAAATAGTCTGTCAATGAATTTTTAACCTTGCTGATGCTAGTAATAAAGTAAAAGAGTGATATATATCCCCCTCAGACAATCAAAGATCTGTTCAGAGCTGTAATTTTAATTGATGTGGGATGTGGTTGTTTGTGATAAAGAAATATCACAAGTTTATTATCAATCAGCTTGTTCAGTGGGTGATGCAAAATGTTTGATTGGATTAAAAGGCTTTAAATATATTTGTTCTAGTGTCTGAAAATATTATTTGTATCTTAAATCAAATGCTCTAATAATGTATTGGCTTCAATGCATCATTTAAAAATACTTTTTGGCACCTCCAGATCAAAGGTAATGTTGGTTAAGAAAACAAATGTTGTTAAGATTTGTCATACAGTGAAATAAGTTTAGCACAAAAATGCTTAGGACAAAGTATCACAAAATAACACAATGGTCCCAACAGACTATTATGAATTTTCATGTATTATTTCCCCTCTTAATACAAAACAAAAATTCCTTAACACAGAAAAATTTCCCTTCCGGAAATGAACAAAATACGGAAAAAACCAGCCAGATTGGACTGTCCTACTGTATCATCAAAATAAGTCATTGTAGTAATTAATAATTTACGTACAACACCAATTATGGAAGACAAAGACAATTTGGAGATTATTCAAAGCTCAAAATATATCATTGTTTCAGATTCCGATGATGAAAATGAAATGAATAATGCAGCTCCTTTTCCCATGTATTCCGAAATGAGAAACATCATGAAAAGTTATTTAGAACTATGTTGCAATGGTGAAATGAATAACAAAGTGGACAACACTAAACAATTTGCTGACAATTTGATGCTAAAAAAAGACAATGCAAAGAAAAATATCAGATTATTTTCCAAAAGCTCAATAAAAAGCTTTCAAAAAACTTGAAAATTTTTTATTACATTTCATTAAGTTCTAGTGAATGTTTTTGTTTAATAGATTTTTATTGAAAACATGCATAAATACGTATCTATGTAAAAAAATGTACTTTAATAAACTTAATTTTGTAGAATATCAGGGGATTTTTTTAAAATATCCTTTAAAAGAAATTCTATTAACACGAAAAAATATTTCAGTTCCCTCAGTTTCATGTTAAACGATTTTCAATGTATATTCAGAACTGTCAACAACTCTTCTTAGATTCAGACAGGAAGAGAAGCAACAATTTGTCACAAAACTCACAAAATAAAAGATTCATATAGAAACAATTTTGTATGACCTCTATCACATTTTCTATTGCTAACTAGCGGAAGTATCCAATCTTCACAAGGGTTAAATTTTAATAAAAATAAAATTTAGCTATTACAGAAAACATGATGTTTTTTAAATAGGGTAAAACCAATGCAAGACAGTTCCAAAAATTTAAAATAATTTTTTAATGAGTATCCACATTATAAATTTTTTAATGAAATGCATTTTGGCCTCACAATAAAGAATGATTAAACAAAAATATCTGTTTGAATGTAAGAGAGAAAACTAACATGCTCAAAAGGTAAATAGAAATGAATGAATGAAAACATAAATGAAAATTATAATAGAAAAGTAATTAGCAGTAGTAAGTTTCTGCTATGGGAACTATGAGCATATTAGCCTAAAATAAATAAACCAAAAGAAAAAATTAATTTTGATACTCCAGTTGAACAAATACTGACTTAAATAACATACATTAGGAAACTTTCAAATGCAAAAAGAATTTAATTAGTATGAAGCAAAAAAAAAAAAACTATCTAGAACAAATAATATAGACTAGCATTGAAATAAACTATATCAACAATATATATACACTAGCTGGTATACCAGTTCTTCGCATGGGTGAACTGAAAAATTAAACAACACAGATTGAAGGATAAAGAAGTTTTTAATGAGTTAATTTTACGTGAATTGCAAATTAAACAAAAAAAGCTTTTTGCATATCTCAGCTAAACAAAAAAAAGAAAGAAAGAAAAACACCTTTGTTAAATTTTAAGTACGTAGATCTAATAGCTGATAAAAAGGATTTTTTTTTTTTTTTGTTTATAATTCCCTGTAACACTCTTCTTGAGGGTCGATTTTTGAAAATACCCTCCTAAGCTGATCTCTGCTCAGCAAAAGTAACACATTGTTAAAAGTGTTGCGTAATGAATGCTTAAAATAGTGTAAATAATTTATATCTGAAAGTGTAATACATTAATATTACTTTCTGTTGTATTTATTTTATGTTAAAATTGTAATATTCGCAAGCAATGCCGTTTCTTAAATTATAATGGCTATAATGGTGATTCAATGAAAAACACAGCGAAATGATAACGATAGAATCAAGTTGGCAAATGTCTAGCTACTTTCATAGCTCGAGCTTTGTAAGACCCGCCGTGTAGGGGAGCGATTAACGTTAATGCTTTATCTACCGCATTATGATTTACTGCAGTTTTTTTCATGCAATATTTTTTTTGGATCACTATATTGAAAATTAAGGGATATATATAAACGAAATACTCCACTTTGGGAAATTTAATCTGTTAAGAGATAATAAATTAATTAAAGATATTCCACTGTAAAATTAATTATATACACCATTCACTTAAAATAAATAGTCAAATCGTTTTCTAAAGTCTTCATTAACATACAAAAACAGAAGACACTTAAATTTTGACAAACTATTTTTTCAGGACAAAAATAATAATCTTTGCAATCCGCTGAAAACGCCTATCTGCTGCAAAACTGTTTGCCTTCCCCGCTAAAATACTCATCATAAAACCCGTGCTGCCATATACCTTGGAAGAGTGGATTTCAAAGAATATTCCTGCTAAGTATTGGTAGAATATTCCTTCTAAGTTGGCATGGTGTGGTAGTTAGGAGAAAGGGGTGCCAGCTCAGGTGTCATCCACATCACTTGACCATGGTTCAAAATTACGTGGTCTGTTGCCAATAGCTTCCTCATGTAGCTGAACAGTGCGACGTTAATATTCACTCACTCCAAAAAATACAGTACAGTAGTTATAATTATTTTTATACTTAAAAATGCAATATCCGCCTATTCAAATAAAATTATAGTGTTATAATTAACTACTAACCACAAACAAACTATGGAAATATGTCCAAATGATGTAGTGTGAAAGACAAAGTTTATCTACTGTAAGTACCAGAAGCAATAAAAGTATTTATTTTGAAAAAAGATCAATTTCTTGCTACCAAATGTGCATAATAAAATCATTAAAAAAACATTCAAATAAAAAGATTTATAACAACCTCTCCCTTCAAAACTTAGTTTTATTCTGAAATAAAAAAAATTAGGGATTATGCTGTTTACAGGAATTAATTAGAAGCTAGCGCCTTGCGTAGCCAACACAAAGAGTTCTTTCACAAACAAAAGATAGATATATGCTGATGTGGGCTTTTTTGCAGCACATGCCAGAATTGCTAGCAGGTGACAGAATTTTTTCCTACTTACTTGAGAAATATCGTTATATTTTGTACACTTCTCACAATATCTTTATAAATTATAGCCTTTGCTATAAATTATAGCCTATGTGTTATTCTGATGTATAAGCTATATTACTGTAAACTTTCATTAAAATCCATTGAGTTGTTTTTCCATGAAAGACTCCCAAACATCCTCACAAACTTTCGCATTTATAATATATATCTAGATATATATAAAGTACGGGGGGGAAATCCAGAAAACAAACCATAATGCCAAAAAATTAATTTTTTAAGTAATACTTTTTTGTAATACTGCAATAAAAATAATTGTAACTCTGTTACAAAGAGCAAACCAATGTGTAAATACAATGATAAAAAACTACAGCATTAATTGAAAGATATATATTTTATAATAAAATATGTATAAAATATGTATATGATCTTTAAAAAACTTCACAAGGAAGGTTTATCAGAAGCAAAGTTAAATTGTGATGTCATGAGATGTAAAATCTCAAACACTGAACTTTAAAGAAATCCAAAGGAAAATCAAAAAATCTTTTCTAGGTACATTTCATCATAAATAGTTTCAGTGATGAACTTCTTGATAAACAATGTCAACTGTTATTCCACTATAGGAAAATAATATATGGAAGCCATGTAAAACCCACCAAATTCTGTTAATGTGAACTAAAATCAATAAATTATCTAAAACAAAAAAAATAGGTTTATGTTGAAATAAACTATTAAATTTAAATTAGTTGCAGCATTAAATCAAATTAGTTTTAAATAAGACAGATGTAATACTATCTAAACATCTCTTTAATGCATCTAATATAGAGTATTAGATGTAATATTATATAAACTAAAAAAACTAAATTAGTATGAGCTAAAAAATTTTAAAAAAACTATCCAAAACAGATATAATAGACCTATGTTGAAATAAACCATAATCTGTAACAGAATTGAATAAAACAAATAACACAAACCAAGTTGCTAAAAAATTAATTCTTTAACAATACTTTTTTTTGTAATATTTCAATTAAAATAATTGTAATTCAGTTGTAAAAAGCAAATAAATGAATAAATACAATGATAAATAACTATAGTGATAGGTGAAATATATGTATCATATATGGACAGTACGATATGTATAAAATATGTATATGTCACCTTTAAAATATGAAATCCATTATTTCATAGAATAACTAGGTATTTCATGAAATAACTAGAAAAGTCAGTTTAAGTACATAAAAGTATTGAATTCTATGCTTTAACTAGGTATTCTATAGAATAACAATTACTTAATTGTTAAAGTATGAAATACAGCACTTGAAAGTTCTTTGAACTGGTTCTAGCTACTTTTAGTCAGATTTGGATCATTTATAGGTGCTTTGGGGAAGAATTTTTCTGATTAGGAACAAGAGATGGCCAAATAAAACCATTGTACTCTAGTTCTCATTTCAGTATATGTCAGTGAGAATTAATTTCAATTGAAGAAGTTCCGAATATTGACAACACTTCTTTCTGTAGAAACAGCTAAAAGCTGTAAATTATATCATCTGCTTTTCCTTATTATTTGTCAATTAATCAACTGCAATAGGGATAAAATCTATAATTTTTGAGAAATTTTAGCTATTTGTGATCAATTAATTTATAAAATAACTTTGAAATTTTTTATTTGTCACTCTTTAATGGTCTATCATTGGTTATTTCACAGAATAACTAGTTATTTCACAGAGTAACTGAATTATACACTTTAACAGTAACATATATTTGATTTCCAAAAACCTACATGAGGAACAGATTATCAGAAGCAAAGTTAAACAGTGATGGCATGAGACACTGAATTTTAAAGAAATCCAAAGGGAAATATGAGAACATCTTTTCAAAGTGCATCTTTTTTCTGTAAACATTTTTGGATCAGAAATGGTATAAATAAATAGATATTTATATATATATATATATATATATATATATATATGTATTTCAGATTGTCAAAAGCAAAGCTAAACTGGGATTCCATGTAACAAAAATCTGATCAGCAATAATTTTTTAAAAATCCAAAAGAAAATTGCATTAAGGTGAACCTTATAAATAGTTTCAACAAAGAGCTTCTTGATAAATAATTTGAACTGATTTTCCATCAAAACAAAGATGAATACATATTGATTATAGGGACCATAAGGCAAAAAAACTGTTATATTCAAAAGCAAGCCAGTTCTGATTTATACTGGTTTCTCACATAAATAGGGGGCTTTATCTTTCTATTATACTTTTTTAACTATATTTATCTACCATTTTCATATAATGAAAATATTTTTCAACGAAGAAAGAAAAGCAATCATCTTTATTTTTTTCAATGGAAAGAAATATAATATTGTATGTATATGTAAAAAATGTACTATATATATGTGTACAATCTCCAAAAACTACATGAAGAACAGATTGCCAGAAGAAAAATTAAACCATGATGCCATGTAACAAAAAATTGAATTAACACTGAATTTTAATTAAATCCAAAAGAAAATAACTTTTATGTGCATTTAAACACATCTATAGTTTCAGTAAAGATCTTCTTGATGAATAATATTAACTATCTTTCCATGTGAACAAAAGATGAGCACTTATCAGTTATAAAGACCATGAGGTCAAATATAACATGATGAAAAAAACATGAAAAAATTTGACTAATACTAGTTGCTGAGATAAATAAAATGCAGTTTTATTTTAAATAAATGATTATGAATATGAGGGTAAAAACAGGCAAGAAGTAAATGTGTAATTTCATTGGTTGTCAAAAAAAATTGATATTTGTGTGATGAATAAGTTATCATGTGATATAAGATTCTGTTTACAAAAAGCCTCACAAATTACTGAAAACTACAATAATAAGCAAGAAAAGAGTAGTTCAGAAAATAGGAAAGAAATATAAATCTATACATATATTCAAATATAAATCAATCTATCTGTTTCAAGACATTGAAATAGATATTATAACACTAGTTAAAATTAAAAGGTTACCTAAAACAGATAAATTAAGCTCCAATTTTGATGGAATTTCTATAAATAGTTCCAGACAAACAAAACATAAAATAAAAAATCTTAAATATGGAAAATTGAAACAGAAATAAAATAAACAAATATAAAGTAACCTTACACTACAGTAGAAATAGCATTAATTTAAACCCAGAAGCTACCTAAAATAGATAAATTAGGTCTGGTTTTGATGAAACTACCATAAACAGCTCAGAACAAACAAAACCAAAAAAAAAAATACATCAGAAAATCTTATACTGAAATTAAAGTTATAACTTAAATCACAATATTGGCACAATCTGTTAACAGAAATTAGTTTGAATTTAGTGTCAATTTCTTTATTATATTTTTAGCTAGACTTTTCTACTACTTTGCTTCAATGATGAAACATGAGATTTGCTGATAAAAAAAGAAAAGCAATAGCCTTTTCCTTTTTCAACGCAAGGAAATGTCATAGTAATAGCTATTTTGATCAAATGATAATTCTATGTAGATGGAAGTAGGCAATAAGTACTGCTAAAGTGCACCGCTATTCAGGCACACACAATAATTTACTCCTAAGTTTTACTTACTACCGAATTGACAACCTTCCAAGTCATGATATCACAATCAGACAGATTATAGCCCAAGAACAATCGGAGATTCATCATAGCACCAATGTTCCGGTTGGTGACAACATGGAAAAGCAACCACAAACTCAAGATCCTTACAAATAATACGTGTTACCGAAATTTCTCAGATACAGCTTAAATGTTTAAAGAGAAAACATCCTCATTCTTTCTTGATGGGTGATAGCAAAGTTAAGACAAATCAGAAGCAAAAAATTAAATAGAACATCAGATGAAAGGATAGAAGTGTTTGGAATGAAAATATTTTAAAGAGGTCAGTACAGTAAATTTAATAGCTTTAATAATATAGGCTTTGCAAGATGGGTGTTAGGTTCATAAAAAAAAAAAAACAGCACTGATAAAAACAAACATAACTTAATTAATAATTTTGTTTTATGACTTGTCAATCTGGCATTTTCCATAAAAAAGTTAGTTCTAATGTAAAAATTCATTGATGATGTTTTTGTAAATAAACGTTCATTTTTCTAATTTAAAGAAAGGAGTTATTTTCTTAAATTAAACTACTTTCTATTGAGTCTGTTACTCAGAAGTATGTTATTGAATATTTAAACACTAACAGTTGAAGGAATTTTTAATACTTTTTTATAAAGTGAACTCTTTTTTAAACTGGGCAGAGATTTCAGTGAAATCTTGGTTTGCCCTAACAATGGGTACTCATGCATTATTATAAACATATATAAAAAATAATCATAAGCAAAAATAAGAAATATGCAAATTTAATGAAGCTTATAAAATAATCATAAGCATTAAAATATAAAAGAGAGAGCCTTGCTAAATAAATATTTCATTAACTAAAATCATAAAGTTATTTTTAAATGTAAAATATGCAAAGATTAAATGAAACTGCATCATAAATTGCTTCAAACATAATATATATATATATATATATATATATATATGTTATTTATTAAAATATATACAACTGAATACAAAACTTTTAACTATATATGATAGCTTCATAATAAACACAACGAAATTGTCCTCTCGCATTAGCAGGGGAAAACATGATAGCTGACCAGGTATAAAGTGCATCTGCACCAAAAAAATTATAATATTAGCATAACTGAAAGGTGAAAATTTTGTGAAAGAGAAAAATTAGATCCTTATGTTTGGAATTACAGGAAAGGATGATTATTAAGAAAGAATGAAGAAAAATGATTCACATTGGACAATATCAAAATACAATAGTAAACAAATCTGTGTTGCAAAACCAAACGTAAAACTTTTGAAAGAACACTTTTTAGCGCGATTTATTTGAAAAGCAATTGCAATTCCATCACAAAGGTTAAAGAAGGGAATAAATACATTTAACGTAAATATATATATATTTAACATCCCCCAAAAATTGTACAAAGTATTAATTTTAGAAGAGTTAGACATGACATGATATGACAACATATCACTAGTTAGTCAAAAAAATCACTGAAAAATTAAATTAAAAAATCTTAAATGAATTTTGACAAAAATTTTGAGGTGTAAACCATCATGATCTGTAATTTTTACATGCCAAGTTTCATATGTTTGGGTAGCTTAGTTTTGCCAAAACACACAAACTCTTCCTTTTATTAATTTAGATTGTTTTGTGGCTGTGGTAAATCTGTTAAGGTATGCAGTCCTGACATTACTTTGGTGTGGAAGTTTGGAGAGTGCTGCCAACTCAGATGTCATCCTTATCATTTGATTGACATTCAAAATAATATGGTCTGTCACCAATAATTCATGTCGCTTTGCTGTGCCCAATTAGCTAACGATCAATAAATGTTGGTCAAACATACAAATCATAATGAGACTTATTTTTAAATAACTATCATTCTTTATAAATCGTAAATTCAACTCACATCAACTTGCATGCATTCACTTGTTTATAGTAGCATTCTACTCTTGCAATGAGCAAATATATTACAAGTACCCATATCCTCATCGAAATACACAAAACAGAGTGATTTACATAATAATCTGTTAACCTACTAATAGCCTCTTAACCAACTATCACCTCCCTGAAAGTCTTTACCCACTTTGGATGATCCAACAGCATATTTTTAACGCAAGGAAGCATACTTTTTAAAAATATTTCAAGGACAGTGATTCTCAGTCTTGTTTCTGTTGCAGTACACTTTTAACAATTTAAAAATTTGGCAGTACACTAACAATAAAATAAATTTAAAAGAATGTTACTTATCTGTAATAAATTATGTAAAACAGCTTGTGATAATAATTCTCAATGTTAAATAAAATAATATGCATGACAAAGACAGCTAAATTTTGAGTAATTATATATATATATATAATTACAAGTTAATTATAAGAATACATTTAATGCAAAATTTGAGCTTGAAGATTTTTGATAATTTTGTTTATATTTAGTCATAAAAATGATAATGCTACTTTTATTTTGTCATCTATATTTAAAAGTCTTGATCTTTTTTTTCAGGTTTTATTTGTTAACACGAAAATCCAAACTCACACAAATAAGACAGAGAAAATTTTTACAACATTAATGTTTTTAAATTAAATCTCGATATTACAGAACGAAATTAGTTCTTCCTCTTCATTCAAACTTAATTCATATACAAATGTATCCCTATCACAAATGGATTATGAACCCATTAAAAAATTTTATAACAAAATTTGGAAAAAATAGTAAATCAGAATATAATTAAGAATTTCAAAAATATTAGTAGCGCACTTTAAGAATTTGATGGCACACAAAAATGTCATGGCACAGTGGTTACTGTTCTAGGATATTATTACAGTTATGATTATTTAGTTGCAAGTGGTAAGTGTTGTATTTATTAGATAGGACAGTAATTGTTTACATATGAAATCCTCTTATAGTTACATATCAGCAAGATCATTTGATCCATCAAGCACAAAAGAAACTTTTTATTGTTCTCACTTTTCAAATTATATAAGTCTTTACATCCAAAGAACAACTAGTTGAGCAAAATCCTTTAAGTGGTGCTGTAAAAACTTAGATGGTGAAGAGTAAAGTATTTTTAAGTAATCATATTGGCAATGATAAGTTGGTCAGGAACTGAAAATGTAAAGCATAATGGAATTGCAAGCCAAATTAAGAGAATTGAATCATTTTGATAATTACGAAATAATAGAAAATAACAAGATTTGGAGGCAGAAGTCCTGGACTTAAGAGATGGAGTGTAAGGAAATTTGGGTAAGGATTGAGAATTTCATTTCAAGTAATAAATTACCTAAAATCCTTCAGAGTTTTCAGAGTATTCATATGAAACTTTGAATATTTAAAAAAAATGACATTAATCTATGTTGGTTAAATTTATCACAATTTAATGGTTCTTTATTATGAGTCAAATATTATCAAATATTAAAATTCACACTTCATTAGAATGCAGTTACAAAATCAAAACTTTATTCTCGGCCACTTTACCGCTTAGGCACATGCCTAGGATGCAAAAAATTGGAAGGTGAAAGAAAAGAACAAATTAAAATTGAAGCGGACATACCACCACCTAGCGAATCATGAGAGAAGCATTTCTGTCCTTAGACAGAGTAAAGACTAAAATGAGATCTCCTGTGAAAAAAGAAAAGCTTTACAATTTGAAGTTGCTATTTACTTAGAATGATATTGCAATGGAAATTGATTATAATGATGTCATTAATGATGTTGCCATGATCAAAGCTTGAAGAAAACCTTTGTTATTCAAGTATAATGACAGTGACTCAATAAAGAATAAAGATGTCTAAAAGTAAAAGATAGTAAAGCAATAAATAAGCAATGAAAATGATAAAAAAATTAACAAGTTTAAAACAGTTCATACAATAATGTATACTCTATACTGTAATTGCAAACGATTTCATTAATTTACTGCACTAATCTGCAAAAGGGTGGTCCGTGATGCCCAAGGAAAGAAATAAACAAAGCAAGAAATGAAGGTAAGGAAAAGATAATGGCTACACCATGCCATTATCCTTTCCTTATGGCTGCCAGGTACCAGTCCAAGACATGGAGAGTCTATAGGTGGAGGATAATGCAAAGACTTTCCAAAGAGTAAAAATAGAAGTGTGTGTGCTTATGACCACATGATAGAATAGATAACTTCAAATTTTGTAAAGTTATTTCAGGGTTTAGTTATAAATATGAAACAAGATGTTTGTATTGTCCTATAAAATTTATTCTTATGTCTGTACTCATAAAGTAATATTTTTGTACGAAATATACAATCATATTTGGGAATTAATTGTATTCTAAGAAGGAAAAAATTGGTTTATGGTAGCTGAAATAGGTTATAAATCCTTTAGATTCAAAATTTTATTTGAATATCTATAAAAAACTCCATCAAGCGTTGTTCCATACTTCCTCATGCTTCATTTGGATCATTTGACATAATTAAATTCAATTTTGATTTTAAAAAATCAACAAAAGGTTTTGATTTGTCTTTTGAAAACTCTACTTAATATTCCCACTTAAAATCATAGGTGATTTGTTCAGAAAAACCGATCTGGCTTTTGAATTTTGGTTGTAATTTAACAATATTAAATTCTATTCATGAATTAATTTAAGCAAAGGAATATTAAGACTGGTAGTTGATTGGGAAGAGAGGAATCTAGGTCAAAATCTTTAAAAAGGGATTTAATCAGAAGATTTATATCACCTAATCTCTGGCTTACACTAGATCTTTTTTGTCATTGTTTGGGAGTTCTGTACAAATATATCCAGTGCTGCTGCATGGAAAGTCTTCTCAATTATATTTTGTTTTCTTTTATTTAACTTATTTAGTGTAACTTTTCCTTAATACCTGTATACTTAATTTTGTTATTTTAAATTTTTAATTGTTTTAATTTTCTTTTTAGACTCAAAGTATATTTAAATAATGTGATTAAAAGAACTATTTGTTCATTGCTATTCCGATTCGCTTACAAAAATAGATTTTTATTCTTAAGATCACTGCAATATTCCTAATGATAATAATACTATTTATTTAGTTCTATAAGAATTTGTCCCTTTTCTACATTTTATGTTTAATTTTAGTGTAGGATTTCTTTTTCTCTCTAAGCCTATATTTTTTTGTAAAAAATAAATCCCATAACTGTTATTATTTTATCGCTAAATTGAAATTTATCAAACATAAATCGTGCTCAAACTTAACTCATGAAAATCTGCAACATCAATTACGATATGCAAATACACATGCATTGAGATCAACTTACAAAAACTAAGTGAAAGAGTTGAGAAACAGATCTCACTAATTAAATAAATTAAATATTATTTGACTATTGCATTGTTATTTTTCTATCAATGTTTGTATACATGAAAAACAATGAAAACAATAATAATATATCAGTCTGTTTTAAATTTTCACTCCAAAAAATGTTTGTAATGGATACAAATCTTATATAAAGATATATATTTTTATATGCAGCCAGCAGAATTGTAAAGTTTTTCTGAAGTAGCCTGCGAAGTCATTTGGGTTGGCCACCCCTGTCCTAAAAAGAGGTGAAGGAGAAACCCCACTTAGAGCGAAACTAGGAACTATATTTTTACTTTTATTGGTGGGGATACAAACTACCGGTTTGATAATGGCAGGGGGAAACATCCCTCCTTTCCTTTTTAGGGGTGAGTATGTCTGACTGAACACGAAAAGTGCCGAATCAGAGTTACATTCCCGAGCATGACGTTCATTCAAGTTCACTCTCAAGCAAATCACACCAATAGAAGTTATCACTTCAAAAAATTTTTAAAAAATAAAGGAGTAAGAGTTAAGGAAAATCCCTTCCAATTTAAAACTGACAAGGTAAGAACTGAAGAAGAGTGCTTTAGAAATGGAGGGGGAAAGTGTTACAGTTTGAAATGCCTAGGCATTGGGGAGGTCAGAAACAGACCTGACTTCATTTGCACATAATAGTAGTATTAATCACAATATAGTTGGTGTGTCTCATGTACAAAACAGCACAATCTGTTCAATGCAACTCATTTTTAGTATCACAAGAAAAAGATAAATATTGTTAAGAAATGCAATCTGTCTTTTACTTAATTGGTAATGAAAAATTATCCAATGCTAATTGAAAACAACTGTGTAATACTTATAACGGGAAACATCATTTATTGTTGCATTATGATAAAAACAAAGTAGCTTATCCATTAAATTGTTTGACTAATAAATACTCTCTCCCAAAGTTTCTTCCTTCATTTAAAACACTACCTACTTGACAAGAGAGAACAATCAGAAATTTTGAAAATAGATCAAAAAATTATTAAGCACGCATTTTGCAGCAAAATTACAATGAAAAACAAAACTGAAGTTACTCTACCAACACTGAAAATCTCCAATACATATTAGTTCCACAGACTCAAATGTTTTGTAACCATAGTTTCACAGATGCTTCTGATTCAGTCTTGTTGAGATTTTATCAACAGATCTTAAATTTCCTCAAAACCTTTCACAAATAAATCATAAGTTTCTCAAAACAATACCCACAGCTAGAATGGAACATTTCATGAACCTGCTTTTAACTAAGCTCTTATAATTTGAATATTATATTCTTTAAAGATGCATTTCAGCAATAAAAACCAATGGGGAGACTCGTCAATAGACGTTTCTTGGATAAAGACCATATCTAATCAACTGAAGACATTTATTTCAAACAGAAAAACCCAAATCTAACAACGCTTTTCAAATTTTCATTGGCCACTTAAATCTATCACAAACAAATTATATTATTTCTAAAGGTCTGGATCCAGTCAAATTTCCTATCATAGAATAGTTTGGACTTCCTGGCATGAGTGCTTTGTGTATATGATATTGATCTAACAATCCCAGAGAAAGTGTATTATAAAAAATTTTAAAAAAAAAACAATGATGATTGTGAAACTAATAACTTGATAATTTAATTCATATCATTATCAAATATGCTAAACATTTTCACTCATATCTTAAATTTAAATAATAATTCTGTAAATTATCCTTCATACCGTGAGTGATATTTTTAGATTTTGCAACATAAAAATTCCAAAAGGAAAAAAGTCTCCTAACCCTAAAAGAAACATGGCAAAAACATCACTAATAAAACTTGTTCAATAAAACAATCAGATGAAATAAAACAACTATCAATACAGTAAGACAGTTACTGACTTTAATGAGTTATTTACATTAAATTGTTTTCTTAATGAATGATCCAGTCATAAATAGTAGGAGGTAGACTATCTTACTCAAATTTACAAGTTGATAAGAATATTCCAATTATTTTACCAAGTAAACATATGCATACTAAGTAAAATATTTTCATTTAAAATTTTTATATGTTCAATCCCAAGCACATTTATCATCTTTGCCAAATATTTAGGCTGAATAATGACAGCAATATTAGTTACAAAATAGTACATGTGTCATTGTATGGTGATATATTTTAAAACAAACCAATTAAGATACATCAAACTATCAGCAATCTTCCAAAAAGGTGTGTAACATCTATCCACTTAACTTTACAAAAATTTATTGTTATGACCCTTTTTAATCAAGTTTAAAAATGAAAGAAAGGGAATGCTGAACAAAATTGATGTCTTATTCATTTGTTTATACATGGAGAATATACATTTAGACTTTGTAACTGATTTAATGCCACAATCCTTCATTACTAACTTGACATTTTTTTTGGAGGGGGCCGAGGAAAAAAAAAGTTTTAAGATATTTTTGGACAATGCAAAAAATTTCTTACATGTAAACATGGAACTACGAAAATTATGTCAGTCAGTAAGATCACACTTGGATGAAATGCCAAAAAAATTACCTCACTAATGCAGATACAGACTGAACGTTTATTACTACCCCCCTTCCTCCAATCATTATTTTGATGGTATTTAGAAAGTAGGGATGAAATATTTCAAATGTCGCTTGAAATGAGTAGTTGGTAACAAACCTAACTCTAGAAAAGTTTCTTATGATAATATCAGAAATTGCACTTAATATTCAAGACCACTCACTCAATTGTCATCAAATTTTGATATCTTCAAAACCCTGACACCAGTTCCTTTTGTAATTGGAAGGTCAATCACATACACTGTTAAGCCTGAATTAATTGATGTAGCTTAATATAAACAAACAGAAAGGAAATGTAATTTTCTGAAAAAAATTGGAACAAGAGCTATTTGAACTTAAAGGGGTGTAAAAAATGGAGAAACATTAAAATAATGTAACCATTGATACTTAAGTCTTAAAGATAACAGCTACCAAGCACCCAGTGGATGACAAGCAGAATAGATTATGTGCCTTATGAAAAAATGGTAGTGTCAGAGTTGTTAGTTTATGCTTAACTAGTGGCAAAAATGTAAAATATAAATGTATGAAATATTCATATTATATACTCAGTTAATTCATAACTATTTGAATTTTTTCCCAGTTCACAAAAGAACTCACGCACACAAGATTTACAATAAAGTCTAAAATCAAAATTCTACAACAATTAACAACATATTTTCAGGTTTTGGAATTGCAGCAAATAACTTTTTCTTAAAGTATGCATTTGTTCGATTAAATTTGATTTTTTAAGCTTGTAATTTTCTACATACAAAATAAAAAATTGTTTTAAGTGGAATAACGGTTCACTCCTAAGAGAGCTCACACCCTTGGCACGAATTACATTGGTTGGCGATAATTGTGCCATCTTGGTAACCCTACTTTTTTTAAACACTGCATGTGGCAACCCTAACTATTTCTAGCATTTTCGTATATTGTGGGTGCGCATTTCGAATTTCATTTTGTTGTTGGGCTCTGGGCTGGCTGCATGTGTGTGGGAATATACTTTAGAATTTTTTACTTTGTTGAATGCGAAAGGTAAGAAAGAATTGATTGAATGGTGTATGAAGGAAGGATTGATTGCTTCAAGTTATGAATGTCCTTGTAATGATCGGCATGATGTAACATGGTCGGCAATAAAACGCTTTCTTCGAAATTGTACCAGCCACGCCAAATGTATGTTTGACCATTACCTCGCAGAATAAATATGGCGGCGCTCACACGATCATTCGCTTAGCGATGAGACCTTTAAAGATTTTTAAAATCTGTTGTTACGCTGTACCCTCCACTTGGAAAAGATCAGCAGTAAGAAAGTAAGTGCTGTTTTAATATTTTTTATCTTAAATGCTTAATTTCTGTATTGTTTACATATATTTTCATTAGGCATCCACCTTTTCCCGCTATATTCCTTTGTCGGCTTTGCTTGGAGCCATCTTGTTCTGGCTTGGCGCTTTTTTCAGTTTGTCGCCAAGGGTGTGGGCTCTCCTAGGATTTTACCGGAATAACAAATAACTTGTAAAATCAGACCAATCAAACATTACATAGATGAAATTGTCTTATTCTAAAGTGAATTTTCTTTTTAAGATTAAAGGTAAAAAACAAATAAATTATTTTCATATTTTAACTTTGAAAATAAAACGACAAAATATAATTATGCAAATTAATTTGAAAAAAAATATTTACCTTTGAAGCAAGATGTAAAATTCTTCATCTTAGAATCATCCAAGAACAGCTAAAAAATTTTTAAAGAACCATTCAAAATATGCAAATATAATATTCAAGGTTATATACTATACATGAATAAAAAAAACTACATTTAATTAAAAGTTAATTCTAACATTTGTTTCATTATTGTTAAAAAGAAAGAAAAAAATGTAGGAAACCAATAAATCAATATGCTTATTTCACAAGAACACAACTTATTTTTTTAAATACTTTTGAAAAACTGTTGAATAATGTGTACTTTTGTATCTTTTAACACAAATTGAAAAATTCTGATATCTTTTGGACAAAATGCTTTAATTAAATACTTATATTTTTTCAATAAATTTTAAAATGTAGTAAAAGTTTATAAATTTTAAAATTATCTAAGAAATACCAAATAAAATTTAAAAACTGCTACAGAAAATTGATTTTTGAAAATACCCATTATATATCACATCACAATTTTTTATAAACTTTAATTATTTAATATGCAGTATTGTTGCTTTAAATAAATTTAAAAAATGTTCATAACCATTTGAATTTAAATATAAAAATTGCAGATATATGCACACACACACACACATATATATATAGAGAGAGAAAGAGAATAGTGGCAAAAAAATCTTGAACACATTAGTGTTTTTTTTTTGTCTAGTTTTTGTGTTTGACTTAATATTACTGCAATATCCTAACTATTGTTATTGGTTCGAATGTATTTTTTCATGCCGATTTCAAATCTGTTTGTAGAGTTTATGTAAAGAAAAAAGATTCATTAATATATTGAAAAAAAATCAAAAGATGAGCACAAGGTCATTATAGTAATACATTATTTTTTTCAACCCAGGAAATACTCCCAGGGGTGTTTGTGGGACCCCAAGAAATCCCCTGAAACTTTTACGGACTTACTACCGACATTTTGGAGTTTTGAGAAGGGGGGGATAAACAAAAAATTACACACACAATTATGAAGTATTGAATGACCTAATTATAAAAGTTCAATGAATTTATTTTTTTCAAAATTAATAACCATAAATTTTCAAACATATAAACTACTACATTTTATGTAAATATTTACCCAGCAAACAAAATTACCCAGATCAAAATAAATAATTCATTATTATTCCTACTTCCTTTTGAACGACGATCCCCGGAATTTCCGGGTATCGAAGTTCAAAATTCCCGGAGCACAAACACCCCTGTACTCCAGTATTCTAACCAATTAGACAACAATACAGATAAAGGATTGAAAACAGAATTCGCAGCATGTTTTAGTGTATTAAGAACAGTTGCAAGCCGTAATTTTAAAAGGATGGGTAGAAAATACAGGAATTATGGGTAAATTTTCATTTCTGCCTTATAATACAAGATACAAAATACATTTGAAGGAAGGTTATTCTATACAACAAATTGCTACTGAAGTACCATGTAGTCTTTCTACTACCGTGAGAATGTTGGAAATATACTTTGAAACAGATTCTATTGTGAACATGGTTATCTAGGCAACAGAGAAACAGTTTTATGTTAAAATAGGGTATTGTTCACATGATGTGTCTGAAGCCCACAGCAAAGCACCAAACAAATGATGATAGGTCTTATGCCATTGGAAGACTTCACATCAAGAACAGAACAGGGAAAACCAGGAAATATAATTAAATAATACAAAACAAATTGCTACCAACAGTGGGAGATCTTTTGGGGCATAAATCATGGATTTTACTGGATAATAACACTATGTCACTGTGGAAAAGTAGTCCAGAAATGGTTTGAAGACAATACTTAAATGCAATGTACTGGAAAGGACAGTCTCTAGATCTTAATCTGATAGCGAACCTGTAACCTAAAATTGGTTATGATATTTTGAAGAAAAATCTTCAAAAAATTGTACATAAATTGAAGCTTTAATATTTTCTTTCAAGTATGTTATCACAAAAAGCTTCTTGTGAAATTGGTACATCCCCTGCCAAAAAAGATGTAGAACCATAATTAAAGCAAATGGCTGGCCCATAAAAAAATTTATGTACAAACACATAACAATCATGTAATTTTCAAAATGCATGTTAGTAAATGTACTGTGTTTGTAAAATTCTCTGTTATTCTACTGTGTATATTACATTACTATGTACATACTACACATTCCCGTTTTCAGACATCTGTACTACAAAAAATATTTATTGCACTAAAAAGGTAGAAACATTTTTAAAACCATCATGAAAAATATATTAGAATCAATAAAAACAGTTAAGATAATATAACAACTTCAAAATGAAAAATTAAGACAATCACAAAAATTAGGCAAAAAAAATGAGGACTCTTTGCCACCTCTGCATACATGAGACTTCATTCAAAAGGTAATGCCTCGATGAATAGAACTTTTTAATTACTCATTTTTCACAATTCTTGATATACCTGAAAGCTACATGTACTACCTTCAATGAATGCACTATGCAGTTTATTAACATAATTTCCATTTCTTCTCACACATGCTCCAATGTGTAATTAGTCAGGCAAACCCAAGGTAGATGTCCACCATCTCACCATACTGATGTCATCGGTAGTGTTGCCATAAACAGCATTAATTTGGTGATACATTTGTATAGGCTCACAATCAGCTGCCATACATTCAATGGAATGTTCCATCAATCACAACGCCATTTGGATCATCACTTTCTTCAGTTAACATACCCTGGGAACACAGGAAATAAGTGAATTACGTAAAGGACACATGTAGCTTTCAGATACAAAAATTTTGAAAATCAGGCAACAAACAAAAAAGTTATTGCCAAGAAGTATTTTCCAATCAAGCCTCATAAAATACAAAGTAGTCCAACTATTAAATCTGAAACAAAATGTATGGATTAACTAATCATTTTTATATATTTTTACCCACTACTAATGCATTAGTTTTACCAGTAAATCTATCTATGTCAAAATTCTATGTCATTTTAGAATACTTATTTAATTTGTTATTTATGCACAGCTGGAATATTATATTAGATCTAACATTAAGATTCTTCTGATAGTATACGTGACTACACACAATGACATTGTAAAATGGCTTTATTTTAAAGTACTCATTTTCTAGGTATTCTAATGCTTATATAATTTGATGTTACTTTAACATTTCCAATCCCTTAACAAAAAAAGAAAGTTGCAAAATTAATTTTTTATATAATAGTAATTTCTCAAAAAGATGTCAATTAAAGTTTGTTCATATAAAATATGTAGGAAATATATAAGTATTTATATTACTTCCTATATAATATATAGGAAATTCAATTGAAAAAATTAAAATATATCAGATCTTATATAAGCATGAGTTGTCCTTTTTTCACAGATGTCTGGAATAACTTCTCATTTTTGAATATTAATATACCTATTATGTTTAATAATAATAATAAAGATTTTTGATTATTCACATACATTGAAAACAAAGTTAACATTTCACAATAGTGAATATAAGACAAATATATTCGAACATATAACAATAAATTTAAAATAAAATACATCAAATTGTTCTATTCACTAATATAGGAATTTATAAAAAAAAACATTTCTTATGTATTTAATGCATAGTAAAAATGACAATTATGAATAGTACTTGGAATCCTCTTTAAGAAAGATTGGTATTTATGTATTATCACAATAATTGCCAACTCAATTAATAACTCGCCAAGTTGGCAACCCCAATTTCCTATGAGTCTTACGCACTGAATTCGCCACCAGGTGCTTCGTTTCATATAATGTCGCCAATTAGTTGCAATAACACATAAGCACCTAAAGATTTTTAAATAAATTTAACTGTAAAAAAAAAAAAAAGAAAACAGATCACAATATAGCTCATAATCACAGAAATCCAGGTTCCAACTTTGTTAGATGTCAATTACTATCTACAGAAAAAATATTAAATAAATTATAATACACTAACTTATATGAATTGAAATTCTATAAAAAGTAAATAAGAATCAAAATATGAATAATTTGAAAATATTTTATCTTTGCCAGTTAACATGTGAATTAGAAAAAATGAGAAAAAATATACCATAAAAATATTTATACTCATTTATGTTCACATACACATGACGATACTTATGCATTAGTGTCAATGCAGCAAAATTTATGCTAAGTGAATTGTGTCATAATATCAAAGAAACAAAAAGATTCTTATTGTTTTATTTGAAAAAAAACCAATCAATCCAATTCTGGAGGAAAAGGTTGCAATTTATAAGGTGAACATTTGGCTACAGTGGCATTACTACGGAAGTACCCACATAACATATAGACAAAAAATACATTCAAGGGCTGAAGGCAAAGTATATCAAGAAAATACTGAAAACACTTTAAAATATTTATAGTCAACAACCTATGAGGCTTTATTATGTAAGTGCGTAAAAATATCCTTGGTTGAAATACCACAGATAAATTAACATATTAAAAACTTCTCTTTATATTATCAGTGATGATAAAAAGTATATCTTAGAAAATGAAAAGCAGAATAAGCACAGAATTATACCAATAAGAAAAATCTTTTTAAATGGTTTATTTTAGGACAGTTCATTGTTCAATATTGGACTTCTATTCAACCTAATCATAATAATTCGCTAAATTGGTGATAAAAGTATTCAATGAAACAGGATCTAGCCTCTTTGGACAAAAAATAATTTTAATTCAACCAGTTAAACAGTGGGGAATAGTTTACAGAAATAAGCATCAAATCTCACCAAAAATTAAGACTACAAGAAATAGAAAATTCTACATTTTTTAAACATTTGACCCCACATGACAATATTATCTAGATGCAAGTGTAAAAGAATGTTAATCGTCACATTCTAATTTGCAAAAGCTCTGATTTGAACACTGCATTCATGGTTTTTCAGAAATTATATAACTTAAATTATTGCAACATTAACAAATTCAATTTTCAGCAATTCACAGCTAAACTATTCAACAACTAAGTTAGTAAAGATTCTTCAGATCAACACAAACTTTATTTAATATCAGATTGTCAGTATAACAATAGCTCACCATGCCTTGATGATCAATAAAATAAAAATATTCACGTGTATTCGGTTCTGGACTTTGACCTTGTTGATACGATATGTATCGAATATTAATAGGAGTAATAGAAGTAATAAACGTTTTCCTACTTAATATTTTGAACATTTTTGTCGCTTAAACTTTTGAACCTGAGAGTTCGAAGAAAACACAACGAATGCTTCTAAAATTTATTTTCTGTTTGATTAATATTTACATAAAAATTTAAAATTATCCGCACAGCAAACTTAATTTATAATCAACTTTTTAAGTAGTCAAAAAAGGCGCTGATATCTGAAAATGACAATTTCATCCAAAACGCAGTTAAATCAGGTTGATTGATTGATTGATTGAAAGGTTGAAGGGGATATAGAGCAACACAGGCTATGATCACTCAAAAAAAAAAAGACAAGAGAAATCCTAATAGATTAGTAAATATTAAAAAATTTCATTCCCTTTAAAAAAAACTTTGAAAGTTGATTTATTATTCATTGCTCTTTCTAAAACATCTCTAAATGTGATAGTGGAATGTGGATCAATGCGAAGAATACACCAGAGATTATTACGATACCTCTAATACAATTTAATATAATGAGGTCCAAATCATTTATACAATTACATGTAACACACATTGCATTATCCTGTAAATTAAATCTATGTAGAAGGCCTGGAATAATAATCATTTTACTGAAGATTCGAGTGCTTAAGATTTCTTCTCTTCGATTCTCTGTCCACTTTGAAATGATATCAATGGTCGGAATATTTCTCAAATTTTCAAAATATTTGCTTGTGTAAAATGTTTCATTGATTTTTTGAATTCTAATTCGATATATAGTTTTATGAATGTCTTCCGAAGCAATCCACTCAATGTAAACATTGGACTCCGTGACCGATCTTGCGAGATTATCCGCCTGCTCATTCCAAACAATTTTCGAGTATCCCGGAATCCAAAGCAGAATTAACTGATTAACGTAGTTAGATAGCATGTAAATTTTGTTAGCAAGCCTATGAATTACCTTATGGAATTTGATTGAGAAATTTTGAAGTGCAGAAAAAACAGAAAAACTATCCAACAAAAAAAACTAGTAAATTTACATTAAATTCCACCAGATCATCTAAAGCTTGACAAATGGCCAAAGTTTCTGCAATAAAAATGGAGTTATAATGGTTGATTCTGTAAGCAAATGAAGATTTTTTTTTATATACCTGCTATCGAAGTACTTTAGTGATTTTTTGAAGCATCAGTAGCTATAATGAAAAACTTTTGAAATTCCCGTTCGACCGTTTCATCAAATAAAACGCTTATTGCAGGAATCGGTAGATTTTTATCTTGAAATTTAAACCTATTGGTATAAATTTTACATGGAAGGTCTAAAAAGGTAATTAATCTGGAAATTGAAATAATTTGATCAACACCAACATTTAAATCATGCAGCACACTAATGATATAATTTTTATCTTCTTCCAAAACATTAAGAATCCTTGCGTCTGGGCTATTGTAATAAAGAGGAGAAAAATCACTATTAGAGATTTGAGTTATAATGAACTTGTTTGCCAATCTTCTAATTTTATCTGACAAAATTTCTTGACCAGCCAACTTTAGTAGCTGGGGTCCATTGAGGGAGACCTAATGCTATTCGGAGGGCTTTTGTTTGGATAACATTAAAAGGTTTTAATTGATTTTCAGACCATTTATTTATTATGTGACAAATATAATAAAAAACACTGCATATGCTATTATTGACTAAATTAATGAGATCTCTTGATCTCGGCCCATAGTGTTTATATGACATACCCTTTAGTGCATTGATCTTTTTCAAGGCTTTACTGCAGTGTTTCTCAAACTGTGGGGCGTGACCCTCTAGGGGGCGCGGTAACCCTGCGAGGGGGCGTGAGCATATTAAAAATAAAAGGATTAAATAATAATTTTTTGGAATGAAGTAAAACAAAATGCTTTCTGACATAATAAAAAATACACATTTACACTGATATAAATTTATTTTTATCATCTGGTGATCATCAAAAGTAAAAGATTCCACTTCAAACGCTCATTAGAAATCTTTGATCTTATAACAAAATTTAAAAAATATTTTGTTTGCTTTGCTGTAATCCCACGATGAGATTTTTTTATTACGTCTCTTTTAACCTAAAATATTACTTTAGCTGACCTTCGAACTTACTGGTATGGTTATCTCCGTCGTTTTTTTAGGGAATTTGTAAATAATATATTTCTGTTTCGCCTTTTTCCATGTGAAAGAGTTTTATGATATATGGATAAGCACATATTGAGAACTTTGAAGAATTATTTGGAAAAGATTTATTTTTGAGTAATTTGAAACATATAATGCATAAGGAAAAACGTTTTACAAAATTATTGCTTAAATCATGCTACACTTTCCCCATGAACAGTTTTGTGGTTTTGATTGCAGTTTTGTGCGACTTATTATGGTTTATAAATGTAAATGAGCAGAATATTAAAAAAATGGGCATCTGTGATTCCTATTGAAAGAAGTTGAAACTGATCAAGCTATTGAAGAACCTACTGAAATAATGCATATTAATCAAGATATACAGTGAAAGTAAATATCAGTAAAGCGTTAGACATGAGACGTTTGAGTTGATTTGAAATTTTCAAATGCTGCCTAAAGATCTCTATGAAGAAAACTATCAAGCCATAATGTAGCACTTCGCCTTGTCAAAAAGACACAAGGAAGAAAAAATATAAAATGCTACTTGTAGATATCAACAAACTACAGAAAACTACAAAAACTTGACCAAAATATGACAGTTTTGCTGTGGAAAATTACGTTCCTGTGTTAGCGAAAAGTGTCTGTGATTTACGTCCTTTATTAAGGACACGCACATTTGGAACATTTTCCTTAGTTTTATTGGATTTTTTCGCAAATTTTCAAAGAAAAATTGAAAAGTTCGTGAAAGTAGGTAAGTATATTTTCTCTTAATTAAATTATTCACTGGAATTGTGATTTTTATTGTGTATAGTAAAAATAATTATAAAATAAATTTTAGTTTTAAAACAAACAAAGAACGCGCAATTATAGTGAATCGAACTAAAATGTTTAAAAAAATGAAAATATATATTACTTAAAAGTAACATATACAAGATTTAATACTTATCTTGTTAATTTGTACGGTTTATAATGATCGTATTGTAGCTTTAGCGCCAAAGTGCATTATTATTGCATTCAATATATTATTATTTTTAGGGGGGCGCGATAAAAATTATAATTGAAAATTGGGTCGCCAGTAGTGAAAGTTTGAGAACCACTGCTTTACTGCTTAGTTGATTTTTAATACATAAATTTTGACAACGCTTAGAAAAAAAACTCGTAAGTATTTAATAGAGGTTTGCCATTGTAGGGGAAATCCAGCCGACAAAATATTAGGAAGAGTATAATTTCTTTTATTTGATAATTCAGCTATTGTACATTTCTCCGGGCTTAAATTCAGTTTCCAATATTTACACCACTGGGAAATTCTTTCCAGAGTATTTTGTATTTTTTTGCAAATAACATCAAGGGATTTATGAGAGCAAAATATAAAAATGTCGTCAGCATAAACCAGGCATTCAACTTCCGATTCTAAGGTTTCAAAAATATCATGCA
Source organism: Trichonephila clavipes (assembly GCA_019973935.1). NCBI lineage: Eukaryota > Metazoa > Arthropoda > Arachnida > Araneae > Nephilidae > Trichonephila > Trichonephila clavipes. Next base: position 449,302 of record BMAU01020778.1, read on the forward strand.
TGTAAATAGTATACAAAATAGGAGATAGGACACTGCATTGGTCTAGGCCCTGTGGAACAAGCTTTTTGGGAGAAAAATAACCCCTCCATTTTATTTGGAAGGATCGAGATGTGAGAAATTTATGTATCCAATTTGCTATATTTCCTACTATACCAATTTGTAAACATTTATAAATAAGACCATCCACATAAACAGAGTCGTATGCACTTTTAACGTCTTAACTTATTCCTACAAAAAAAATTTCTGTTATTTTGCATTAATTATTGCTTTATGTACCAGATAAGTAGCACTTCTGCAATCTTTGAAAGGAACGAAACCATAATGTTAGGGATGAAGTTTTCTTTCTTTAGTTAAATAGTAAGAAATCCTATTAGCCAAAATTCTCTCAAAAGTTTTTGAAAATACAGAAGTCAGAGCTATTGGTCTGTAGGAAGATATCTTAGTTTTATCTTTACACGGTTTCGGAATCGGGAGAATGATTGCATGCTTCCAAGAATCTGGAACGATTGGATTATCAAGTAATTTTTGGAAATATCCTAAAATTACATCCCGTTAACCCTGATCAAGATTTTTAAAGAAAATTGCTGTAACATGATTCGCCCCTGGAGTAGTATTTTTTTGAATTTTTTATTGCACTATGCAATTCAAGAATATGGAATGGTTTATTAAGAAGGTTATTTTTGTCGTAGAGAAAATCCAAAGGAAGTGGTTCATGATAGGCATTTTTAGATGCAAAATAATCTGCAAACATATCTGCTTGCAATTAAGGATGAGTGATAAACCTATTATTAAGCTGAAGAATATTAAGTTTTTGATCAGTGTCAGTAACTGTGGAAAATTTTTTCAGAATATTAAAAAACATCTTGGGGTTAGAAATATTATTGCATATCTTGTCCCAGTACATTCTTTTTGCATTTTTAATATAGAATCTAAGTTTGCTCGCATATTGTTTATATCTGATCCATAATTCAGATGAAATTTCTCTAATAGCTCTCTTCCTAAATATTTTTTTAAGCTTATAGAATTTATAACACGTACTATTCCACCATGGTAGGAAGGATCTATTCGAGACTTTAACTTCCCTAATATTATTAGTAATGACTTGCGATATCTTATCTGAAAGATTCTCAGAATTAACTTCTGGATTATTTAAAATAAAATGTGTTTGGTTCATAACTGCTTGCCAGTTTACTTTTTTAAAAATTCGTTTATTTGCATTGAGGAGAGAAAGCTCTATAATATTTGGACTATAATCACTTTCAAAGGAGCAATCTAAAACATAACTATTGCAGTATCCAGACATGCTTGAAGAACAAACTGTGAGATCTATCAGTGATGCTGCACCTGCTGAATTTCTATAGGTGGGAACAGTCGTGTTAAAAAGAACCAAATTAGAATCAGTAATCCATTCAACAAATTTGCAGCGACCTTACAGCTCAACATAACGACTCCAAAACTGAACTGAATTGATCTATTATTATTGTAACGTGCCTGGTTCCATGTGTTGTAGTTCTTGAAAGCTTACCTCTTAATTGCTCATTTAATCTTTAAAGTTAATAAATGTTATTGTTATTTAATTCAACCGTGTTGTAGTGAAGAATGCCTAACCACGCAACGCGGCAGTGGTGACCCTTTTTGGACTTAAAAACACGTAAGCTATTCTGTTCTACTGGCGAATGCAATACAAATTCTTCTACTACGAATGATCAATACGTAGCGAAAGATTTTTTTTTCTCCTTCTCCTCAAGGCCACTTGAAGCATCTGCTCGGAGATTCGTTTCGCTTCCTGCTTATTCAACAATATGACTAGTGAAACCGTTGAAGTCGCTCGTATTGCGTTGCGGCTGCCGCCGTTTTGGAAATCCAACGTTCGTCTATGGATTGCGCAATGCGACCATGCATTCACATTCAGTGGTATCTCCAGTGATGATACTAAGTATTCTGCTTTGGTTGCGAACCTGGATGCTGAAACTCTCTCCTACGTGTCGGACATTGTGTTAAGCCCTCCGAACAGTGACAAATATCACACTCTCTCACAGCGGCTCATCACCCAATTTAGCGACTCGGATACTCAAAAATTAAGAAACTGCTTACTGACCTTCAGCTAGGAGATGAGAAGCCCAGCCACCTGTTGCGAAAAATGAAAGCTGTCTAATGGCCAACTCCAGGATGACTTTCTGCAAAGTTTGTGGCTTCAAAGAATGCCACCACATATCCAGACTGTTTTATCTGCATCCTCAGAGCCTTTGGATAAACTGGCTATCATCGCTGATAAGGTTTCTGAGGTTGTTGGTTCATCCTCAACTATCTGTGTGCTGCCACAACTGTTCCTCCACCATCCCAGTCATCTTCATGCAGTGTTCAGCCAACCATGGACTCTCTCGCCAGGCAGATCCAAGAGCTGTCTCTACAAGTTGCTGAACTGACAAGAGAGCGCAATTCCTCTCGCCACCAACGATATAGTTCTGACCGCCGGAGATCACATTCACGCTCTAGGAGTGTCAATAGAGGAAGTGGCATCTGCTACTATCATCGCCGTTATAAAGAGCAGGCCCGCAAGTGTGTTTCACCTTGTGCATTTGTGCAAAAAAACGAGTACGCTCTGTCATAGCTGGAATGGCAGAGCCCTCGAAACATACCAGCCGGTTATTTTTATTAGACCGCAAGTCTGGCCAGAAATTCCTCATAGACTCTGGAAGTGAAATCTGTGTCATCCCACCTTCTCCAACTATGAATAAATCACCTCAGTCTAACTTCTCCTTATTTGCTGCTAATAATACCAAAATTCCAGCCTATGGTATGGTCCGTAAAGAACTGAACCTGGGTCTGAGGCGACCTTTTATCTGGACTTTCATAATTGCTGATGTATCATCTCCTATAATTGGTGCTGATTTTCTAAAGCACTTCAACCTTTTAATCGACCTTAAGAAAAAAAGGTTGGTGGATGTGGAAACTTCTCTTTTCACTTCTTGTGTTTTTTCAAATATTGTACAGCCCTCAATCCTCACTGTAGATGCAAACATCAGTTTTAAAAACATCTTATCGGAATATCCAGACCTCAGCAACCCTTCTTTAATTTCCAAATCAGCAACACATGTTTTTCTTCGCCGAGACATGTTGCGTCGTCCACTTCAACAACCCTATGATGGCCCTTTCAAAGTCTTACAAGGGAAGGATAAAGTGTTTTTCCTTGACATCAATGGTAAACGGGTATCTGTATCTATTGATAGATGCAAACCTGCCTTCTTTCTTAACACTGAGGACTTTCAACTACCTCAAACCAAGAATGAAACACCTGCTACTGTGGAACCTAATGCAACAGCTTCAACACCTGCTGCTGTGGAATCTGATCCAACAGCTTCAACGCCTACCCAGCCATCTACACGTTCTGGTCGCAAAGTTCATCTTCCAACTAGGTATCGTTGACACTGGAAGGGGAGTATGCAGCGACCTTACAGCTCAACATAACGACTCCAAAACTGAACTGAATTGATCTATTATTATTGTAGCGTGCCTGGTTCCATGTGTTGTAGTTCTTGAAAGCTTACCTCTTAATTGCTCATTTAATCTTTAAAGTTAATAAATGTTATTGTTATTTAATTCAACCGTGTTGTAGTGAAGAATGCCTAACCACGCAACGCGGCAAATTCATTACTATACCTTGAAATATGATCCGATCCCCACATCGGGTGATGAAGGTTGAAATCCCCAAAAATAATCATTGAGCCATCAGGGGATTCGAGAAAAGATTTGATTATTATAATATTAAATTCCCGTGGAGCGTAAAAATATTTACAATATAAAATGAAATATTTCAAACATCTATTTTAATTGCGAGGATTTCTAATTATCTGATTTGTTGAATCTGTATAGGAATCTGTTGTGCAGAAATATTTGAAGGAACAGCTATTATTAAACCACCACCTGATCTGTCTTCTGTCTTTTCTAAAAAATGGTTTTATTTGGAAGATTTATATTATCGTGAATTGATAAAAAAAAGTTTCTTGAAAAATCCAGATATCTGCTTCAGAAAAGGGAAGGATATTTAACCATATGAATTTATTTTTGAGGCCTCTACAATTCCATTGAATTATAATCATAAATACTTAAGAAAAAAATTAACTAGAACAAACTATCCTCCCTTTGAGGAAAGAAAACTAAACTAATGAAGACAATAATTAGCCCTCAAAACAAAAACTTGAATAAAAGAAACATTTACAAAAACCATCTTACTTCCGTAGTTATCCCATGTCTATGTTATTGGATGCATCACTTTCCCTAGAAGCACGTGTTTTATGGATTGAGGATTTATTACCTATACAGCCTTTTTCTTCCGCAATGGGGAGTGACTCAATTTCCCCATTTCAAAAACCTTGCTAAGGTGAGAAAGTACAGACTCCATTGTTTTTTGAAAAGCTTCCATAATTAAAGTGGCTTGCTTTTTTAATATTGCTTGAAAAGATGCCAGCCTGTTTCCAAGTTTTTTTCTAGATAGTCTTGCATATCTAGATTAACTGTATTAGTCTGGATTACTGCAGAATAAGATGCCCTTTTATTGTCGCGGAACCTTCTTCGCGCTTCTCCCAATATAAGATGTTGCTCACATTTCAATTCCAATATCTTTTTTTCTTTTATATATTCGGGGCAATTTAATGAGTTAGCAGGGTGATCACCTTTGCAATTTGTGCATCTTGAGTTACTAGAGCATTGTCCAGAATGTGAAACACAACAGTTGATACATATTGCAGTTTTTTGGCAAAATCTAGCAGAATGAAGAAAACTAAAACATGTTGTACATTGTCTGGGTTTATCTATAAAATTTTGAATACGTTGATTGATGAACCACAGTTTCTGGTAAAGTTGTCCCGAGTATTGTAATAAATACTGGTGAGAATTGTTGCTGAGAACCAGTTTTAATAAATCTTCTCGTCTCTATTATTTCAAAATTATTAGTTTCTTGTAGCTCCTTTGCTATCTCATTCAGAGATATATCAAGTGGTATTTCATAAATAAGGAACCTAGACGTGATTCCCTCCCAAAGAATATTCGTTTTAACTGACACATTTAAAATTTTCTCAAGAGATAGTATTTGTGCTGCACATACTGGGTCTAGCGTTGAGAATCTTATCTTTCCATTACGAGTAAAAGACATACTTTTTATGTTTTCATGACGAGCAATTTTTTTCTTTATTTCTGCATTTAAAAGCTGTGGGTTGGACTTTGGAATCTGAGAGAATCCTTGACTATTTTCAACTAAAATATTGATTTCGGATATAATTCTTTGTCCAGCTCGTAGAATAATTTCCGCATCTCTCACAGAAGATCTGAAAAATTTCTAAAATCCTGTTTCCATTGTTAAAATATTATTGATTAAGGGTTGTTCAACATCAGAGACGATAAATCTAGAGTGGCTCAGTTTGAATCTTTTTTAAAAATAAAAAAACCAGAGAAAAATAGAAATTGGAAAATTACCAAAAAAGTGAACCAAAAGTAGGAAAAAACCCTCTTGCTCTGAAAAAAGGGAACCAAATAAAAAAGGAAAGATACAACCTTTTAAGACTTGAGGAAATTAATACACCACCTTCAACCTTTCAACCGACTACCTTCTTCCAACCCAATATATCATTAAATCAGGTGTCAAAAACTTTTAAGGTAGTCGATAAAGAGAGGAGGATCATTCGAGAGGAGGAGAGGTAAAAGCAATTTTACGAATAACAGCGCCTCCTTCCAATACAATGCCAATCGTTTAATTTTCTTCGCGGATGTGAAACTAATCATATCGAACATCGCCAAAAGAAATTCAGGAATTCATCGAAAATCCTAACCAAAACAAAGCTCTGGAATTAGTTTGAATTACTAATAGCATCCTTAAAAATATCCCTTCTGAAGTCCTAATTTTATTGCTTGGCTGTTCAATATGCTTATAGACACTTGTTACTTTCCTAACAGTTGGGGAAGAAACTACTTAGTCCCTATCTTGAAACTCAATTCTGTGTGACGATTCGAATCCTCAAAACTATCATCCTATATCACTATGCAGTAGTTCGTACAAAGCATTCGAATTTGTGCTTTTGAACCACCTGAATGAGCAATGCTTACGAGAAGAATATTATTATTCCAGCATAGCATAACTTTGTCACTGGGTGCTTCATAGAAACCCAGTAACTTAGAATGACTGAATTGGCTCGCACAGGCTTTCAAAATCATCAGGCTACGGGTGTGCTTTTTGTGAATATAATCAAAGCCTATAACAAAATTTGGCAAGATAGTTTAATTTCTAATCACTTAATTTTCCGCTCTTATCCCCCACCCCTTACTTTTGGTTCACATAAGGTGCTGTAATTTATTTAAAATTGAAATCTTTTTCCACATATTTTTTCTTTTGTTTTCAGTTTAGATACTTATTTTTTCTCAATTCTTATATATTTTAACTCTACAGCTTGGAATTTTAGTACATAGTTCTTAATATAGATCGAAACACCAGTGAGTTATGGAAAATCTAATTTCTGCCCTTTTTTGATTCAGGACCAGAGCCTCGAAACGTTATTTTTTCGTTCCGGTGCAACTAAAAAAATAATAAAACGGTTCAGTTCTGGTTTTCGTTCCGCCAAAAATAATGGTTTTGGGTTGCGTTCCGAATGAATAATTTTATATTTTATGTATATTCTTATCTGTACTAAAATATAATTCTATCATAAACAAATATGTAATTACATGGTTGACATGTAATGATGATGATTATACGGTTGACGTTAAATTTGAAAATATTGATAACTTGGTTGCAGTAACAAAATGACTGAAGATATGTATAATGACTGAAGATACTAATATTATTTTTCGGTTCAGTTCCGGTTTTCGTTCTGAATAATGGTTTTTCCGGTGTTCGGTTCTGTTCCAACTCGAATCGTTGTCCAGGGAAGTGCAAAAATTTCTATTTCCCTTTTAATTTTCGGTAACCACGTGCATGACTTAATTTTTTGAAATACCTCTCTTGTCACCACGTTTTGTATTAGTAAAACGATCTGGGGCCAACAATGTCTCCTTTTTTCTAAAATTAAAAAAATAGAATATTTCGAAAAATTAGAAGTCTTGTATGCACGTAATCAGGGCCGGACCGTGACCTTTGGGGGGGTGTTGGGCTAACAATATCTGGGGGCCCCTAAATAATTAAAATATTTGACATTTTCTTAAAAAAATTTTATGTGGGGAAATTTAAAATGTATGAAACTTAAGGTTTTTTTCTTTTATACAATCTAAATACGTTAAAAACCATTACATAATTTACAAAAAAAAAAAAACTGTTCTACACTTTGGTGCGGAAAATTCCTTTATTTGCTCATCATATTTTAAGTATTTGGTGAGATCAGTATTAAGAGAAAGAAGTGAGAGATAAATAATTAAGCCTAGTATTTGTCATTGGTGTCCTATATTTGTTTTCTATATAGGACATTTTAGAGAACGCACGCTCCGCTTCACAACTAGTAATAGGGAGTGTTAGAAAAATCTTTTAAATGGTATACAAATTTGAAAAACCGTCAACAATTTTTTTTTTCAAAAATTAAATTGAACATATCACTACAAGTATAGGACTTCAGCTCAGTTTTTTTCTTTTTGGATAAATTCTGGTCTACGTCATCTGAATAGTAATCAATAGCATGTACACTTTCCAGATCAACGTTCTTCTTACTTTAATCTTCCAAATCCATCAAAAATTTTAATTTCTTACAATATCCTGCATATATATATATATGGTTTCTTCTATTTAAATCAAGGATTAGCTTATCTAACGCAACAATAAGCGTGTCTCTTTTAAATTTTTCTGTCCCATACACAGCTTTTTCTGTGGATTTATCTACAAATTATGAAATAAGTCGTCATCGCTATATACTTGACCACATCGCTGTATTCTATTCCTACTCAAAGACAACTTTTTTAGCTGAGTCTTTATATACTCCTTAGTTTTTTTTTATCTGACTCATATCGTGCACTGCTTATAAACGTTTTTAACGACATAATTAACTTATTACGTTCACAGATGTCCAAACCAGGAGTCTGTAATTTTTTGTTAATTAAATTAAATCTTTCTAAAATTCCTTCCCAAAATATAATTAAAATGGCAGTTTTGAGTTTTGTTAATTTATTGAATAAATTTTTCTTTTCGAAAATCAATTTTCTCATTTTCATTATCACTATATATATAAATGTCTTAAGAATATTCATGATGTTACTGAAGAAGTTTAGAACTCGGCACCTTCAATTCCGTAAGCACGCAATTTAACCACTACACTAAAATGATCGCTTAAGTCTAGAGGCTGTTACTGGCTTATATATATACCGCCACATTACCATAATTATGCTTTCGGCTTCAACAACATCGTAGTGATAAGACCATCTAGTCTGACTTATACATTTTAAGGTAAATTTCAGTTTAATTTCACGATTTAGAAGTTCCCCCCTCTATGGGTCGAAGCAGAAAAGAAAACATACGTGTTGCATTAAGCCAAAGAAGTTCACGATTTCAGTTGCAACCTTAACTTATTTTGCACTAACCAGATTAAGAGAATATGCAGCACATGGCGCATAATTAGTGAATTTACTTTTTTCTTTTAAAAGAATCTGCACACCATTATATCGACCGGACATATTAGCAGCGTTGTCAAATAACTGCCCCTACAATTATCCCCTTTGTTTCTAAAAATTCTTGTAGAGAATTAAGTAAGCATATAAGCCAGTGTGACTGCTAATCTTAATTAATGAGACTCGTCTTTCATACACTTTTCCCCGAAAACACACACAATATCATAGTACAATAGCAATTTGGTCATTATGGAAAAAATCTGGTGTTTTATCTATCACAATTGAATAGTACTTTGTGGGTCATCGTTATTTATCTGAGTTGTAATTGTTTTAATGATTTGCTTCAGCAGCACACACAAAAAATTTTCAAGGGGGGTCCAGGGTCGAAAGTTCACCATTCTTGTATCAAGATCCTTTTGATTTTATCGATTTTCAGGAACAAAATACAGTAAAAAACTATTTATTGAATAAATAATTAGCATTAAACAATAAAATTAATCATTAATAACAAATACTTAATTAAATTTTACGTATTATATACATAGAATTATAATCAATCGGAAAAAAATCAAGGGCTTTAGGGGAGGGGTCTGGACCCCCCTCCCTTGTGTGAGCCACTGATTTGCTTGCCCTTGATCTCAATTATTTGCTCATATATTGTTTTTGATACGTACGATATTAACGATTTTGGGCGTAATTCTTGCTGTTCAATATGTTCACGAAGGAATGAATGGCTCGAACTCTGCTAACAATTCCATGGCACCCATAACATTACTACTATGAGGAGAACCAACAACTTCCTCGGTACCCCTCTTACTGATAAACATCTTATAGTCAAATACTTTACTAGCGAAATAACCCGTTTGAGAACATTGTGGTAGTATTCTGTATCTTTTCTTAGTGCTCCTGTAACTGTCTATCTAAAACAGACTTATTTTCTTTTCGAGTCAACCAAACTAACATTGAACTTCTATGTTCAATAGAATTTTTATGATTTTCTTAACAATTGTTTCCAATCACTGTTACGCGTTTCCAGTCAGAAAAGCCTGTTGTGTATTGAGAATTTTTTTTAGAAAAAAGTTTGCAGGTCTATCAAAAAACACTAACAATACTAGTTTAATAACCTGACCAAGATCTTTCCAGCACTTGGGCATTTTTAAATTTTTTAATTAAATGGTTATTCGAAAATGATCCTTTTTGTTCTTTGTTTTCTCTTACCGAAACTGAATATATATTGTTTGGATCTTTATTTTTTAAAAATAACTCACTTCATGTGAAAGGATATAATCAATAAAATTATTACTTAGAGATTTAGGCCCCGAGCCTCCGTCAACGTATAATTCTCAAACTCATACCCAACGTTTTCTAAACACTTTTCGGTCGGGGCATTACTGATGTCCTCTGGCTGAACAATATCTTTTTCAGAAGGCTGCTGGTCATATCGTAATCTTGCATATTTTCATCATTAATATTTGCTTGTTGTGTTTCTCCCCTTTCTTTGGCTAAGCTCCTTTCCCTTTCGCTTGTTAATGTCTCTGCGTTTGTTGTATTCTTGTATTGTAAAAAAATGTTAAATTTTTGACACATTTAATTTTTTTTTCTCGATTTAACAGTAGTTTTCGTTTTTCCGCTACACTTTTATATTTTCTGCCAAACATATTTATATTGTTAACTAACTTGATTTTCTCTCCTGAAAATCGGTTTAAAAGTTTAGGTCATAAAATTATGATAGCACAATCGATGTGCTTAATAAACTAAAAATATTCTAACAAATTTTTACAAAACAATATAGTATATTTTTAAGATAATTGAAAAAAAGTACCTAGTTAATTTAAAAAAATAAAAAAATCCTTGTCTATACTCGCTAAAACCTAAAACGCTGAATATTATTATTTATTTGCCCATCAGTTTAAAGCAGATTTTATAAAAATAAACTTTAGAATTATTTGCCTCACTTTAAATAAGTATTGTTTTTCCGTTGTCATCCATTATTTGCTGTAGCTATCTATACTTAAAAAAACCGACTTATTACGAAAATCAAGACTATTTTACATTTATCCATGATATTCGCAGTGAATCTCCATGACTCCTATAATCTGATTGTTATTTTTTTTATATCCTACAGAAGTAATTAAGTTAACACAAATTTTAAGACAACTTACATATTTATGGGAAATCCTGATGTTTTCAATCTTTGAAAAATTGAAAATACAGAAAATACTTAATCATTACTTAAATATCTTTCTACTTAAATAATTTAGAAATGTGTATCTCTCTCTCTCTCTCTCTCTCTCTCTCGGCAATTACTTTTTACTTGAAACTGGAATAAACAGGTACCTATGTTTTGATTGCAGGTAGTATGCACACAAGACACAGCACCAAATCAGTATATTATTGTAAATTAGAATTATTATTGCACAAAAATAAATTGCTACAGAAATAATGCAGCTACCTTTGTATAAATGCTTGATACTCTCCGGCGCTGCTCTATGATAGAGCCTCTGTCTATTAATTATTAATTTCCGCGTATTCGGTGGTAGGGTGGACGAACAAAAGAGCAAATTGCTCTTGAAAATGAATTTGATATGGTACTTCTGGTATTTTATTTTTGATTTCTATTCTTTTACTGGGGTTTATTATTTCATTACTATTTTGAAATTTATTATTTTATTACAGCTATTTATATTTGTTATCTTCAACGGAGAACGGGGTTCCCTAGAAACCGGGGGCCCAGGGCTGCAGCCCATTTAGCCCATACATAGATCCGGCCTTGCACGTAATAAAACAAATCGTCAGTTTATTTACATAACAGGAACTATGTTAATAAATGCGCATTTATCAATATATACTTCATGTAAAGATTCAATCTCCTCCTTAAGTCCAGCAGTTTGCCTCAACGCGGTGAGGGTGTGTTCCTGGGCGGAATGGGCGAAGTACATCGAGAGATTTTTCTCCTGGTAAGGCCACCCTTGGTGTGAAGGCATTCTACTATGCCCAGATAAGATCTGCAGGTGAAGGAGCTGAGTCAGCCATCTACCTTGGTGCTCCGGTCTTTGCTGATCACAGAAGCTGCACTTTTTCTTCCATCATGACAACAACAACAACAAAGATTCAATCTGATATAATTATGAATTTATCCATTAAATTTTTTTAAATATTATCAATGAAAAATATGTACATGGAAAATCTTGCATTATATTTTTCTTTATTTGTAATCTACTACTTTATAATTTACATATAGATTTAACTTCAATAGTATAATTCCTTTTTGAAAAACCTAAAATATAATTAAAACTTTGAATACTTAATTTTTTGCTTAATACTCAATTCCACATTTATGTAGCTCAAACAAAAACCACTACACAATACATCCATGAAAGATATTTAAATTTTAGTAAACAAAAAAATTTAAATGGTTCGTTATTTTTATGTTGACAATTAGATGCTTAACGAGCTCTAGCGTTTAAGCTCAAAAATATGGGGAAATGAGTAATTAAAATTAATTCAAAAACCTCCAAATAGAGCGGCAAAGCTGTTTATATTTCAATGAATTGCTAAATTGCATAAAAAAGCGCTATAATGCCAAATCAGACTATACTCAGAATAATTGTTTCATTACACATCCACCGATGAAAAACCGAAAAGAAATGCTCGAGGTGAGAGCAACTTGACATTTTACTCTGTCTTTAACTGTATGGATGTTTATAATCAAAGCATTGCCATTAATTTTTCACAAATTTGAATAGGAAAATGAAAGTGTATAATATTTTTAAAAACAGAATCTAAAGCATAATTGGATAATATCACATTATAAACACAAGATGTAATGTTGAATATAAGTTGAGAAAATATTAAAGATTATATCAGTATAAATGTCCCTCCTTTTTTCTTCAAATATTATATAGTGTATACTTAAAAAAAAATTATTTAAGACATCTGCCTTTTTGAAACTGTGACTGTCAATCGTGTTTCCAGTTGTCTTCAGTTCAATTCTAGTTGTTAATACATACAATCAAATTGCAATTCAAAGGCAGTAATTCTGTAACAGGTAAATAAGCGCGATTATTTTTCTCTCAACGTGCTGATTGCTTTTATTTATCAACTTCAAGTTTATACTTCTGAAATTGTTTTCATAAGAACAGCAGATAAGAAAGCATCTAAATTGAACTAATTGTATTTCTTGTGGTTTAAAATTATATTTCTTGAGTGAAAGTGTGTTGTGGATATTTTTTTTTCAAAAATTGGACCGTCTGTGATTTCAAAGATAGCGATTTTATGTTATTTTCAATATGTGTGTTAATCTGTGCCATCTGTAATAATGTTTACATCAAGAAATTTTCATTTCTTTGATACATACCCCCGTTACCTCCTTTTGATTACCGGATTAACGCCGTAGTTTGAAATTTTGTAGTACTTTGGATTTCATTAAAAATGTCTCTTTCGTCAAAAAAGCATTGGAAACTACGTAAGTAAATACATTTAATTCATTACATTCGTATTCTTTTTTTTTTTTGCTGGTTAGTATCGGATAGTGTATTTCTGCATTGCATTTTTGAAATTCTGTAAACATTCTTTCAAATTCCAGATTAACTAATTTGAGTATCAAAAATTAAATGAATCAATTTTTTAATACCTTTATGTTGCGATTAAATTTTTATTTCGGAAATGTTTATTATTTTGGGTAATATCTGACTTAAATATGATTAAAACTCAGCAGACCTACTTTTTAAATATTAACATCTTTGGGATTCTTTATTGTAATATAGTTGTTACTATTCTACATTGATACAAAAATGATTACTTGTTTAATATTAACAGAAAATGGTAGTATTATTTAACTGTTGATAAAAGTTAAATCTGTATTACATATCTGATAAAATAAAAATTTACTAATAAAATAATCTGTGTGTGTTGTTTACTAACTTTCTAATCCTAGGTAAAGCTGGAAGTAACATAAATAATTAAATTTAAATAATTAATTTAATAATAAATAATTAATTTAATAATTAATTTAATAATTATAATTTAAAGGATTTTTACTTCAATATATTTCACTTGAACTTTTTTGATAGAAAGAAAAGTATAATAACCATATTTAATTAGTGTTTTTACATGTTCAGTATTTTAACTCAGTTAGAATTCTTAAGTATTTTATAAATATTTTATCTACGTATAGATGTTTTAAATATTTTAAGTCATAATTATTTAAAAATTTTAAGTTCTTGTTTGAAAGTTTTTAAAAAGACAACCTGTAGTTTAATTTCTCTTTTATAGAAGAATTTGTTGCACATTCAGCTAATGTTAACTGTCTGGCATTTGGTCATAAATCTGGACGTGTATTAGTGACTGGAGGCGATGACAAAAATGTTAATTTATGGGCTGTTGGAAAGCCGAATTGTATTATGGTATGTAATCTTGAAATGCAATTTTTAATACCTCTTGATTTTGAAGATATTAATTAAGTATTTGAGAGTCAAAGAAATATAAAAAAGCGGGTACTTGCATGTTAATGTCACTGCAGTGAATTTGCCCCTCACAAATCATGCTATGATATAACAGCTAAAGAGAACAACAAGAAAAGATTCTTACTTGTGTGTTTTGCCAGATAAAGAAAAACAATCAGTGAGCTTTTGGTAGAAAATTGCATGATTCATAAAGAGCAAATTTGGCTTCCGGTGATGTTAATACATATGTACCGAAAAAATATTTTTTAAGAAACAGTTATTTTAAAAAAAATCAGACAGTCACTATACTATTTTTATGAGAAAGCATTTCCATTTATATTGCAAGGAATTGAATTTAAGTCTAAGGAAGCTCTAAATATTTAAAATTATAGAATGGCAAATCATGAACATATATATATATATTTCACAACATTTGTAAGGATATCTCTGAAAAAGTGTCTTTAAATGCAGTTTATAGAATTGATTTCTCTTAAGATTTTTGCTTAAAATGTTAATTTTAAATTTAAAACATGTATCAATTGTTGTTTCCTTTTTATTTATTATGTTTTTTGGAGAGGGGGGGATCTTAACACTATTTGAAATTGTAAAGGTTCATGTGACTTTGAAATATTTGTTGTTAAGTATGTTAAGCTATTTAGATTTTTCTGATTCCTGTTTGGGAATTTCTTTAGTGATTCACCAAGGAGCATCTTATTACTTTTACAAGATTTGATAATCTCATCCAAAATAAAAATTAACTTCAAAATATATTAAATTCTTCTAAAAAAATACATGATAAAATTAAATAAATGTTTTTTTATTTTTTTTTAGTATAATTCCCAAATTTTCTTATTTTTTACAATCTAAGCTTTAAATACTTCAAATTTTAAAAGATATTTCTCATGTTTGATTTCTAAAATAACCACAGGATGCTGTTTTTTATCTATGCAAAAGAAAAAAATATCCTATTTAATGCTACTCTTACTTCACATTTGGAAAACCTCTTAAAATTCAGTAGAGATGTGGAAACATGAGTGAAAAAAAAAATTTGTTTTCAGAAATTATTCTTATGAAATCTCTGGAATATATCTTTTTTTTTTTAGAGAATATATTTATGTGTAAGATTGTATGAAGTTAATTATAACAAAGATTGACCAAAATACTAAAATGAATATGCAAACAAAAATTACTGATATCTATTTTTAGACATATAAAACAGTTTCAAATTGAGCGAAAAATGAAGGGATATGGCATATTACGTATTTTACTGTAATTATAACATTAGTTGGGTATTCAGTATTTTTGGCTGCTTTTTTTTTTTCAAAAAAAGATAAATTTACTAGTTTATAATGTGGGAAATAACTAATTTTTCTCATTTTGCATCATAAACATTTTTTAAAAAAAATTGGGTGAAATAAATGCTCTTATCATGAAATCCTTCTCTTGTAATTTTTGTTGATTTTCTTTGATTTCCAATTTTTTAAAATTAAACGAACATAACATCTTATGAGCATACTTCCCGTATTTATTTTTAAAAAAATTAAGTGACCAATTTAATTGAATCTGATCTTTGTATTTCAGGAATAAAAAATATTTTTATTTATCAAATATTTGTAAAAGTCTTTCTAATTTTGCTAATTTTGATATCATACCATTTTAATGAAAATTTCTCTTTAAAGTGTTTTTAACAATTTTATGTGTGAAATAAATGTGCCATTCTTGTATATTGTTTATCAAATACTCCTTTTCTCAACTTTGAAAAACAATTTAAAAATTAGCTTTAATTAACTTTTTGATTTTTTTGATGATTTTTTAATTTTTATTCCATGTATACCGGTTTGTAAAACATTGGGGGGGAACTCTTAAGGGAAATCTCTAGTTTAGTTCACATTTTCGGCAATGAAAAGGAAAAAGTGCCAAATTGCTGCTACATCTTATTTTTCTGTCTCTGCCCCTCCAACATAACTAAATTCATTTGCAAGTTATTAATAAATCGTGTGCTCTACCGTTTTGTTCAGCTAATGACTTTGGCACATCCATCTGTGTTTGTAGCTGCAGTTGATGGCTAAGCAACACATTGAATTGTTACAAATCAGTTACTTCAAAGACAGCTCCGAGCCAGATACCCTGGATCATGCATTCTACTGACTCCTAACCACTTAGGTTTGCAATGTGTTTATGTGGCTGTCAAGCTATGGCTCACTGGAGGACAGTAGATATCTGTTGTGTTTTCTGACAAAAGCCAGTTCTGTTTGGGTACCAGTGATGGTTGTATGTTAGTTAGAAAGAGGCCAGGTAAGAGTGCCTGTAACTAATCTGTCTGCAGCCCAGACACTCTGAACTTAAACCTGGAGTTATGGTATAGGGCAGCAATTGCCAAACTTTTTTGACCTCACAGATCTGTAAATTCATGATTTAAATCCCAAGGATCATTAATAGGATATTTTAAGTGTTAAATATATTTATAAAAAAAATTGTGACCAAGAACACAATCTATGCATCTTAAAACATGATGTAATGAGTGAAGATATTCCACACAATTTTCTGGGGACCAGCAAAGTTTTCTCGTGGACCACCACTTTGGTGATCTTGGGTGTAGGGAGCACTTTCCTATGACAGCAGAAACACTGTTCTAGTTATTATACTCACTCTTTGTGTAGACATACATCAGTCTGGTGATTCAACCTGCTGTATCTCTCAGAGCAACTCTCAGTTAGATGTTTTTCAACAGGATAACATGTGCCCTCATACTGCTGTTGTAATCCAACATGCTCAACTAAATGTTGACATGTTGCCTTGACTTGCTAAATCACCAGATCTTTCTCCAATGTAGCACGAATAGGTCATCATTGGATGACAACGGAAGCATTATCCACAACCAGCATTAAGCATCCCTACTATTTCATGCAACAGGCATGGAACTTTACTTTACAAACTGGCCTCTGCATGATAAAATGCATCCATATTTACCATAAAATCCTGTGTGTAACGCATACCCCTTTTTTACGAAGCAACCTGAAATGTGCATGCACTATTCTCTTATGTTTTAAACTCATTTATTCAAAATAGTATTCCAAGCTTTAAGAAAGAAAATAGTATACTCTTTTAGAACTACAACCTTTTAAGTTCATAAGAGGAATGTCATATCATTTAAAGAAATAGTATTTCAATCTACCTAGAAATCTAATTTGTTTTCTATGCTAATCTTTGTTTCCTTTTAAAGTAGTCATTTTTATACACGGCCTATAATGCGCACCTGTAAATTTTGATCATATTTTTTGCATTAAAGGTGCGCGTTGTATGCCGGATTTTACGGTATATGTGTTATTCTTTATTGTAAATAAAATTAACAGAGAGCAGTTTCAGCATTCATGAGACTTCGTTGTTTTTAAAATATTTTTATTTAAAACTATCGACAGGACATGGTACAAACAGGAACAACCACAGACACGCAACGAATTAAATATATACGGTCACATGATGACGTCATCGGCAGTGCAAACGAATTTACATATTTAGCCTGTTGCGATGAACATGCAAATAAAAAAACATTATGTGACTCGCGTATTTCATTAAATAGATAGTGGACGTGTGAGAAAAGATTTAATTTTCGAACAATATGTTTGTACGCAAAATTCTGTTAGTTACACTGGTTAATAATGAACCTTCATTTCACACTTGAAGGGGCTTTTCTTTATTAGCATTAACCTGTGATAAATTATATATGTTATTTAGGCAAATGTATTTCCAAAATTTCATGACTCTGGTAATTTTTCGTGGTGTGGAAACTTTTTTTTCTTGCTATTCTAAAGTGTTAATCAGATGAACCTGAAAAAACAACATAAGAATTAAAAAGTCGATAGGGATAATTTTGAAAAGCTCAGTGTTGTTAAAGATTACAAAGTTTCACGGTTTTGAAAAATGCCTCAAACTTGCTGAATATTTTTTTTTATTAAATCCAGCTTATAATTTTTTTAAATGTCTTATTTTTCCAAAAACAATATTTTAATTGTTCCATTATTTTTTTATTCCTTTTATGTAATAAAAAAAATCATTTTAGAAAACATGTATTACGAGAATATAATTCGTCTTGCTGTTCAAATTGATTTGATTTTTTAACAGTTCTTAATTGTGTTAGTTATTTTAATATTAATTTAACAATTTCTGAAAGCACTGCTCTTAATTTCTTAAACGTAAACAATACTATGTTTCACAAATATGTTTTTAACGATATTTTTACTCTGTCCATCTTTTAGCTCCGAAAATTGAACATTTTATGGAACAATATCCAGTAATTAAAAATTTGAAAACTATAAAATTTAAAATGTTCTCACCTATATTTCAGTTTAATAACTGTACTTCACTGGTGTATGTGTGATCGCGATAGTCAAATGGTCATGGTCGCGAACTCATTATCTAGTCGTGGATTTGAGTCTTGATGCCGTTAAAAACCCACCGTGTAAATGCATGTTAAATCTCAGGATTCAAAGTCCTCACATTTGTGTGACGTGGAAGTTTGGAGAGGGGAGTTCTAGCTTGAGTACCGTCCTCATTATTTGACCATTGTTCAAAATTACGAGATCTGTCGTGAATAGCTTACGCGTAGTTTCAAAATGCGATGTTAATAAGACATCAAATCACTGGTGTGTTGCTTATATTAATAATTAAAAACCCATTTAAGTATTTACTTCCCTTTAACTAATGACGTCTTATAAAAACTTAAATATTGTGTGAGAATTGCTTACTAAAATCCTATGGATGAAGTATCAGAGAAATCATCCTCCATTTTTGAAGCTAAAAATTGTCTACCTTTATAGTAGTCTAAATTTTGCTATAATGTATTAACATTCAATTTAAAAAATGATGATAAATTAATGATAAAATATTTTTAGAACCCTTGCACACATCTTTATAAAATTTTGTTCTGTTTTCGTGTTCTTTTCTGTCATTATTTTGAAATTTTCAGAATCGCCATGGGAAAAAAAATTATATCCTTTCATAAGGAAATAAACTTTAGAAAAAACAGTTGAATTAATTGGTATTATTTTAATAGCGCAAAAATTTGTATTATTTATTTTTCATTTCTTTTAAGTATCGGTTACATACAATCTGCATAATCAGTTCGCTAGAGCAGAAATTTTTGGTTAAAAAAAATTGTAGTTTCTTTAAATAGGCTATTAGAGAAAGGAAAGAAGTGGTGTTTTTTTTTAAAAATCAAATTTACTTTTGAAGAATTATTATCCTTCTCTATGTTGGAAAGGTATGTTAATCATTGATGTGGTCACATTTCCTTGATACAGTAATTGTTCTGGCTTATTTATAAGTAATGTAACCTTTGTCGCAGTAATTCGCATGTTATGTTTTTTGAGTAGAAAATGTTTACTTTATCAGTGCTATATGGTAGATGGCTCATGCACTCGTTCGAATTGATGAAGTTCAGATATTTTTTTTTAAAACAATATTCAGTCTTTCCTTAATTATGTAGTATTATTCTCCCTCTTCAAAAAATTTAACAAGGAAATAAGTTTTTTTATCTACAGATTTATTATTAAATATTTTAGAATAATATCGTAAAGATTCTGTTAAAGTATTCCTGCTTCTGTTAGTTAACCATATATAAACTAACTTTTCTTGAATAGTAAATTTGCTTAAATTTTTTTCCAGTTTGGACGTTTTATCAAACTTCCACTCTGTAGAAAATGTACCTCGCGTTCAAATGAATAGTAAACGCATAGTAAATATTTTCTTTTCTTCGGCTTCTCCTTTATTAAATTAAATGATTAAAGAGAGAATATTGGAAATTTAGCATTTCTTATTTGTTTAATAAAAGTAATATTCGCGCGAAATCCTACATTCCACGTAAACATTCTTTTCACCTTAAAATACATATAGAAATTTTGAATTAATTTTGAGATTTGAATTGAAGTGAAGTGAAATCTTTTATTTTAAATTATCAAACGGAGAATCGCAACCCTAACATTTCTTCTTTTTTTTTGTGTTGTGTAGTAAAAAGAAGCATACATATACAGTCGGACCTCTATATAACGAAGTCGCTAAATGCCGGAAAAAAGTTCGTAAAATGGAAAATTCGTTACATAGAGGTTCATCTTTTAATATACTTTAAAAACCACATAAAACAAATTTTAAATTCTTAAACACAATATATTAAAAAAAGTAATTATTCACACCTTTTTTAAAATTAATATATGTTTATTTTATATGTTTTACCATTAAAAAAAGATAGAACGAAAAACTGCAAGGAAAACAAGAAAAAAGAATGTCGAATAATACACTGTATTTTCAATATTAAGAAAATTTTATATTAAAATTAAGGAATTTTAAGGGTATTTTCTAATTTATATAAAGCATACAAGTAATATTAAGCAAACATTATTTTATAACTAGAACTCGGGGACACGGGACAACTTCACTGAGAGTGAAAGGGGATACCGGAAATGTTTCTAGTGAACTGGACAACGGGGGTTAAAGGTTACACTTCTTGGATGAAACGTCCAGAATTCTATTGCTCTCGGCGAGTTAGGATCTAATAAAACCAGTTCAAGATTTATGACCACCATAAAATGTGTTAGAGAGAATAACTTGAAATGTTCAGAAATACTTTAAAAATAGGGTGAAAAAAAATTGAATCATGAAAGAAAAGTTCGTTGTATAGAAAATGCACTTCGCTATATAGAGGTTCGACTGCATTATACTCAAAATCCCGTGCTCCTCATTAACATTCTTTTAACCTTGAAAATGAAACAGTGATTTTTTAAAATTAATTTTAAGATTTGAAGTAGAGTGTAGTCCTTTACTTTAAATTATCAAGCAGAGAATTGTGACCCTATCATTTTTTATTTCTTTTGCTTTGTTAGAGAATAAAAAAGTAATATTCGAAATCCCATTCTCCACATAGGAATTATTTTTATCTTGAAAATAAACAGTGAATTTTTGAATTAATTTTTAAAATTTTGAATTGAAGTGGAAGAATACCCCCCTCCATGAAAAATTTCGCGCTTCTTCCCTATTGGGACCTCCCCATAGCGAGGAATCTCAAAATTACATTTTTTTCTGAATTCCAATGACAAGAAGTGACAAATGTGAATTGAGCATCTTCGTTTCCTTATTAGCTATGTTTTTGGTAACATGTTAAAACATTTCGTAACAACTTCAAACAGACCTTGAATAAGAGCCTTCTATGGGTTTAATATATATAAGACTCTTGCGTCACATTTTCCTATTTTAATATGAATTTTTTTTTCGACCATCATTTTGATTAAATAAATACGTTGTTTTCTTCAAAATGACGTAGGTTCTTAGATACCGTCTCAAAACTTAGCTCATATATCTGTCAACGGAATTAGACTTGGAATCCAGTGTCCTTTCATTGAAACAGGTGCGTTGAAACTATGCAACGCCTCTCTATTCTGCAGCATTGTTGCAAGAGCTTCATATTTGGGTGTACGGTGACGTAGCCTTGTTTTCCGTAAAAGGAAAGACCATAACCTTGAGTTTCGTCAATGCTCGCATTTTATTCGGGACTTTATCACCTGCGAGAGCGATGAAGGTGAAAGCACGGAGAATTTCGAACGAAGAAAAAAGGAGAAAGTTCTTGTGTTTATTTAACCTTTTTGTGTATATAGAAGTGGTGTTTGTATAACACCGCCTTTGTTGATTTTTAAGAATGTTATTCTGCAACTCGGAGTATGTTTATTTAGCAAGTTTTGCTTTTAAAGAGACGATGATTTAGTTTCTGTATAATTTATTCCAAAATAATTTCAGAAAAAAATTGTACTTAGGTGGCATTAGTCTTTTGATTTTTAAAAAAATATTTCTTCTGTCTTTGTTATTGATATTATACCTTGTCAAATATTTTTGTGCAGTGAAAATAAATAATCTAGACCAGGGGTCGACTAACTTTCGAGAGAGAAGAGTGAAACAAAATCTCTAAAGAGAGCATGCGCAGGACGAGGGAGGGGGGAGGCACTTTGGTTTATGGTCGCGATCAAAGCTATTAAGCTCCTGTAATTATTGTATGTAATAATTAAATAATGCTTTCCACAAGGTAACATTTTTTTATTTCTTATAAAACTAAGAGAACCACCAGTTTTTTTTTTTTCTATTTCCATTACCTAGTCTCGAGGTTTCCAAACTTGTTGCCTCATAGGCCGCTTGCCATAGCACGTTTTTCGGTTTTGCGTTGACTCCTACTATCCTAATACTGAATATTTGCAAATTTATCAACTTAAATGTTTTTTTGACACCTGGTATAGAGATATTTACTTAAAAAAAATTTTACATTTCTAACTGTAAAGAAGTATAGTGTTTAAAAATTAAGAAACACGTGTTAATTAAATTAAAATTTAATCAATACACAAAATAATTGATCTACAAACAAATGTTTATAATGGGATGGATGAATCTGGAGCTTCAATAACAAATTTTCAACATTTGGCATCAATTTCGCTAGGTTTAACCCTAAATCTCCTCGGTTAGTGGTGGTGTCCAGTCTTTTATTTATTTTTGTAATATGACTTTTTTTTTTTCGTTTTTCAATGTGTCCATATGAATTCATTGTTTATTGTGGTAAATACCATAGTCAAAGCATTCTTAAATCTTGTCTTAAAATCTAAATAAAGGACATTTAAATATTCAATGTAGGTTAAAAAGTCATTTTGGCTAATTTAGAAACTGGGAAGATTTACGACGTCCAATGGTTTTTTTTTTATGCTCCTTTAGCTTAATTCTGACTAGAAACGCGGAAATGATGGTCCTTGTTTTAATAAAATTTGTTAATACATGATAAATGGTTCTTGCAACTTATGTAATTTTGTAAATAAATTTAGAGTAAATAAATTTACTAAATAGGGGAAGTTTGGTTTTCATTTGAATGCATTTTCTTTTAAATTAAAGTCACGACCTGGTTTACTGAGAGCCATTATCGTAGAGCCCCATTTACAGCTCATGGACCCCCAAGTTATTTTTTGGCTGACGTGGATCCATTGCTAGACAAATAGACCCCTGGGGTGTCGATATAGACCACTTCGGGAATCACTGAACTAGTCCAACAGCAACAATCATTGTCAAAACATCATAATGTTGAAAATTAAACTTTTAGCTTCGTGAAAAAATTTCTGTATCAGTAATACCGAAAGTTTTTTATTCTGAATTTTCATGTTTAATACACTAATCATTAAAATTTGACTTATTAGTTGCTTTTTCATATAAGTCATTTCAACTCTCTTTATTAACCTTTTAGCATGCCATAAAATATGGAATGTGTTTTGTATCTTCTATTGAGGATTTAAGTGCATCTCTTATTCATTCATGACTACTCCCGAACTCATTCATGCAAATAGTAAACGTTTGCTGGAAATAACTTTGTGGAGCCTCTTCCCATTCTAGCAATTTTATTAGTCAATTACACTAGAATTAGTTCTAATATGTTCAGTGATTCTCAACAAATGGTTTAATTGGGCATCAATGTTTTTACTACTGCTCAACTCTCCCAACCAAAACTTAGGCGAGTCGCATCTGGCAACCTTTGTTAAAAGTTTGTTGGAACAAACTAATGGTGTGGTGAGAAGAAATAGCGCGTCATTACTTTTGAATAGAGAATATCAAATAGTATAAGTTCAGTAGAAATAATTATTACACTCGCAAAGGGTTCTGAGAAAAATATCCACATGAAGTGTAAATTGTCATTGTTTTGTGGAAGTCTTAAAATAAACTTAATAATGTGTGTATCTTTACGAGCCATGTTCTTCTGGTGTCGAGAGTAAAGAAAGTTGTGTGCTTTCGACAATACATTTTTTAAGATGGAAAACAGTTAAATACAAGTGATTTTTTTAAGTAGATGTGATTATAAAGGAAAAAGAGAAAAGGAAACAGTTTTTTAAGCAGACATGATTACTTTTTTAATTATACATTGAAGCAAAATTCTGAAGTGCTGCTGCATCTCGCTAGCCGCTGGTTGTTGACCGTTGGTCTAGACCAGTGATCCGCAACCCCCGGTCCGTGGATCAAATGGTGCCGGGCCACCTGAAGAACATTAAACTATATTGCCATTTTATTTAAAGTGGTGCATTTCTCTCTCTCTCTCTCTCGGATTTGCGCAACTTTCCACGGAAATCACTTTATATTCCACGTTAAGTCACTTTTATTCATTTTTGGTATAACTATATTTTATTCCGAAAGCATATTTAAATGTAACTAATTTAAAATTGTTAAACCGTAACAATCTCTCTCTAAATTATAAACAATCAACGTGTCCCACCCTCAGCGGGCCGCGGTAAAATTATCAAACGTTGACCGGTCCGCAGCGATAAAAAGGTTGCGGAGCACTGGTTGAGACTACCTTCTCATCAAAATTAATTCCTTTTTGTCAGTACATGTGTTAGTCCATAAAAAATATGCCAAACTGATTAACTGTGATAATTTTTGCTATCTTATTTAGAGAGTCTCTGTATTTCTTAAAATCAACTTAAAATTGTTTTGTAAAATGAGAAAAATTTTATATGTATTTATAGATTGGAAGAAGACATGTTCATGCATTTGTTTTTTGTTTACTTCGTTGTTTTTTCTCTCTCGACATCTTGAACAGTATATAATCGTATCATATATGCATTTGGTTTAAAAAATTCACATAAAATGTCTTGTGGATCATAGGGCTATCCGAAAATTACAATTTTTTTTTAAAAAAAGTGCTCAAGAAATTTTAAAAAGAATGGGTCAGCATTTTCTTAATCGTAAGTTTTTACCAAAAACTAGTTCAAAAAATCCACTTTATTGTCTGTATGGTGGCCGCGGTAGCCTAGTAATCAAGGTAAAGATAATGTTCGGTAAAAATAATCTTAATTATGTATAATTTCTTTGTAATTGGATTTGATATATTAAGATTTTTTTTATTGACGGATGCCATAAATTTGCACTTGTACATACTGAAGAAATATTTACAAAATTCTATTAAAAACATTTATTACCGAATGTTAAATAGCCATTTTCTTAAGAACAGAAGCAGTTTTTTTTCGAATATTTCTTAAAGTTAAGATTGGGAATTCAAATTATTTATTTGAATTATAACGCTGCTTTTCATCAGCTTCTGTTATCAAGAAATAATTAGTATTCATTTGTTCTATATAAATCCACTACACTATAATAAGAAAATTATTTAAATCGCCTTCAAATCATTAACTTACAGTCACCCCTAATGCCTTCGATGCGATTCATTTATACTTTCCGAGTTAATTTTAAAAATATTTACCGAGATTATATATTCAGTACATGAAGCAACGTAACAAAGTATCTTTTTAATAAAAATGTATTCTTAAGGAAAAGGGAAAATTGGTCAGCCATTGACTGAGATGAAATTGTAAAAAAGTGCAAGAATCTTAAGTTATTGTAAATGATACATGTTAAAGTTTATTACGGATGAACAGTCAGTTTTTAATAAAAAGTATCAAATTAAAAATATCAAATTATCAAGTATGAAATGTATCATTCAATGGCTTTCCTAAGGAACCTAGAATCTTTGCCTTTTTTTTTTTATTAAAACGGTGCCTTTTTAAATCGTATAACACGTGTATGTTTTTATCATCTCTTATTTGCCAGAATTTTACTCATTAATTTTATTCATGGTCACATCTTCCAAATGGATTTGTTTTGCTTATATTTGCCGCCCCGTGCTTCCTGTTATCTAGTATAGGTATTACCTTCTGATACCTGTTTTGAGAAAGCATTCATATAAATTATTCTCCTCGAAGGTAGGTTTTAAGAATTGTTATCTCTATCTATCTGACGAACTGCCCAATTCCTTTTATGTGGGGTTTCTTTTTTCCCCCTCCGACGTTCTCTAAAAATATGAAGGCCTTCAAAAATGTTTCTCTCAAAAAGGAATTCATCTTTCTCTCCTACTTATTTATATGATTTGTAGGAAATTGAATTTATGTACACACACATGTATGTATTATATATATATATATATATATATATATATATATATATATATATATAATTTTTAACTTACGCTATTCTTATCATTATGTTATGTAACTTACCATTTACATTCTAAGAATAAGGGATTGTTTTACGAAATTCAAATTTGTGTAGCAGTACAAACGGAATTAAACATGCTTTTTAAAAAAATCTGATTCTTCAATATGTGTTAATCATAATATATTTTAAGTTATATAAATTATTACCCAATTGTTCTGCAATATTTTTTTTACAAATATGCAATTATAATATTGTGATGACTGGTATTTTTTTATAAGCCCCCTTCGGTGTTTCTGGAAAAATGTCGTTTTTTTTCTTATTTATCAAAAATAAGTTTAATTTTTATTGTTGTCTTCAAAGAGTAGTTTTAGACTAATATTGAACTCTGAATTATTATTTGAAAAGCATTTTAATTTATTTTAATCAGTATTTAAGTAGGTGCCCCTAGATATACTTTAATCATTATTTTTACACTTTTTTATTGCTCTCTTTCGATACGTATTTTTCTTTAAGATAACCGACTACATTCGGAACCGTGATTTTAAAA
The DNA here is from genome assembly GCA_019973935.1 of Trichonephila clavipes. Taxonomy (NCBI): domain Eukaryota; kingdom Metazoa; phylum Arthropoda; class Arachnida; order Araneae; family Nephilidae; genus Trichonephila; species Trichonephila clavipes. The sequence continues at coordinate 475,864 of BMAU01020778.1, forward strand.
AAAGCGCATTAATGGATAATTTTCATGATATTTAGTGTCACTTAGATTAGAATACATGTATAAAATTGTTTTACGGACATTTTGACAAAAAAAAAAAAAATTAAATACGATATTTTGGCAAAAAATTAACTTAGAATAACCTTTTTTCAAAATGTTCTCCTTTTGTGAAAAATGCTTCTATTATAATAATATTTTACTTGTATATAGCTTAGACCTCTGTACAGAGGCTCAACTATGATGAGATAACTTAAGCAACGTATAATTTAGCTAAGTAAATTCTTTGAAAGAAGGATTTTCCCCTTCTGTTTCCTTTTATATAGCATGTTTCACATAAACTTGAATTAATTGTTTTGTAATATAGGAATAGTAATGTATGTTTTCTACGAACTCTTAAAATTGTGTGAATTAATGCTCCTACATTCTCACTTTCGTATGTGATGGTTTACCTATAAGGTGGTAAATTTTTTCACCTGTTCATTTCAATCTGACGAAGGAAAAAAAATTCTCGAATTAATTCTTTATCTGTAATCCGTTAAACGAAAACAAAAGATTTCTCTAACCGTTTCGTCACGTTCCACTAACTTATCATCTTGGCGAAGAACAAAGGCATTTTTGTTGTTCAATTTTCGCCTTCAGTTTTTATCGATTATGTAGTTCATTGATCTACCTCTTCTAGTTGGCCGAACAACATTAATCAGACCTTGCAGATCCATTTCATTCATGTTGCCATCTTCGCTGCAATTAACGTCACCCAACTTAAATATAAGATCGCCATCTTAATAAGCGATGCTGAGGTTTCGTGTTGCTCCAGTGGATCCCAAGAGATACCGCTACTTCGTAATAATACTATTAACCCTTTCCGGTCAGACCTACCTCGACATGAGTATTCATTTTGTTGTTCTCTTCCTGGCTTACTACCAAAATTTGAAACGTATCGTCTGGGAGATGAAAACGCAGACTATAAAACCTATTTTCGAACGACTACTTTCTGCTAAATTTGCGGCTTAATGTAATGTTATTGAGGCATTAGTTGAGTGAGAAGTATATGTTCTTTGAACTGAAAAATTGATTAGCTCTTAGAACCGCAACTATCTGTAATCGTGGTTAAGAAAGTCGGAAGAAAGATTCTTTTATCGATTGTTTTAACCATTGAGTGTGATAATATATTGAAAAATAAATGGAGAATTTAAAACGATGCTTGCAGTCGAACCTTTAAGTTTAGGTGGTATTGATGCAATTATAACTTGATTCGTTTATGGTAAGATTGTGGGTTTGGTTGGCGTTTCTGAACTGAAATCGTTTAAATCGGTAACTTCACCTCTGCAGTTTTAGTCACTGTCTGCGTAGGTATATTTCCTGCATGACAGGTCTTATTACGTAAATACAATCGATCCTTTTACCTTTTTGAAATCTGCCTTTCGAGAGGGCAAATTTCCATTTCGTATTGCTGTTGTCATGTCGTATGGGCCAGTTATGAATCTAAACCGACGCAAATGTTCTAGTTATTTTGATAGTTTAAAGTTCAGAATTAAAATGTAACCTAATTGGTTTTAATGAGTAAAAAGGTAGAGTTTTTCAGAGCACGTTAAAAAAAAATTAAATCTTAGTTTTTTTGTTTCACTGAACTTCTATTTTAAATTATTTACACCAGTTTCCCTAAGTTGTCTATCAATCCCCAGGGATCTGTGACGATCTATCTGCAAGGGGTGTTCGTCAGCGATAAAATTATTGGAGTCCATGAGGTGTAAATATAAGGGTCTACGATAGTGGTTTGAGAATGCTTTGATTATGGTAATTACCACAGAAGGCAATGAATTCATATGGTCACTTTACAAAAAATTTTATATTACAAGAGGAACTAACTGATCGGAATAGGCAGTAATGGAGATTTTAAAGTAAAGTTTAGAAATGGATGTCAGCAATTTTGTCTTTAAAAAGACATGCCCGTTACTTATCCCGAATTATGGAGTATCGTGAGAAAGTTTTTAATTGCTTTTCTTAGAAGGAATTTCAACGCGGTTTCCAACTCCAAAAAAAAAAAAAAAGAAAGAAAAAGACTGTACATTATACTAATCCAGGACATTATACCAATATAGTTAAACATGAAAAGATTGATACCAAATGTAAAAAATTTGTTAGTGGAGTAACAGATTCATCCCTCCCATTCAAAAAATTTGTTTGTTGGTCAGAGTTCTTTCATGTATTAATTAAATTTTAATTTAATGAACATGTGTTTCTTAAGTTTTAAGCACTATACTTAACTACAGTTAGAAATTTAAATCTTTTGAAATAAGTATCTCTATCTATACCAGCTGTATGTAAAAAAGGACTTTAAAGTTAACAAATGTGCAAAAAATCAATAATAGGTAGGCAAGATAGGTCTGTGAAACAAAAAGTTTGGTAACCTCTGATTTACACGAATACTAATTTATGAAATTTAGTTATTTTGTCGTGACTTGAATTCGCAATTTTATACGTTTACTCATGAAAGAAACAAAATATCAGTACATCCGTAAAACAACTTTAATTAAGTTGTCGGTTTTAATTTTTATTTTAAAGTGTTTAATTGTTTATCTTTAAAATTAAAGACCTTAAAGCTCAATCGTTTATCTTCATTTGTCACGTTTAAGATCCCCCCGCGTCACTGCTGTAAAGAGAAAATTACAATGACCTTTAAGGGAATGTTAGTTTTTTCAGCAATGCACACACATGTAACGTTATATCCCAGATAAAAGTAATATTATTAAGAGGATAATTTGTGCAATTTTAGACTATGTGTGTGGGAGGGGACAAAAATTATCTTGAAATCAACTTTATTTTTTTTAGGTGAAGTAAATTTTAGATTGTGTGTGTGTTTTTTAAGCGAATAAAATGCTTTTATTTAAACAAAAAAAAAGGAAGGATTTTTTTTTAAGGGGAGTTGGAAACCTCTCTCTTTCTCTTTACTGACAATGTTAAATTGGCTGTTTTCGATGTACCTTTTCTCAAAATCTATTATATGTACATGCTTGAAATTTTTCATACTATTAAAGTACACCTCTCTCATTATACTAAAATAAGCTTTTAGCTAATTTTGAATTTTTTAATAAAAATATTTTATCAAACATTGCGAAATTTGACCCATTTTTTACTTAAAAAATTTGTAAAAATTAAATTTTTGAGTTTTTTACAAAAAGCTCATTTTAGTATATATTAGATATCATTATAAATAATTCATAAAAAATTTACATTCCTGTGAACAGTAGTTTCTCAGAAAAGGTACATCGCTCATTAAAATTTACATTTTGAGATAAATTGATTTTAATGTATACAGTGAGACTTCTAATCGACTAGGAAATAAAAAAAATAAAAGATACATGTTTTGGTTTATATCAGTCGTTACACTTTTAAGCAAAAACAAAGTAATTTGTTTACAATTTTCGCCATTAAAATGGGCGTGGCCCAAATTCAATGATTATTTAAAAATACGTTTTAAGGGCTTCTAAATACCCTAGAGGTTAAAGTAAGGTATTTTTAGAAAGGTTAAAATCTATACAGTTTGAAAATGTAAAAATCTCAAATTGTCAAAAAAATAAGATTTTAGCTTCCCAACAACCCCTTAACTTTTATTTTTATCTCTCAAAAAAGATTTATGAAACAAAAAGGATCCCCTGTATTTACATTGCATTTGTAGCTGAGAGATTGTAAAAAGTTTTCTTTCACACTTTATCATTCTTTTCTTTGTTTTGTATCTTCCTGAATATGTTAATAGTGGCAAGGGCAGCTGATTTTTCAAAAACAATGGAACAAACGAGTATTTTGAATGCCAGGAGCAATGAGACTTTCCAGCCTTCTGAAATATTATATTATTCATGGTGAATAAGTGAACATGTATATGCTATTTATAGAAGGTAGAATGAGCATGATAATTTTTTTGAAGTGTTAGCAGTAGTTTTTTAACTTCAAAAATAGTTTTATATGCCATAAAATTAAACCGCATTTCTTGTACTAATATTTTTATATGGATCAGTGAATTTCATTTAATAAGCAAGTGGAAAACTCGTTATTGAATACTTTTTTGTTCTTGTGTTGTTGAAAATGACGCGTTATTAGCTATATTAATAAAAATTAATTTTTCGCTTAATTTTGTATAATGAGGAAGAAATAGTGTATTGATTTTAATATACTTTTGTGTGCATAAACGATGTTATATTAGTTGTATGATTTTTCTTATAATTTAATTTTGTCCTTTTATTGATTTTTTTTAAATCTGAGACTAACCGATAAAATTAATTTTGATACGTAATAATTAACCATCCCACCTGCCTAGTAGATTTCACCTTACCTTTTGTTCCTCGGTGTTGCCCTTATATACAATACGACTGAAATATTTTCTTTTTAAATAGTCGAAAGGTTTTTATTTATTTTTCTCTCCGATTTTACACACCTTGATGCGCAAAATCAGGCATTTTTATGAAATTTGCAAACATGCATTTCTCTCTCTCTCTCTCTTTTTTTTTTTTTTTTAAAAAAATAATAATAAAGCATGTCTGACATAAAGGAATGTTTTTTGAAAAAATTTCTTGTGAAAATGAGAACTAAGATGAAATCTTAACAATGGGTTAAATTCTTGTGACGTCATATTCACGTAATAACAACAATCGCGTGTTTCCAATCAATCAGTTTATGCGCTTCGCTGTTGCCAATTTTTGATTTTTACTGAAAGTTCCTTTTAAAAAGTATATATTTGTCAATAATAATAATTCACAAAAATGGACAGATTACGCTTGATATAAAAGTATATATATAATATAAGAATTCTTTTTTAATTTTCGAAAACTTTTTGAAGAATTCTAATATTTAAACTCCCCCCAATTATGAAATTTGAAGTTTTATCTAAATTTTACAAGTAGAACAACAAGTACAAGACTAGTGGCAGCTTTGATTCAATGGAGAACACAAGATTATATGTAACATGTGACCAGGATGAATTTAGCTCTTTACACGTGATGCAAAGCTTAAGTGTGTGATGCTTACTCAGCTAACGGTTTTTTGGGGGGATCTGACTTAAAATCCACTGTCGTTTATTCATTGTGTAACGTTCCTTTTTTTTCTTTTCTTCTTGCATTAACTTTGTAAAAAATATCAGAATTTGATGTATTATTTCTTAAGTATTCGTTGAAATTAATTTAACCCGTTATGGAAGAATAAATCCTTGAAAATGATTTTGTATGTTGGATTATGAAATATCGAAATATCTTTTGAACTTATTAATTGCCACTTTCTCTAATACCGTAAACAGGTCAGAACTTCAGGAAAAGAAAATATGCATATAAAATAAAAGCGATCGTATTTTCGTAAGGATTGTGCCGTAACGATTACTTCTCACGACATTTTGCGTGACGGTTTCATTTAATATAAACTAAATAAGGAAGTCATTTTGAACCCATGGACAATATTCTGTTAATAATAAAGATGGGAATTGCGCTCGTTTTATAGAATCTGCTCGAAAATTATTATACATTTGATAGAATTTGAATACGGGATGCTTTCTAAAGTCTCTGGAACACTGATGGTCCGTTGGGGCAAAATTGAAATTAAACCGAAATCACGCCATGTTTAAATGTAAATGAACTTCGAAGATTTCGTATTACGGGAGCTTAAAATAGAGACATTTACGCTGGAATCGTCCATGTCAGAGGTCCTTAAACTTTTCGGGGTGGCGACCCTATCTTTTGTTCAAAAAATTTGCACACGTTTGGGTACTTCGGTATGTGTCTTATGTGGAGTAATCTATTGTTTTGCAGTAATAAACATCCACAATAAGTTTTTACTTTGAATATAAAGATAGAAATTTTTTAAGGGGACATGGTACGATTGACGCAAAAAATTTTAATTTAAGAATTGAATTAAGATTTTAATTAAATCAAAATATTTTTGGTTGCCTCCAATGTGTATGTACCATGTAAAACAGATTTTGTGCTCAAAATCTCATAAAAAGTTAGACACTTAATTTTTTAAGGAAAACACTTAAAATTTGTGAAGTGATTTTAAAATGCTGCTACTCCCCTACAAAAATTTACGTACACGCATGAAATTTGTTTTACAAGTGCCTCAAACTATGTATAACAAAAGTTAGTAGGGGTTTTGCGATAACATGATTACTATATTCGTACCGTACTTCTTTTTATGAATGCTTATTGAAATTTCCTTAAAAAATGTATAAATTCTGTGTTCGATTATTTTTTAAGAAAATAAGTTTGGCTTTGATTCAAAAATGCATACCAACTTTTGTTACATCTACTATTAGCAATAAGTAAAAAAAAAAAAAAAAAAAAAAAAATTCAAAGCATTGAGGCACAATAGAAAAAAAAACCGTAGCATTTTAAAATAAGACAAACTAGTATATTTTATCTTTCTGAGATAAGAAAGTTTAAAGTTTCGATTTGCCATAGGGATGTGAATAAAAACGAACGTAAAAGCTATCATAATTCTGTGTTTTTTAAGTTTAGAGCTTTCAAATTTTGTGAGGTTATAGAAAAGTATATAAAGAATAAGTTAGGCTAAAAAAATTAGATTTGATTTTTTGACCGATTTTTGTCAATTGAATCGTACTGTGTCGTCTTAATTAGCAAAATAAATCATCATATTTAATGTAATTACACGAAAAATTGTTCATAAACTATAATCTGTTTATAAAGTGAAGTAATTTTGAGTTCACTTTTATGATCATCACTTTTTATTAACAACGGCATATGCGAGATTTAAGTATCAATGAGAAGGATGTGCTTGATTATTTTTCATTATGTTATTAAATCTTGGAATAGTCGACATTGCCGGACGAATTACTTCCTCGATATTATTAGATTTGATCGAAACGATTAAGAAGAAAATGTCGTTTCACATACTAAATAATTTGTAGAAAAAAGGTAAAAAGATATTGCATAGCAGTTTCAGAAATTGTTAGATTTTTTTTTGTGTTGCAATTCCTAGCCAAAAATCTTCTAATGTTTTGGTATTAAAAACAATTTGTAACTTCGATCTGTTGATAGTTCAACAATTGACAAAAATGTAAACTAACATAAATTGGACCAAAAAAAAAAAAAAAAAACGGTTTTATATATTATATAATTTAAGTCAAACAGTTCTCCGTTGTATGTATTTTCTTTAATCTTGATTATATTTTAGATATAATGAGTGCAACTATTTGTTAATGGCGAACAATTATTTTATGCAAATACGCATTAAAATCCTAACATTTTTGCAAACCCCCGCTGTAAGTCACGTGATCCCTAGTTTAAAAAGCATTAAATCTACGTCATAGGTTCCCAAAGGGGTTGCTACTCGCTCCTAGAGGTCCTTGAGACAGCTGAGGAGATTCATGGTTTACTAAAAATTAATTTGGGTGTGTGTGGACAACTTAAGCGGGGTTCGCGGAAGGTTTGATATAAATAAAGTATCTGAGCCATTTTTTTTCTCCAATATTATGAAAATTAAAATAAATTAGCCGTGACTTTTACGCGTTAAAATTTTCTAGAGTAAAATGTTAGTGATAGACACACACACACACACACAAAAGTAATGACAAGCGTCGCACGATGGCAGTCAAACCGATCGCAGATGCGGCCGTTCTATGAGGTTTAAGGTATACGAAACGGAAACTCTCTCTCTCTCCCGCTACATACAATAACTAGTCTAAAATATGGGAGTACAGTAATACCTCGACACGCTCTCTCTATCCCGACTTACACAATTTTCAAATCACGTCGATTTTTTCTCTCTCCCCCATCACGTAAACTCAGGCGGAATCAGTACCAGAGCCTGATGAAATTGGTAATTTGATTGAAGAAGTTGTCGATTTTGCCAGGTAAATAAATTTATAAATGGATAGTGAAGTCGTTCAAGAACTGCTGGATTTCCACAATCTAAAGCTGACAATGGATGATCTCGTAGAAATGCATGAGCAAGCAAGGCATTGAAGAACTCGAGTCCTTAAACACAGTTCAATCAGAAGATCGAATGATGGTTGGGAATTTGACAGTCCTCAGTTTAATTGAAAAAGTTACACATTTTAGAAAATATAAACTCCAACAAGAGCATGTTTTTTTCAAAAAACAACAACAACAAAGAATACAAAAATTATTACCAATCTACGAGAAAATTTTAAGTAAGGAAAAAAAAAACCCTCTTTCAGCCGGTAGACTACTTTGTTAGATTTTATGAAACCTTCTACATCAAAATAACTTCAGTTTGCGATTGTGTATTTGTGTTACCTAAGATTTTAATAAACTTTCTCTAAATTATTATTTTCTTTCGTCTCAAGCCCCAACTAAAATTAACTTTCATGTATTCGTATGCAAAATTATAGCCCGACTTACGCGAATTCGACTTAACGCGGTTATTACCCAGTCCCACCTATCGCGTAAGTTCCGGGTGTTATTGTATAAGAAAATCGAGAGATGTGAAGTAAATGTAACAAAGTCTTCTGAGTTTTGGACCGAAAACCGTATTATTCATTATATTGTTAAGAAGATAAAGTACATTATGTAAATGTTTTTTAATACAATTGATATCTTGTGCATAAATGTACTAACCAAAATTATATTTTTTGTTAAAATTCATTTATAAAATAGTCTTATATGATTTTCAATTAACTTTTTCAGGACATCATTAAATATGTAATTTTTCTATTGTGCATTGTAATAGGATTATTTCACTTAGAGGGGGGGAGGAAGTCCTTGGTCAAATGCTTGGTATAAAGAAGGGTCCATGGGCACAGTAAATTTGAAAATCATTGGTCTACGTCATTTCATCTTGTTCAAAATTACGTTGTCAGAAGTCTGTTTGGCGGTTCTGGTACGTTGTTCATAAAACAATATCGAAATTCTCAAAAATCCATTATTTATCTCGCACTTTGCCCAAATTGTTTTGATCTAAAATTTGAACTTGTCACGCACACCCGAAAAGTAAAAGTTCTGAAAAGGGAAAAAAGAATTGAAGTTGTTTTTTGAATTATATTTTGAATGTGAAAGTTAATCTTGTGCAATGGTATAGATACACAAAACTTGGTAGGCACGCTCTCATCTTTTTGTTCATTCAATGGCGAAAGCGACAACCATCTTTCCATTTGTTTTGCTCTCTTTGTTTAAGTGAATGATATCTTTACTTGTCTTAGATGACAGACGACGTTAGATTTCTTTTAGTTGAATGGTGAATAGAAAGAAAGTGGAAGTTTCAAGTTAAAGAAAGGCAAGTCAAATACAAATGGTGTTCATTGTTTGAAGAAATGCTTGCAATAAATGGGAAGGTGTAAGCTGGATAATATCCTTAGCGGTTTCAAATCCTTCTGCTATTTTCTAGTGAATTAATGATCCTTTTAGTCACATTAGGTATCACCCCCTTTTAACTTTTTATTACATTCATACACCAATAATACATACATAAACCAATAATTGCACTGGTAATCATTTAAAAATTAATTTCAAAAAGTCTTCTTAAGTTTTCAATCGTTTAGTGTGAATGTGAATAATGGAATTTCTTTTTTTTTTAATTCCTGCCATCTAAATTTACATTTGATTTAAGTTGTTAAAAGTTTGACCTTAAAAAAAATTCTTTTATGCGTTCTTGTTTTTAATTTTTCACTTAATTTTATATTATTGTTTATAGGTCCATTGCAATTTCATAGAAAGATTAATTTTGAAAAAGATTGTGATCTTATATACCTAATTTTTTCAGTAATAACTCATATTTATGAAACTAAAGTTGCTTTTACTTTCTAAATATGCGTAAAAGGGGTTCCCAAATTTCTTTTATGTAGCAGGATCTTGAAATGTAGTACAGTTTGTTTGAAAATTAAGATCTTTTGAACAGCCTCCTTAATCTGAAAGAGAATTTTAAATAGGGATATTTCTACAGTTATCTCTAATACGTGCTCGTTTCATACATAAACTGTTCATTCTATTTCACAGCAGACTCAGATTAACACTAAATTATTCACTTTACAAATACGAAAAAAAAAAAAAACGTTCATGAGATAAAATAAATTGACATGGAAGTTTTAAGAACTTTTTTTTCGAAATTAGCACGAATAATTATTGGTTCACTGAAAAAAATTGCCAAAATTTACCAGAACACAGTTTTATTTTATTTTATTCTTTATTTATTTATTTGTAATACTTTTTATCTATTTAATTAATTTAGACAATTTCTTAGTAATTCTCGCTTTCTTTTTCCACTTGTTGTTATTATTATTTTCTCCCCACTCTGGAACTAAGCATTAGTTATCACGTTTCCGAGAAATACCCATAAAACTGCATATAATTCATTCTAACTAGCGAGTTTTATATCATACAGAGAAAGCATCACTTTTCTTCAAGGTGTATTTTCGATGTTTTACTTTCAGGACTAAATTTGGAGAGTGTATTTCAGAGTAAATGATAAACCAAGTCAAAATGTCGAAAATTATTTCTGTCATTTCCCACCATTCAAGACTATAGCATTTTTCTGTAATTCTTGGTGCTTTCGGGCAATTTTGCGAGAAGCTACAAAAAAAAAAAATTAATTTTTTTTATAACTTTAAAAGTGTGCTTCTCTTTATATACATTTTGTGCAAGCTTTTTGAAAATGTATTACCTTGAAATTTTTATTATCCTTTTCCAAGGTCTACAAAATACAGAAAAAAAAATATTTTATTGCACTTAGGTACTGCATTTTATTTTTATTTTTATGGAGAAACCACGAACCCTATTGTATTACATATCGGTTTTCATCATAAAATTGTTTCATGTTTGTTGCTGCTAGTCGATGCAGATTTTGAAAAAAGTATTTTTAATTTTTTTAGCACTGGCAATTATAAGGAGTTGTTTTTTTTACCCACATCAGTATGTGAATTTTCTCTGCTGACAAATTTTTTAGCACACATATTAACAGAAGAACTTTGTAACTCTTTTTAAGTTTTTAATAGTTTCTCATCATTAATAAATACTCACAAAATTATGTATTGTTTCGAAGCTTTATACGGTTTTCAAGCACAAAAGATGACTTCGATGGGGATAAATACCAGGAAAATGGGTAATAGCAACACGGACGATGAAGATGGACGATTGAAGAAATGCAATACTTCAGCTTCTGAAAATGCGATGTAGTTAAAGCATAAAAATATTTATTCTAAAATTTAGAAAAGAAAAAAACGTTAAACAAATCATGTTACTGTTTTATTTACATTTTCTACGTCATTTAAATTATTTTCGGAGTCCACTCCATCCTTTATCTGTCGTAACCGGATTACGTCATTATTAACCTACCTTTTAACTATTTGTTTTCACTTGTGATTCAATGATAATGAAACTGTTTAAAAATATATCTTTTAAAAACTGCGTCTTTAAGCACGATGATTCTTTGTTTGAAAACACCAGAATTATAAGCCAATGGGAATCAGGCAAAATCTTTGTTACTTTGCTTTAATTATTCTTTGCAGTCACTTAGTCACAAGGACGATTAAAGTAGTAATGGTTATTTGATTGGTTTGATTCATAAAACTAGATCCCCATTAGAGTTGCATATGTAGCGGGGTTGGTAAAACCTTCGGGCAATTTCTTTGATAAAGACGTCTTATGATTATAAAAAAAGATGAAAAAATTACCTTAAGAGATGTAAAGTTTTCTGAAAATAATAAATTCATGAAAGATCAGGCTTCGAAAGCAACTTCCCAAGACCTTGCAATCTTTTTTGGCCATCCCTAATTCATAGGTTACCTGGTAATGTTAAAGAACACAAACTACAAGGACTTTTCCTTCGAAAAAAAGGTTTCATTATGATTTAATATAATTAAAGTTTAGAATAGCGGTAAATTCATCGTGCGTGCAGCTCATTTCTACTCGAATTAGTCTCCCTTCGCCTTTTGTAGTATCTTTTATATTTTGTCTTGCATACTTTAATGCCGGATGGGCATTAACTCGATCGGGGGACTGCCAAGACATTGTAGAGTGACCACCTAAATATTAGCTGTTAGTATATATATATACCGAAATATTTAAGATTGTCTGACAGTATGCAGACCGTCTTCTATTGACTATGATTACAAGAACTATATAACTTTAGATGGACGTGTTTTATTTTTAATGTATTTTGAATTGTTTGATAATATTTGATATTATATTTGTGGCTATTGTTATTGTGTTGGTATCGTTCGTTTTGCTTTGAACGTAGTCTTAACCCGGCACTTCTCGCGCAGGGTATATCATACCCACCGTTTAACTTTTTTCAATGCTCCTTCTAAACCTTTTGTGGAAAATGGATAGTTTCTCATGTAGCTGATTTTAAGGCAATATACTTTGAGGGGCCTTAGCTTGTAGGTGAATTCTAAATATATATTTTTGAATACCGCCTCTTCGGGTACCTCATACCCTGCACGCGAATCACCATTAGAGTTCTGAATGCATGGGCAGGTTTTAAATCTTCCTTAAGCTATGGCTTATTATTGTAGTTATGTTAAAGAAAGTGATACTTAAGTAATTCAATAGATACTGTATTTAATAGATAGTACAACAGTATTTTCGTATGAAGAAAGTCTGCTGTGATTATGAGGAAGAATCAAATGAAAAAGAGTATAATAGCAAGTATGATTCTTCCACTGAAATCGATCCAGATTTAGAAGAGGGAGACACTGTTGAAAATAAATGCTTTATATGTAGACACAAAAACATTTGGGAAGAACATCGTTTTAAAGGAGACAATTAGTATACATCTTATCAACTTTCAGATGAACTTTTTTTAAAAATAAAATATATACATATATTGTGTGCTGGAACAATAAGAGAAAATAAAAAAAAGGAATTCCAAAATTTTTGAATTTAAAGAATAGAGAAGTTTTACTCCTATATCTTTAGTTTTAAAAAGATACTGATTAAAAAAAAAATACGATCCAATGAAAACATCGCACTCACTCACGATATTAAAGGGGTGTATGAACAATGTACTGAATGCCCTTATAAAAAGAACATAAAAACTAAATTTACTTGTGAATAATGTAATAAACATATTTTAATTCCTACTTTTCCCCCCTTTTTAACTTTTGTATACAAATTTTACGGTAAAAACAGAATGTAAACACCATGAGGTATGAGATACCCTGCGCGAGAACTTTAGGTCGTTTTTTTCGTGCGAGTAATGCCGGGCTAAAGACGTAAGTTTTTTTTTTATTGCAGTTATGTAGGTAAGTACATATTATAAGTATTTATTTTAAGTTATAATAAATATTGTAGACCTTTTTCTTAGCTCACCACCAGTAGCGCACACAGGAATTTTTCAAGGGGGTTCCGGGGTCGAAAGTTCACCATTCTTGTATCATGCTCCTTTTGATTTTGTCGATTTTCGGGAACAAAACACAGTAAAAAACCAATTTTGAGTACATAATTAGCATTAATTAATAAAATTAATCATTAATAACAAATAATTAAATTTTACGTACTATGTACTTTAGAATTATAATCAATCGGAAAAAAAATCAAGGGCCTTTGGGGGGTCCGGACCCCCAGGTCCCCCCTTGTGTGCAGCCTCTGCTCACCACACCTATGCCACTAGGTGGATCGCAACATCTTGAAAGAATTTGAAGTCGCCCGTACCCGGGCAAAGTTTGCCCGCCCCTGCTATAATGCTTGGATTTAAAAAATCCGTTTTATGTTGCTAAGAAAAGCTGCTTATCTGCTGATTGTTCTAAATTTTAAGAACTCAACACACAATACTACATATATTTAGCCCCACGGTTTGTATTATTCGACTATCCATAGATATTATAACCGTTGCATGAAAAGTGACGGTTGGGCGTGATCTAGCGAAAAAACCGTTGGACAGGTTTCTTAACCGCAGATTGTTTTGGAAAGCGTTGGACGGAACGACACACAAGACCTTTGGAGGTTCGCGTGTGGGAGACTCGGGAACTGGTTCGCCTACTCTCACTCACACATCATTGAGCAACGTTTCGGAAAAATTCGTCGCAGACGCGTCTCATAACAGCAAAAAAAGAAACGTATTCGAAATTTGCCCCAAGGGTAAACGTTCTTTTACTTGTTGGCGGTCATTGTAAGGTTTTTCAACTGTTTTGAAATTTAAATTTTCTCTCCCCCATTACTGCTTTCTTCTTTTTTAAGATATCAAAGATTGTATTTTGGAATGTTATAAATTGCATTATTTTTTTAATGTAAAATGGGTTCTGACTCTATCAATTTCATTTCGTAATTTTTGTTCTAATGCATTTATAAATGGCTGAATACTCTTAGAAATGTAGACTTATCAATTAAGCCAATCAAATAACGATTGTCACTTCAGTTGTCCTTGTTACTAAGAGTGTGATGTCATTTGTTAAAGTAAACTAACAAAGATTCTGTTGGAATTGTAAAAGCGCGGTAATTCTTCCGCTTCCTTCTCCTCTTTTTCCTGTGAAAAATGCAGTTAAAGTGCAAAGGTTAAATGTTTGTATGTTAGAAGTTTTCAAGTTCTTAGTTTACTGTGTGCAAGATCTTATGATCTAATAATGCGATTTTCAGTGACTGGTGAAATCGTGACTTGGTGACCAAGAATCGGTGAAGTCAGACTTCGTTTCACCCAAAACCCATTCACTTGGAATAATAAAAGTTGCTGATAATTCAATCTAATGAGTGTTGGATGGATTTCTTTGTTTCGACTTTAAGATTTAGAACTTGACAGACCAATTCTAGTGTCGATTATGGTCACAAAGCGAGTTGTGTCCTGGAACCACTGAAGACCCACCATGTAGAAGTAGCCGAGGCACATTAAATCTGTCGAAGTTCAATGTCCTCCTATTGGCGTGGTGTGGTAGTTAGAAGAAGGTGGTGCCAGCTCAAGTGTCATCTTCATCACTTGATCGAAGTTCAAAATTAAGAGTCCGCCGCAAATAACATTTCTTTGAGGTCATTTCCCTGATACAAATAAGTGATTTGATCAAATCCCTGAATTGTTTCAGATAAAGGATGAAATGAACAAGTCAGAGAGCATTGGCAGAGCTGTGTTTTCGCTTGTTACCACTCCTTTTTACTTCTCCTCGTCCGTGCCAGGCAGCGCCGAGCTTCTGACGTGACGCACACAATACAAAAAGACCTAAATATCTCATTTTTTTTTTATTTCGTTACATTCTTTTGATTATTATCTTTCGATTGATACTTCACTTTTGTATGTCTGAAAATTAGAAATTGGAAAAAAATTTCATTTGAAAAGTCTAAACAAATTAAGAAATTCGATCATGCCCCTTTTTTAGATAAAAAAAAATTGAAATAATAACTAAAAAAAGGTGCTGCAAATAAAGCAGGATATATTTCTGAAGTATTACATTAATGTAATTTTTATTTCTTTTGAAATGTGTACTTTTAAACTTTAAAATTTTTTTAATAAAGGCATTTTGTATAAATAATTTTATAATTATGTGGAGCAAAAAATACTAGCCTAATCAATCTTATTATTCTGTTAATTTCGAATAAATAATTTGTAATTCAATGATTATTGTTACATTATTACTTACTCTACTTTTAATAATGCACCATATTTGCTAAATAAACACTTTTAAACTCTTGACAGTATTATTTCATCATTTCACTGAAACAGGTTAGGGATTTGACACTTTCCTTAGGGAAATCACCTTACAGAGTTCTTATTTTAACATCTTCCGTGAATTGATCATCTCTCTTAGGGATTCGATGAAATCCCTAATTTCATTATTTCCTCTCGACATTTGAATTGCCAAGAAGCTAATATTGAGTTCTAATGCAACGTTAATTCAATTAAATTACATGCAAAGATACAATTAATTAAATTCATTTCTAGTTAATACCGAAGACCATTGAATTATGCAAATTATGATCGGATGTTGTAATTTATTCTCCGCTGATGTTATACAGGTAACATCTGCTGACAATCCTCATAAAGGAAAGTCTTGTTCTTAGAAAACCGTGATAATTTAACGACGATATCCCTGTGTTATAACATAATTTAAATTTCAAAACACGAATCAGAAGCCGTCATTTAGATTTGATTTCATTTTGTTTTAATGTGCTGCAGTCTTTCTTTCTTCTCCTTTTTTTCTTTCATAAGGGTCTTTGGAATATAATCTTATCATCTAAAATTAGTGACTCTCTTGCTACCAGGAAATCTTTGAATGATTAAGTTGCAGTTCATTAAACCTTTTTAGGTCTCAAAAGTCTACCTTTAGTTTCGCGAGGAAGTTTTAAAGAATGACATTAGCAATTCAATTATTATTCTTAATCTTTATTCAAAGGTACAAGTTTTGGCATCGATATAACAACTATTTCTAAAGCTGTATTAGCGCAATTAAAATTAAATATTCGTAGTAGAACAATTTTGCCTGTGCTATTTTAAGAGGTCATGATAAAAAAAATCTTAATAAGAGTTTTTTTTTTTTTTGAAATAAACAGCCATTCTTTTTTATTAATATCACAGCACTTGTCCCACTTACGTAAATGCATTTCTTCGATTTTTATGTTTTTTCTTAAAACTCTGTACTATCGTATTGTGACGAGTTTTTACACGACCTTCACCAACTAATCCTTTTGGGGAATCTTTGGGCTAGCATTCATTTTTATTTCACAGCCATCCCTCTCAAGAAGGAACCCTGATATGCAAATTAGTTAGAGTATATAAAGTTAGAGTTTGATAATTGTAGGGCAGAAGGAGCGGAGCATCTGGATGCAGCGTTACTAAGGTGAGATTTAGGATTTACGTATCTTGACGAAATGACGGAGTTTGGCTACTAGACTAAATTAGTGGATCAGGAATTAATAGGTTAGAATTGATTTAAAGCTAAACTAATCTGATTACGTGCGCTTATTCCTTAAGGTGGTTGCTTTCTTTATATCACTCCTAGGGCTTCCTTTTGTAGTTACTTTGTCTTTGACTAGTACAATCGAATAATAAATTAGATTTATCATGGAGCTTCGTTTCCTCCCACATCTTCAGGCAGACAGGATAATGAGGAAGTCGCTTACAGTATATTGCAGTGGTCTTCAAACTTTATCGACTCATGGAACCCATAGAACCAGTGGCGCACGCAAGGGGGTCCGAACCCCCCAAAGCTCTTGATTTTTTTCCGATTGATCATAATTCTAAGTATATAGTACGTAAAATTTAATTACTTGTTATTAATGATTAATTTTATTAATTAATGCTAATTATTTAATCAAAAATTAGTTTTTTACTGTGTTTTGTTCCCGAAAATCGACAAAATCAAAAGGAGCATGATACAAGAATGGTGAACTTTCGACCCCGGACCCCCTCCTCCCCCTGAAAAATTCCTGTGTACGCTGCTGCATAGAACTAACTATAAGGCATTTTTGGATAACCCTATTTCTCTCCCTCTTAGAATAACACTTCTTTAAATAATATTTAAAGTAGATCAACATATTATAGATATACATATTTTATGGAAAGACTTCAAAAATATTTTATCTTTTTATTAAATTTTTTAACGTAATATTAATGTAATTTACTCACCCTTTAATAATATTAATTTGCGATCCAAGTATCATCTACCGATGCATTACCTTTATAAACTGGGATATGTGTGCTTGCATTTTTTTTTTTTTACACCAACTGACGAAGTCTAGGTCTCTTTAAATTATCTGCAGTCGCATTTCATATTTTGCGTTTAATTCGTTTTTATATTTTGTCTTTGTAGACATTCTCATTGAGAAATGTTTTTCACTCAAATTCATTGCTCGAAATGATAGTATAATAAATATTTATTATCTGCGTGAAAAATTCTGTGTATTTTGTATGAATTTGCAACCTAAAATTTAGGACCTGTTCTTGCTAAAATTTAGATTTTAATTTCGAATCTGTTGAGATGTTCCCTCTCCCTCGTTATAGGTGTTTTTTCATTAGTTGTACAAAGAATTGCTCTAACAAGTGTAAAATTATTCCATGGAACCCAGGATAGCAAATAGAATATTCCCAATCTAGTAGGTAGTATATACAAAGAAAAAGCGCTTTAATATTCTCTTTCTGTGTTATAATGGAAGTAAAAAATGTATTACTAAATGAAAATTTCGGATTTAATGACAATTATGAACTTTAGATACTTGTGATTACACTAACTTTACGGAGAACGTGAATCCATTTTTCATACACATTTATAATTTTCTTTTCGTTTTTTTACTGCGACTTGTGGAACCCCAGGGTTCCGAGGGTTCCACAGTTTGAAGACCATTGGAATATTGTTGCTGTTGTGTTGTTGTTGCTAATGCCACCTGTCTGACGTAGTTAGATCGAGGCCCACAAAATTCATCATGGCAAGGGGCTAGATGTACGCCTGTTGTTGGCCGTAGCTTTGAGCACCATACAGGTGACAATACGATTTAGCTCAGTTTCATCCCAATTTTGAGGGAAAACACCATTGGAGAGGGTCAGGTCCTGACATCTATCCCCTGACACCAACCTCACGAGGGCTTGCAGCTCGACGGCTATTTAGAGTACCCTCATGCCGCGAAGACACTATACATTTACAAACATCCATGTCTTCTCCGGGATTCGAACCCAGGCCCTACGGCACATCAATCAGTGTCCCTAACCACTATATCGAATGGCGGAATATTGTATGCATACAAAATAAATAAAATATAATTGACTCTCTACTAGTAAACTGAAAATAAAAAATTATTCCTCTTCAGTTATTTCGTTTTATTATTTTAGTGAATGTTACATAACTTACAAGGTGTGTGTAAAAATCGCACTCTTTTTTTCTTTTTTTTTATCAAATGTACATGTTAAAATTTTTTTAAATGTTAATTTAAAATATGTTTTGCCACTTAATATTGTGATTCTGATATATGTATTTACATATTTATATTAATTGTATTTATTTAATAAAAAGTAACTAAACTAAAATTTTTCTTTGTTGACCTAAGTAGGATTTGACTTGAAAGAACTTTTTTTTAATTACTTGTTTAGGAGATGTTTTAATAATAAAATAGTTTTTAAACATAGCTATATATCTTTAGTAAATATCTAAGTGACAGAAAAATTTAGTTTTTGCTTCAGCTTAGAATTTTCGTTATATGTTTCTAAAGTTTTTTTTTTCTTTGTGTTTTCACGGGCATGATTGTTTTCGTCTGCGTTGTTCCTAAGTCTCTTCTGGAATAATATCTATATCTCTCGCTCTTCCAATCGTTGGCCTGTTCTACTAGATCCACCGATATATATATTTCCGCATTCGTGCATGACGTTGCCTTCCGTTCCGTTGCTTATTCCTGTCTCTCCATTGTTTCAAAAAATAATATAACTTATCTCGTCGTAGAGTGGTAGCAACGCGCTATTTATTGCTTAGCTTTTTCCTCCTCCTCAGCCTTCTAAGTAGCAGTCTGTACAAGCGAGGAGGTTCATCTTAAGCTAATATCCTTCCGTGATTATTCGATTTTTTTTTTTAAATTGAGGCTGCTTCCGATTCAAGGAAGCTTCTTTTTTTGTGTCGTTATTTTATCTAGAAAAAAGAAAAATAAATTTTCTATTTAAGTGGTACTTAAAGGTTTAAATGTGAGTATAAAGAGACATTGTAATATGATGCCATTTAGAGCAAAACTGTGTGAACCGTGTTGTAAATAAAACAGAAGAATTTTAATCATTTCGTTTAGTTTGTAAAAAGGTCCAACAAGGGGAGGGCACGACTAAGGAAACTATAGGGTGTTCAACCGTCTGTGTAATAGCACCGAATAGACAGTCAATTCAGAGAAAATGGCATTCAAAATTCATACTTAGTGTTTGTACAGTTAAATTTTAAATAGCGATTTCCAGCGATACGGTGGCATGGGTGATAGCGCGCCTACATTCGGTGCAGTAGGTCAGGGTTCGAGTCGCGCGATCAACTTGCTGTTTCTTTTTAAATTCATTTTTATCATTTTTACAGTTAAATAAATTTATTTAAAAAATACTTATTAAATAGTTTAAATAATTATAAAATGATTAAATTAATAATATAAGATATATTTTATTTTATTATATTGATTATAAAATAATTATAATGTATATATGATAAAATATTACAGTATATTTTCTATTGTAAAGCTATTTTTATATAAATATTTGTATAATCATAGTGATTGATTACGTTTTTAAAATATAAAATAATTATGTAAATATTTAATAAGCCTTTTTTTAAAATTAATTTATGTAAGAGTTAGTTGAACAAATTGAAAAAAACAAACAAAAACAGCAAGTTGATCGCGTGTCTCGAATCCTGATCGACCACGTAGAACGCAGGTACGCTATCACCTATGCCACTGAATCGCTGGAGCTAATTAAAATTTAATTGTATAAAAGCTAGGTATGAATTTCGAAGGCCATTTTCCCCGAATAGACTGCCCATTTGACACTATTACATTGACGGTTGAACACCCTATAGCAGTGTTTCCCAACCTTTTTATCGCCGCGGACCGGTCAACGTTGAATAATTTTACCGCGGCCCATTGAGGACGTTGATTGTTTATATTTTAGATTGTTTTGTTTTAATAATTTTATTTTAATTGTATTTAAACGTGCCTTCAGAATAAAATATAGCTACACCAAACACGAATATAAAGTGATTTAACAAGGAATATTAAGGGATTTTCACAAAAAGTAGCCCAAACCGAAGAGAAATATATTACGGTAAATAAAATGGAAATAATTTAATGTTTCTCTTTTTGGACCGGTAGTATTTAATCCACGAACCGGAGGTTTCGAAACTACTGACTGCTCTATAGGATAGGGGTGCGGTGCAAACAGTGTCAGATTCGCATATGGGGAGGGGGTCCACGGTTCCGGATCCTTCCCCATATCCTTGATTCCCCGGTTGGTTATGTAAAATTTGATTAATTGTTATCAAAATAATTTTCTTATTAATGAATACTAAGTATTTATTCAACAATTAATTTTTTGCTGTTTTTTATTCCGGACAATCTACAAAAAAAAATATGCATATGTTCGGCTGCTTATTGTGGTATGATACGAAAGTGGTAGATTTTCGACCCTGGTCCCCGCCCTCTTGAAACATTTTTGTGTACGTCAATGCACAGTATGGTAGGTATGGTGAGATAAGGAAAAAGTCTACAATATTTATTGTAACTTAATAATAAATACGGAATATGTACTTATACATAAATAACTAAAATAAAAAAAGACTCACATTTTTAAAACCGTGTTTTAAGCAAAATGCAAGATACAAATATAGTAATAGTCCCAAATATTATAATATCAAATGAGGCATTTATTATCAAACAATACAAAATATATTAAAAAAACATTTTCATCTAAAGTTATTCGTAGTTATAGTCAGTTGAAGACTTTGTGAACCCAGTCTTGATTATTTCCGTATATAATTATTAATTGCTAATCTTCAGGAAATCACCCCGAAATGTCTTTTGTCGGTCCACCGGTCGATCGTGATCGACGTAATGCCCATTCCTGCTATAAGAGTGCTACTATTACACAAAGTCTCTTCCCCAAATGAATTTCCTTAGTCGTGCCCTCCCCTTGTAAGTCTAATTGTTTTGTTTTTTTTATCAAAAATAATTCTGAGAATTAAAATTTATTCATGAAGTTTTCGTATTTAATGTCTTACTTACTTTCTTAGTGGAATTGCTACCAGAAATACTTTTTAAAATGTCCAAAATTGCTTACTGAATCATTAAGAGAAATTAAATGTGCTAATAAAATTTTCTGTATCTTCTCTAAAAATTCTAGGAAACGGAAGGGAAAAGTAATAGCAGAAGGTATGAAATAAAATTGTTATGAAAAGGAAATTGTAATTTGTTTTCCTTTTTTTCTTTTCTCGAAAATTACACAAGATCGATTGTGAGGTTCAATTGACAAGAAAATAGGCATAAATTGTCTGTGGTCAAGGAAAAAAAGAACAAAAAAGTAGTTTCTTTTTTTTTACAAGAGTGTTAGTGGAAATGTTGAAAAAACGTCACTTGTAATACATTTATTGTTTCTGTTAAATGTCAAAAGTAAAAGAAAAGAAAAAAATCTTAAGTTAGAATATTCTAAACACATTTCTATCCTTAAGCGTAGTAAAATTTATTAACTTTCTTTTTGAATTTTGAATAAATTTTCTTTATTATTAAAAAAAACTAACGAAATTTACTTTATTTAATTTATTATTAGTATTGTTCTTCTCTCTTGGTAAATTAGAATGTTTGCATTTTTATTGAACATGGAAGCAAAATCATAATCTCATCTAATCCATGCTTCTGTGTGATTTTTTAAAAAAATATGAGTGCAGATAGTAAGCATATGAATTTTTAAAACATTGTTGAAATATGAAAATTCAGCCATCGGAATTAATCAGAATTCGAATCGGAATAACTAATTAAAAATCGTTTGTAGTTTTTATTTCCAAACATGACTTTTGATTCTTTGTTATTTGTAGTTTTGGTAGATAATTGTCCGTGTAGTAATTGTACACATTTTTTTAAATATTTTATTTTAATACTTTCACTGTGTGTAAGAATTATTACTTTTAGTTTTTTTCTGAATTAATATTCTACTTTTAATACCGTATATATTTAATATCAACTATGAATAAATTCCATAGAAATATATTACTGAAAAAAATGTAAGAATTGGAAGTAATGATTAACTTCTATTTAATCAATAAGGTGACACTTAAGTCATTATTATATACATTAACAAGTAAACGTATGAAATATTTATTTCCTTTTTTTTCTCCTTTGATAATGTTGTATTCGTATCATCACATTGATCATTGATTGTAGTGGTTCGTACTGGGTCACGTGCTCTCTTTAGAATTGGTTGGACATTTAGCGTGATTAACCCTAAAATCGAACAGAACCGATTTTTGTAGAGAAATGGTTTCCGTAGCTCGTTACCTTTGGTTATGTGGGTCATAATGTGTGCCCTAACTTCTGCATGTGCTGCCCTTTTGTTTGCTGAGTTTCCTCGGGTCAGCATGATGAAAAAAAAAATAAATAAATAGTGGAATCAATTCCTGGATTTAATATGTGTAGATACTTCCTTATTTCGTATTTTCCCCTTTCTTTTTCTATTTCTTCAGTTCTTCGGCGGTGTAATTTTAGCCTATATCTCTACCCTTTTTTCACTGAGGCGCTATTCATATTCTAGTTCAACGGAGAACTATTGGTGTCATTATTTCCTTAAGGAAACGAGATGTGCAGCTGCCGTTTCCTTTCTATATTGTTCGTTTGTTAAAGTTGAATTGCTCAATATTTTACGTGGTGATATTTATCTTTCAAACTGACAATCTTTTGTGAATTCTCTTCAGTTTGTTCTGAAAACTTCTTATTCAAAGATTTTCTGTAGTTATCTCATTTAAAAAAAACTGTGTGCAAGACTAATCAAAGTAAAGAAAATTATTTATTATGATTTTTCTCCTGCTTTAAAAATTCGTTGCAAAATTAACCCTGTAGCTCTGTTAATATAAACTGACAATTCACTTTTTTTTCTAAAATTATACATGATTTTTTAAAAAAAGTAGGAAAATCCTTCAATTTTTCAGATTTACAGATATTAACTTTAATAACAATTTTTAATAATTTGCTCAATACACTCCTAATATAATTGGAATAATAAATCTAATAAAAAAACAAATTTGTGTGTGTGTTTCCGTGGATCGCTCTCTCTCTCTCATTTCCTTCTACAATTATTCGAATGGGAGTCTGCTGCAATTTTACAGATATTCATATTCAAAACAGGTAATAATCGTGCTAAAAAAAAATCACGTCTTTTTGTATGATTTCGTTTTTTGACTCCCCTCCCCCTTCCCTGCTTGAAATAGATTCTGCTCATTTTGGATTTTTATTCTGCTCAAGGTTTCACCTATACATATAAAAGAGGGAGATAAATAAATTTAATTTTTGCATTTATATGTTTTTTTTTGGATTTTATAATAATCTAAGAACACACTCTCTATTCCATATTTTTTCCTGGAAAACTAGTATTTGATTTTTCTTTAGATATATTACTGGTTGTTACTGGCCCGCTTTGCTGTGTACTTTATGATAATGTATGTTTTAAATTATTTATTTCTAAGTTACTTAGCATTTCACTTTCAACTGTATTCAAACACATTTTTGCAGCCCTCGCCTCTTGATTTACAAAGAACAGGACTTCAATTTCTAAAACGGAATATATTTATCTTTTACGCTTCCTTTGGAGTCGATTTCCGCAAAACCCGTTGCTAGCGAATTTCTACTCAACATAAGAAACATGTTTGCCAAATTTCAAGTCTGTAAATCTCATAGCTAAAAAACGGAAGTTTTGTCCTATAACGCGCTTGTAATCCCCCTTTGGGAATCGGTTCCTGCAAAATCCGTTCTTAAATGTTGCCAAATACAGTAATCGTTTTCTAAACATAAAATGAGAATGGTTTTTCGCTTTGGTTTTTTGACGATTTTGCCACACACAACCCCTTCCTTAAATACGGAGTTTAAAAAAAATGATTGGGGGAAGAGGGGTATATTTATAGCTTCTTTGAAACATCAACGCAGAGACATCAATCGTTCGTGTACTAGACATTCAACGCTAGTACAATTTGAAACAATACGATTTATGTTCTGGATTTGTACTAGCCCCCAAAAAGTATGCAAACATTCAAATTTGTATACAAGGTAACTAAACTTCCAGAAGAAAAAAAAAAACAATCACTTTGCACAAATGCGTGTGAAGTCTGTTACAGAAACAGTGGTAAGAATTGCATATAAATCGCCAGATCTTTTTATTGATATTTGTTGATTAACATTTGATCAACAAATCAAAAGTTGAAACGAATTAATGGAAACACAAAAGTAGTATTTAACGCTAAAAAAAGTGCCTTCAAACATTCTGAAAGAAAAAAATGCACAAGAAACAACTGAATACCAAATGGTATGCAGAAAATAATATCCGCTACTGAAGTTATTCTCCTGCCCGAAATGTCGCTGATTATCAGTAACGCATAGCAAATAAACTGAGCGGACACATATTTAAAACTACGTGTTTTCATCGACAAAAATGTCATTATGGTACTTATAGGGCAATCTGGTATTGGCTCTTATTCCATTCTGCGTTCTAAGCCATATTCACCGTTTGAAAACATGATCAGTGATCCAGAAATAAGTTTTCATAGGAGGCATTGTTAGCACTCGTGTACTCCTAACAATGCTCTTCTATAACTCAATGCCCAAAATTTGGCCCAGTTCTCTTTCTTTATTATGATTATTTTTTTGCTGTTTGCAAATGTTTCGGGAGATGTTTACCATATTGTTTTGAAATTAGATTGTATGCTTACATAGTACAAGTTATGTGCGCATGATTCTTCAAACATCATTGAATGTCGTTTTTTTTTTCCCTCGTTAGTTTTAATCTACAAATGTGTAGGGGGAAAGCTCAACATCTTTGTTTTGTTAGCTCATACTTTCCTGTTCAATATTATTTTTGAAAAAATGCCGAAATATTTAATTTTCTGTGGTTTCTATTATACCGACGTATATTCTTTTCTTGTCTTGTGTGTGTTGTTCATTAATTTTTTGAGTTTTTTACTGTCTAATGCAGGGATGGGCAGACTTTTATAGGGTACGGGCTACTTCTAATTTTTTTTTCAAGGTATTGCGGGCCATCTAATGGCGTAGATGTGGTGAGCTAAAAGAAAGTATACAAGACAAGTCGAACCTCCATTTTACGAACCTTTGTTTTACGAATTTCTCTATTTTGTGAACTTTTTCCTGGAATCAGTGGCGCACACGAGGGTGGAGGTGTGTGTGTGTGGGTGGGGGTTCCTGGGGTCCGGACCCCCCAAAGCCCTTGATATTTTTTCCGATTGATTATAATTCTAAGTATATAGTACGTAAAATTTAATTAAGTATTTGTTATTAATGATTAATTTTATTAATTAATGCTTAATTTTATTAATTAATGCGAATTATTTATTCAATAATTAGTTTTTTTACTGTGTTTTGTTCCCGAAAATCAAAAGGAGCATGATACAAGAATGGTGAACTTTCAACCCCGGACCCCCCACCCCCCCGGAAAAATTCATGTGTGCGCTACTGCCTGGAACCAAGAACATTTTACGATTTTCGTCGTAAAATAACCTCCAAATAGCGAAGTGCATTTTCTATTCAACGAAATTTTCTCTTATAATTCGATTTTTTTTTCCGCCGTATTTTTTAAACTGTCGTATTTACTCGAATCTAAGCTGCATCCTCCCCCCAATGTTAATGCAACTGAAAATTGGGCGCGAAGGGAAAAAAATTGTTCGATGGGGAATTTAGAGCAATTACAGCTTCATGCGTGTATTTAAAAGTTTATTATACTGATAAAATAATTATTCAGTTCTTATTAGTTTTCCTTTTAAGTTTATTATAATTTCGTAAAATTGGATATCGATAAACCATTTTAGACTATTTTTCAATTTTCACAAACTCTTGTTGAGAATTTGGGGCACTACTTATATAGAATCGATGGCGATTTAGATTCGAATAAATACGGTTTTTTCAGACCTTCGCATGATGGAATGATTATATTAGGTCTTAGTGAAAGCGGTCACCCTAAAATGTCTTGTCCACCTTTCGATCGCGATCGACTTAATGCCCACCCCGGGTCTAATAGGTCTAAATTCGCAACTATCATGTGATAAATGCGATGATGTGTTCTCCATTGAATTTAAAACTGGCATTAGACTTGTACTTGTTCTGTTTATAACATGTACGATTTCAAATTTAATTATTGAGTAAATATGCACATAAAGCCCTGTGGTCGAGTGGTAGCGTATCGCGCTTCCACACCACAGGTCCGGATTCTATTCCCGGGCTGGGCAAGTTCGACTCAACCTTTCATCCCTATTGCAGTGGGTCGATAAATGAGTACCAAGCTTGCTTAGTGACCTAAACACTGGGAATCTCACTTCAGACTTACCACCTGATCGGGACATGTGCTCATGCGCCTCAGCGCTCAATGGTAACGTATACTGAGATGGGCACAGTAGGCTCTGGCCCTCATGGGCTGTTACGCCGCTGAGTTTGAGTTTAAATATGTTCATTTACTCAAATGAACAAATAGGCATTAAAGTCTTGAAAAATCGGCACTCGATAACCCGGCATTCTGGATAACTCGACCACACCTTTGCAGGTCGAAAAAAACCCCAAATTATTGCTGCTGTCACAGTCAGTGAAAAAATGCAAGAAAACGATAGAAATGTTAATGTTGAGGGCACCATACAAACTCCTAAAATATTTCATAGTGAGGGACTAAAAGCTGTCGAAACAGCACTTCAGTATTTTGAACAATGTGCATCGGTAATAGACTTCCGTTGCTTCGTCGTTTTTCGTGATGAAGCTGCAAAACGCGGAGTGGAATGCGGAAGACAAGACATTTATCTTTTTAAAAATAAGTAGCCAGTTTTTGCAAAGTCAGCTGTTTAATTTTCATCTGAGGTGTGTCTTGTCAGGCAAATTAATGTATATTATGTATTCATTAAATTTAATTTTCATGTAGTAAATGCTCTATGTCTTCGTGAAAAAAAGTATTTTTCTTTTGTTAAGGGTGTTTGGACAGTTTATTTTCGGTTGTATTCTCAAGCAAACAATACATACCTTCGGTCCACATTACGCAGATTTTCTAGACTCTACTGTATTAACTTATATTTGCATCTTAACACATGGATTCTGAATAGAAAAAGTTAAAAACAAATAAATTTTTTAAATTACTTAAGTACGCACGTTACTTGTTTACATTGGTTACATTTTTAAATTAATTATTTTGAATTCTCAAGAAATTAAGTACCAACTATTTACAGAAAAAAAATTGTGAATTATTTTTAGTACATGTATAATTCTCAATTATTTTCAAGTAGATAAACCATATAACATATCATGGTTATGAGCGACAAATTCATACGGTATATCTTGTTAAGAAAACCCAGCTTTATTGAATAGATAAGATCCAAATAAATAAGTATTACAGTAGAACCTCATTAATCCCCCCGAACTAATTGGGGCTGTAGGTCGACTGTATCAATGAAAGTCCAGATTAAACAAAAGAATTTGTAAAATGAATTAAGGTACATAGTATATAAATATTGTGTATAATGGAAAGGGGGGTGTATTTTGAAATAAGACAAAGCAAAATGGTAAATAATTGCATAAAAGAGAATACAAATGGATGCATTACTTACGTACAAAAAATTAGTCTAGTTCTATTTATTAATGACAAGTTTTTAAGTCCCTGTCTGAATTAAACGATGTCCGATTTTTATGGATCCGGAATAATGAGACAGTTTATCTGATAAAATTATTTTCTTCCTGCAGTGAGTTTCTTACTAAAGTTTCTATGGTCACGGACTAATAAACGGCGTATCATGAGTTCGAGTCTGCCACTGTAGACCCGCCGTGTAGAGGGGGCTGATGCAGGTTAAATCTGTCGAGGCTCAAAGAGTCCTCCCGTTGGCGAGGTGTGGAAGGAGAGGAAGGCTCCAGCTCAGTTGCCGTCTTCCATGGTTCAAAATTACGAGGTCCGAGACTAATAGCCCTCGTATTGCCTTATAGAGCGACGTAAATAAAAATCTCTCTCATTTACAAAAGTTCCCAGTTCGTTACTTTTTAATAATGTTTCGGAATTTACTCAGAAAAAATAATACGTATATGTAATAAATATGCTGATTAGATAAATTCTTTTCATTCAATAGAATCCGATTTAAAATACAAGAGGGGCGTGTCGCATTTGTCTCTTGCCTGTGCAATGAGACATTCTTTTGTTAAGCGTAGCCTCATGTGTGTGTCTGTGTTCTGCGAATTTCTTCAGTGAAAGTAGAATGCCCTTTAACATGGAATTAATTTTAATCGTATTACCCTGAACTCGCCGACGCAGTGGAGCTACTAATTGATGGTAATGATTGTCTCGGGAGTTTTTTGTCTTTCTCGCATCCGCTTCTTCCAAAGGTGAACGTTTTATAATGAGGCGGCCATTCATCGCGTGCCACCTTTGGGTATTGTTCCAAACTCCCTGCACCCTCCGCTGCTTCTGAATCATTAAAAAAATAACTTTGGGTGACTGTTAAAAGTGAAAACGAGCTAAGGTCGTCAGAATGGTTTGCGGGTCCAACAGTACGTATAAACAAAAACTGATATAAATGTAATGATGTCATTGAATCTTTTAACGCGAGATGAATAATGCTTTTAAGTTAATCGTCCTTCGATTGTTTTTATTTTTCTCTTTAAAAAAACTACTTATTTCTGGAAAGTTGTTAGTTCGCTTAACTTTATTTAACTTTAGACTTCGTTAGTATATGTAAAGTTAATAAAATCTACGGTCACAAATAATTAAATGGGCTTAATTTATGATGGTCACGTGATAAATATAATCACGTGTTCACCATGGAGTTCAAAACTGACATTAGACTTGTACTTGTTCTACTTGTTAAATTCAAATTTGGTTATTTGGTAACGATGTTGAAATTCTTTAAGGTATCCGACTACGTTCGGAACCGTAATTTTGAAAAAACCTATAAATGTATAATATTTATGATATTTAGTATCACTTCGATTAGCAAATGTATATAAAATTGTTTTAAGAATAGTATTACAATAAAAAATTATTTAAGTACAATATTTTGACAAAAAAGGAACAAAGAATGACCATTTTTCAAAATTCTCCTTTTGTGAAAAATGCTTCTATTATAATAATATTTTGCCTGTATATAGCTCAGACCTCTCTACAGAGGCTCAACTAGAATATTTGAAATATATAACTTAGAAGTGGGTTTATCCATGTGTTTTACGACAACTGAGGGGAGAAATTTTAAGAAAAAAACGCTGATAATTATTTGAATTGGTTGTAAGTCTGAAAATAATGTTAAATTTTTTTTTAGTTCAGACTCTCTGGAGAAGTCTTTACTTTATATAAGCAAAATATTATTATTTTAGAAGCATTTTTTATAAAAGGAGAACATTTTGAAAAAAGGTTATTCTAAGTTAATTTTTTGCCAAAATATTGTATTTAAATAATTTTTTTTTTGTCAAAATGTCATGAAAATTATCCATTTATGCGTTTTTTTTTAAATCACGGTTTCAAACATAATCTGATACCTTAAAAGGTTTTTCAATTTTTTTAAAAAAAATGCTTTTATTGTATGTGTACTAATAAATAAAGTGCGTTTTTTTAATTATCTATGCGCATTATTATTGTTTGCAAATATATTCTTTCCTCCTGACCGGAACATCTGCTCTTGCACCTCAGGGCCCAAGGTTACGTGTACTGAGATGGGAAGAATAGGCCTTGGCTCTCATGGGCTGTTGCTCCACTGAGTTAAATTAAATATGTACTTTTTAAAATAATCTGCAAAAAAGCAAGCGTTAGCAACCACGAAGTGCATGAACTGATTGGCTGGAAACACGTGATTGCATTTATCATGTGACTATGACGTCACTTAAATTTATGAACTGCTTGGCTGAAGACATGTGTTTGTATTTATCTTGTGACTATGACGTTGCTTGAATTTTCCCCATTGCCATGCGTAAACTAGTTTACATTGTTTTTTTTAACCAGTAATGAATTTATTTTATATGTATTGATTAATGATTGTTATGTTTTCTCGATAAATAGCTTCGTCTCACAGAAATTTAATAATGTTTGTGTGGGTTTGTTCCAAAGTTCAACTACATTGATTTAATAATAATCACATTGAACTGTTCATATGAACTGATTTTACATTTTTTTCATCCTTTACTTGTGATGTACAAATTTTTTGTTGAAAATATAATATTTTAATTCTCACATGTGTAAAATTTGGATTTATCAGTTCAGTTATTAAACTTGCAGTTGTTTATGGGAGGGGACATATTTCATTTTAAGTCTAATCACATTGTATTTCTTGTAATAAAAGTTGTTGGTTCTAATCCTTAAAAATATGTCATTAATAGAATTGTTGCAATCTAAATATTTTGTGTTTTGCTTATAGTATGTGCAAGTGTATGACGTCTATATTTTGGAATTATATTGAAAAAATATCCACCCACCCACTTATGTATGGATGCTATGTCAAAAACACTTTAAATATGATTGACAACGTGTCGGAACGATGATTTTGCTTACGTGTATAAATGAATACTTTATTTGGTGTTTAGTGTCAGTTGAATTAGAATATATTTTTTCATAAAATTGTTTTAACAATATTATTACATTAAAAAATTATTCAAATTCAATTTTTGTTTTAGCGAAAAGAAAGAATGGCATAGTTTCAAACATTATCTTTTTATGAAAAATGCTTTGACAATAAAATGATTTCGTCTGTATATATCCAAGACTTCCCTACGGAAACTGAACTAAAATTTTTGAATATTTCACATTATTTTCAGAGTTATGATCAGTATTGAAATAAAAATCGGTGTTTTTTGTTAAAAATTTTCTCTACTCTTAATACATTAAAATATACAATTTAGGAGTGCATTTATTTATATCTCTAACCACGCGTAATTCAGGCAGTGCACAGAAATCATAGCTATATAGAGTCATATTATTATTATTATTATTATAGAAGCTATTTTCATAAAAAGATAATGTGTTTTCAAAATATGTCATTTTTTTCGTCATTGTTTTGCCAAAAAAACTATTTGAATTGTTTTTTATTGTAATGATATTCTTAAAACAATTTTATATGATATTCTAATTCAGTTGACTCTAAATATCAAAAATATTATTCATTTTTACGCTTTTGCAAAATTACGCTTTGGAACGTAGTCAGAACGTTACTTTAAATAAATATGATTTATAGTGAGAAAACTATTAATGGGTCAATAAAAACCATTTAAAAGTGTAGTTGTATTAAACGACCTAAATAAACAGTTGCAAAACATTGAATGCGATACGCTCTTACATCAGTAAAATGGAGTTATTTTGATACGACACGCTACGGCCTTTTCTCAATAAAAATAGATCTTTTTTAAGTGTAATTAAATGTAAGATCTGACTTGGAAGTGTGTTGTGCGTCTTCTCAAAATGATAATGATGCTTGTTATACATAAGATGGCCAATTTATTACGACCACCTGATGATGATGTGAAATTCAACTATGACGTCATACCAGGAGGATTGCTAAATATCGCTGTTGGATGAATAACTGTTTTTAGTCACATATAGTAACGCAATTTTGAACACGCACTGATCGTGGATTTGAAATAGTGGAGTGAACATGAACAAAGGAATAGCGGTTTTTTAAGTTTTTATAGAACAGAATTGTTCCTGTTATTGATAGTTGCATTGATTGTTAGCTTAAGATCTATGGCCTTCATCAACTATTGGTTTCTGATATTGAATTATTTCAATGTAATATAGTTCATTCGTTATTTTTTTATTGAATAATCATGGGTGGAATATTTCTTTATAGTCGTCTTTTTATACTTATATTTATTTAAATTAAAAATTCTAATTTTGCTGTTCAATGAAAAATGTGTCATATATCCAAGTAGAAAAGGATTTACTCCTTTATTATTAGTTTTCCTGAACTATTAGATACATAGACTTGAAATTTTGAAGCCGTGTTTCTTTTGTTGAGTAGAGATCTGTTAAGAACGGCTTTTGCGTAAGTCGGTCCCCAAGGACGGAGAGGAGTACAGGAGTGTAATAGAGAAAAAAAATCCCGTTTTAGAACTTCCTGATCTACAGACTTGAAATCTGGTGATCATGTTTCTGTCGTTGAATGGAAATCCATTAAGAATGAGTTTGGGAAAAATCAACTCTCAAGGAGAGGTTGCAGGGGCGTTAAAGACAAATAAACTTTCGTTTTAGAAAATCAAGTCCTATTCTTTTGAAATCAAGAAACGAGGGCTATAAGTATGTTTTTTTATACAATCGAAAGCTTCATGATGGGATTTAGTTAAATATAACTTAAAAATAATATATAATTTTCCAACATCAGGAAGCACCCAGCGAAATGGGTGGGTAACGACTAGTATATATAAATGTTATTAGTAGCTCAATATTATAAACAGGAGGGGGGAGGGCTTATATTAGCCTTAAAACTAATTAAACCCCACTTTTTATATGTTTCAAAGCTGTCATTCAGCATTATTTATATTACTGTATTTTCTAAATTCTCATTGATATTTGTATCTGAAGTTTTCATTTTAGAATTTATAAAATTATCCTGTTACTTTGAGAACATATCCCACCTACCTGTTAGGTTAGTAATATATTCTACGACACTATTATTTGTAAAATGTA
Organism: Trichonephila clavipes; assembly: GCA_019973935.1. Taxonomy (NCBI): domain Eukaryota; kingdom Metazoa; phylum Arthropoda; class Arachnida; order Araneae; family Nephilidae; genus Trichonephila; species Trichonephila clavipes. Next base: position 509,071 of record BMAU01020778.1, read on the forward strand.
CTACGCAATACTGCTTCTTTTTTAATGCTTTTTTTACACTTTCCCGCAATGATAGTAAATACCTTATTAGTACACAGCTGTCTTAGAGAGACGCGTAATCTTTTTATATTTTCTAAACAGATGATTTTTCGACTTTTTTCGTGAAAACCATTCTTGATTGCTCCAGATGCCTTTGGTGGAAAAACAAAAGATGTAAGGGAGTGACTAAGATGAAAATGGCAAATAAATAAATAAGCGCTAATTCAAAAAAATTATAATTATATTAATTTTGTCATTGAAAGAGATAAAAAGAACATTAAAAGAAGTGACAAAAATTATAGGGCTTTGTATGTAACCTAATTTTGACGGGTTAGGTCCTATTTAAGGAACACTTTTTTTTATCCTTTTCTGGAATTAATATCCATCCTTAGTGAGTTATGAGTGGGGAACTAATTTAACGAATGAAAGAAACATTTTAAATCAGAACTCTCATTGTAATTTTTAATCTCTTCATCACAATTTACTTAATCTTTTTCATCTGTATTTCCTCTTATGAGCTACTTAAATCGAATTTTTTTTTATATGCTGTGAAAATCGTTTAACACGGAAGTGAGGGGACTGAAATATTTTTTCGTGTTAAAAGGTGCTGCAAAAAACCCCCCATGTATTCAACAAAATTAAGTTTTGTTAGAGTACATTTTATTAACATATATATGTTCACACATTTCCGTAATTTGCCCTCTTTTTTAAAAAATTATTGTTGATCATGTAGAGGTAGAAAAAACCGAAATCTTCAGACTTTTGTTTTTGATCTACAGCCTTAAGAAGCCCCATCTTCATTTTAAGCGAAATAGAAGTTTGCTTTCTCCATGAGCTCTTTGCCATTTTGCTCGTAAAAAAATTATTCTAAATTAGAGAAAATGAAACGCGATCCAAACTCACTAATTTTTACTCACACTGCGATGTACTCGTCACAGAATTCCAAAACAAAGTGTTGAGATATTTTTGTGTTGTGTTTGTAGGGATGGAGGGGGAAAATAGCTTTGATAAACAAAATTGACTCGTGTCACAGGCTATTCTGAGGGTATTTGAAAGCCAAGTTAGCCTTCTTTCTTGGAACAGATGAAGCCACCTCTTTCCTTTTACACCCTTCTTAAATCTCGCCTGCGCGCTGGTGTTTTCTGTATTCTGTTCATTCCTAGAAGGTAAATCTTTTCGTGTTAAGAGAAAAAATGCATGAAAGTGCATAGTAGTTTGTCGGGACCGTTGTATTTCGTGTCAATCGGTATCCGACTACGTTCGGAACCGTGATTTTGCAAAAGCGTGTAAATGGATAATATTTATGATATTTAGTGTCACTTAGATTAGAAAATGTATATAAAATTGTTTTAAGAATAGTATTACATTAAAAAATTATTTAAGTACAATATTTTGACAAAAAATGAACATAGAATGACACATTTTCAAAATATTCTCCTTTTGTGAAAAATGCTTCTATTATAATAATATTTGACCTGTCTATAGCTCAGACCTCTGCACAGAGGCTCAACTAGAATTTTTGAAGTATATAATTTAAAAGTGGGTTTATCGATGTTTGACGACAACAGAGGGGAGAAATTTTAAGAAAAAAAAACGATAATTATTTTATTGGGTTGTAACTCTGAAAATAATGTGAATTTTTCAAAAATCATAGTTGATTCTCTGTACAGAGGTCAGAGCTATATACAGGCAAAATGTTATTATAATAGAAGCATTTTTCACAAAAGGAGAACATTTGTAAAAAAGATTATTCTAAGTTAATTTTTTGCCGAAATATTGTATTTAAATTTTTTTGTCAAAATGTGTCCTTAAAACAATTTTATACATGTATTCTAATCTAAGTGACACTAAATATCATGAAAATTATCCATTTAGGCGCTTTTTTTAAAATCACGGTTTCGAACGTAGTCGGAAACCTTAAGTGTTTTCACGCGTTAAACGTATTTCTCTCTGTGTGTGTGTAGGTCCTTCTGTATATATATATATATATATATATATATATATATATATATATATATATATATATATATATATATATACATTATCAGACTCTTTCAAACTCTTGCATTGTGCGAACACATAATTTAGAAATGTGGGAAGTTCTCCCTTACTGGCTTAACTGCTCTCCGCGCGTGACCAATGGATTTTAGATAGCTGCTCAATGAAGATTTGCCACTCTCTTGAAGGAAATCTGAAGTCAGGCGTAGGTGAAGGTCGTTTCTTCCATCTCCTTTCCCATCGCCTCTTTTCAAGCAAACCGAGGAATCACGGCTATTGCACCAGCCCCTATGATTCTTTGTGCTTCAACGACCTTCGGGCCACATCTTTGACGTGCTTTTGTTCATAATTTTCGAAAGCTATGGCGTTGATGAGTGGGTAGGTGCTTTAAAAAATTGCAAATCTAGCCAGCTATGGAGGATTTAGTTACTCAAATTGTTATTTTTAACTTGTATAGCCGTTTAAAAATGTGGATGTCCACTAAATTGTTACATGGTTTTAGAAAAAAAAAATGTTAGTGTGTGTTAATGAAAATTAAATTTTTGCTTAGAAAAATTAGATTATTCTTAATATTGTTATAATTCATACAAATGGTCTACATCGAAATTTTTATTTGTAGCACCATAATTTTTTTATGGTATGGTAATTTTTTTATTGTACAATCTATAAAAAAAACTTTTATTTTATGGCTTTAAAAAATATTTTATTTACCCCCTAGCAGTGGCGCACACAGGATTTTTTAGGGGAGGGTTGAAAGTACACCATCCTTGTATCATACCCCAATTCGCCGCCAAACATAAATCATTGGAGAGAGAAAACCAAGTGTAGTGGCGGTGGATCACTTTCAAATATTTGTTTGCTAATGGAATGTGAATAAAAACAAACAGAAAAATTATAACTCTTTCAAATTTTGCGAGATTATAGTAAAATGTTTAAAGAAATTTTACATGATTTTTTAACTAATTTCTGTCAGCTAAATCGTACTGTGACCCCTTAATTCAAATTGGGCATTTTTTTAATGAATATTGTAATAAATTCGTTTAATGATTCTTTGTTTATTGATGGAATGTACCAAATGACTTTTCGAGTTAAAAAGAAAAACAAAAATTATTTGCCTCGTCTCGTACTTGTATTTGAAAGAGGTTAGATAACTATTAGTACTGTACACTTTTTCGCTGTAACATGAGTACAATGTCTTATTTAAGAATAAATGTGCTCCAATTCTACCCGTTTAGTTTACATTATAATTAAAAATACCATAAATGCAATAGAATCTCTCCTTGGAAAATAGTGTTATTTTCCTTTCTTTGTAAATAATTTAGTTTTCACTAAAACTTTAATGTATAGTTTACTTTGGGATAATACGCAAATTGCTCTGAAAAAAAGTATACAGATAAGTTCTATACTAAATCTCAAGATCGAAGTTTAAATGTTTAAAATTGAAAAAGAGAATGTTGTTAATTTTTTGCTTCAGACATGGTCAACAATTCTATTTACATGCTCGATTTAGATTCATGAATTTAAAAAAACTGCTTTTAAAATTTAATTTAAAATAATATTTAAACTGATTAAAGTGTGGAGATAGTAAATTCTAGTAATTATAATGCATTGATAAATCCTGTTACTCGCGTTAAGTTCTATTGTCCTTTAAATATTTATTTTATTTAAATTGTTTTTGTTTCACTTACCGCGTATGTGAGAAACCATTAGATAGAGATTAATTGGTGAGGGAGGATATAGAGAAACTTAGGGTTACATTACTCTTCTGGAGAGTTTGTGTGAAAATGTTGATATTTTTGTAGTCTTTGTGTTTATCAATTATATATTTTAGTTTGGAAGAAAGAGCAAAGTTCTTTCTCGGTAATCATTTTATGAAAAATAAGGTTTATCCGTGGCTGCGGTAGCCTAGTGGTTAGGGTCACGAACTCGTGGCCTTAGGTCACGGGTTCGAGTCCTGGTGCCTCTGAAAACCCGCCGTCCGAAGGAGGCCGATACACATTGCATCTTGAAGTCCTCCCGTTGCCGTGGTTCTGGTAGTTTGGAGATGGATGCCAGCTCAGGTGTCGTCCTCGTCTCGTGACCGAAGTTCAAAAGCATAAATACCAATAGCCCTCGTGTTGCTTTGTAGTACGGCGTTAATGTAACTCTCTCTCCCTTAATGTTTATCCTCTTGAAGGATGAATTTGATCGTTTTTTCCTTTAAAGAACCTTTAGTTATGCTATTGAAGTCAAAACCGTTTTATTTATATTGCTGCTATAAATTACCTCTTGAAGAATAAAGATAATTTTTAAAAAGTAGAGAAAAGTTTCGATGCACGCTTACTTTTGTTTTGATCATTGATTATATTTTAAGTCAATTTTAATACAATTTGTTTTTGTGGTACTCGAAAAATATTTTTAAAGAAACGTACTTTTTTTAATGTTAAATAGAATATATATATAGTCTAGTTCCTCCCCCCCTCTTTTAAAAAAAAGAAAAGGGAGAGGGGTTATACAATCTTTATAGAAATAATATAAACTTGAACCAATATGTCTTAAAAATAACCTTAAATAAAGGATTAAATATAAACTGTTTACTTTTTTTTTTTTTTTTTTTTTGTAATATCTGAACGAAGAGTTTTTTATTTAACGAAGAGGTCTTACAAATAAAATGTATTTTTAGATGAATTAGTTACAAATTCGTGAACCAAGCAAAAACGCGTCTTAACGAGAACAAAAGGGTGTGTAGGAAGGTCATGCGTATAAGGAAATCTCATAAATTAAAAATAAAAAACTGTGACATTGCAGAAAACCTGTGTAATGAGCTGGAGCGAGAAGATTAAAAGGTTAAGCCATCGTGTTTACTTCAAGTGCAATCATTAAAAAACTTTCTTTGTGCAGTCAACTTTTAAATAACTTATCCAAGTTCACTATGCACTATTCTTTTTTTATAATGCATTATTGTTTTATTCAAAATGTTTTCTGCCGTCTTTTTTTCCCGTGACCTTTATATATTTTATGTAATCTTTTGCCAACTACGCTATATGTATTAAAAAATTATTTTATCAGTGGATTCAAATATTGACCATTAAAACTTGTCTTAGTGAAATGGTTGTTGCATATTAAATGGAGCCAATAAGGTATGACATACAAATTTATTTAGTTAGGTTTTTAAATAAATTTTTGCTAAATTGTTTTTTTAACCTGTCTACTGTGTGCGTAAGATAAACATTTCTCACTACTATTAGTAAGGTGACCAACCGTCCTCATTTAGGGAGGACAGTCCTCCTTTATAGGTTCTGTCCTTCCTCAAAAAGTGTCCTCCTTTTTAATATTTTAAAACTGATCTGTGTTAATCTCTATTTTCAGAGATGAACCAAACATATTTCCAAAATGTCGAAGAATGGTCTGAAACAATTATCACAAGAAATAACAGTTTTCAAGGGTATTTTTTGACTTTGTCACATCTAAATTGGGCAGATATAGAAAATAACATTGAGTTTTTATCAAAAGAAATGCCTGATATCAAAATCAATGACAATTGTCTGTTTGAAGTAGAAAAAAGACTGAATGTATACTTAAATTTTAATAAATTAGAACAATTGGAAAATCAACATGCTGAGAAATTGATAAAAGATGGGTGAAATTACTTAAACCATTTCAAAAATGAACACATTCCATATGAAAATTTAATTATTCTTGTTGAATTTACGTTGTGCTGCCCTGGAACTTATGCAGCAGTTGAAAGAGTTTTTTTCCAGTTGGTAATGATTTTTGTGAAGTGACTAGTGAGAAATCAAAATTGAATGTTAATATTTTAGCTACAGTACTTACCGTAAAATTCAGTATGGAGGATATTTTTTTGCCCGAATTTTCCGATATGTTAAAAAATGATATGTTGACAAAAAAAAATAATCATTCTATGGGAAAAATACTCGTTTAAGATATTAATTAAAAAGAATGTAAGCGTAATTAGCATACTTTTGTTTAAATTAATAAAACGTTTCATATGTTTAAGTTGTAATTTTTTCTTAAATTTTTCGTCCTCTCCAATGTAAAAAAAATGGTCACCTTACTATTAGTTTTCGTACAACACAAAAGCAACGTTAATTAAAACATTAGTTCACTGATCCCTTTTTTTCGGGAAAGAAGAAACTTAATATTATAAAGTTAATTATGTGTCTTAAGATGATAGTAGATTGTGTTGAGAGGCGATTCATCCAAAACACATATCACTTACGGACAGCACATTTATTTACTTTAAGCATAAAAATATTAAAAGCATACTATTAGACCCACGTGGGCAATTTCTCAATTTTGACCCCCTTCCCCCATGACGCGTCGGTGGCGAAAGGGTTTCTACTGAAACAAAGACAAATATTCTTATTGCAGTGGAGCACGGTGCGCCCCCCTCTTTTTTTTTCATTTTTCATATGAAAGTGAGAAGGAAAATGAAACATTTTTATATTATAGTATCTGTTAACCATTGGCGTAACGGAGAATATTAGTCCTTCCCTGATGAGTCGTTTTGCCTTTCATATTTTATAAATTGATTAATTTGTACTTGGCTTCTGTCAGGCTTTGGGCCCCTAAATTCCTTCCCCCATCCACGATGTGGGGGTGAACGTTACGCCACTGCTGTTAACTTAATTACTTAATTTATTGTAGCAAAAAGGTATCCGACTACTTGCGACAACTTTTTTTTTTGAAAAAATGTAGATATGGGGATTTTTTTTTTTTTTTGATTTTTAGATTTATTTAGTATATTTTAAGGAAAAAATCGTAAAATTGAAATTAAAAAAAAAATTATTATTATTATTAAAATGAGAAAAAACTGGAGAAAATGTACAAAAAATTACATAAACGGTGCCCGTTCTGTACAAAAATGTTTTGAACAAATTTTCAATTTTTCAGTTTAAATGTGTTACTTCGTTGTTCATGTTTGAAATGACCTTCAGGATAATAGATAGTTTAATTTTTACAAAAACTAGAGCACTCTATCTTAGTGACTATATGAAATTTCTTAAAAAAACAGTTATTATATTCACATAAAGAACTGTAAATTTTGAAATAAGACAGTTATTGATAAATCTGAAGATCAAAACATTTCTACTGTTATACGAAACATTCACAAAAAATTTCAGCATATTATTTTCAAAACTTGTTGAGCAATCGCTGTCCCCGTTTGAGTTTTTCGAAAAAACCCATTTCGAGTAAAACGCATTTTAAAGTTTGACATCTTCTGTAAAGTTATGGCATCTTCTTTTGTTAAAACACTTGTAGTTTTTGTTCTAGGGAATGGACATTAAAAAGCTTGGTATTTTTATTAAGCTTATAAGATGGTCTATAAAATAAAACCATAAAAAAAATGCCAATTTTTGAAAAAAATCATGATTTTAGGATAGTCGGATATCTTAGTTATTGTTATTTGAACAGTCATCCTTGGTAAATTATAGAGGACATACCTAGAAAATATGTCCATGTTTTTTTTTAAATGCATAGTTTAACTATATATACTGGTGTTATTAGTGGGATGTTTTATGAAATGAGGAGCTATTATAATTATATGCACTTTCTTTTTTCACTTTGCCTTATTTGACTACGAATGGACTAAATTCATGACGGTCACATGATAAAGGCAATCACGTGTTCTCCATTCAATAAAAACTATCATACTAGTAGTTCTACTGGTAAAGTTTAGATGACATTTAAAATTTGATGATTTGTTAAAGATGTTCACGTGTGTGTGTTAAAATTCTTCAAGTAATTTTTTAAATTAAATTAAAAAAAACTCTTACATTATACGTGTACTTCTAGATTAAGCTCAGTTTGCTTAACTATGTGCATTATATATTATATCGTTGACAGATATATAACTTTTAAAAGAAAGTTTCTGCAAAAAACAAAAGTTGGCAACAGTGAAGCACATGAACTAATTGGCTGGAAACACGTTGTTGTTATTGTTGCTCATGCCACCTGTCTGACATAGTCAGTTCGAGGCCCACGAAATTCATCGGGGCAATGGGCTAGATGTACATCTGTCGTTGGCCTTAGCCTTGAGCACCATACAGGTGACAGTATGATTTAGCTCGGTGAAATTCCCGAAGGGACGATAGAACATTACGATAGATGACGCCACCATCTATCTTCACCTCCACAATTTAGGCATGGAACTGAAGTGGAGGGGAATTTCCTCCAGTTCTCTGCACTCGTGATTCAGCCCACAAGACTTTCGGACCCACTGATTTAACGAGCACGTACTCCGTGTGTACTCGGAGGGCATTTGGTGGTATGGGCATTGAACCCAGGCCTTACGGTCTGGAGTCCGGTGCTCTAACCGCTAGGCTAGAAACACGTGACTGCCGTTATCATGTGACTATGACGTTACATGAATTTAGCCCATTGAGAAGTGATACAGAGGCATATAGCCCTAACTAATGGATTGATTATTATCAGCGCCACACTCAGAAACTACGCGTGGGTTATTGGCGATGGACCTCGGATATTTGGCGAAATTGTCAAGTAACAAGAACGACACATGAGCTGGCACCTGTTTTCCAAACTTCCACGACATGGGGACTTTTAGATACGGTATATTTAACATACATCTGTTCCTCTACTTAGATGGTCTTTAGAAGCATCAGGATTCAAACCCTCTTCTTGACAGAAACAAAATTAAAAATAAATGCTCGCGTTTGCATACTTCAAAAGTAATCGATGATTACCCAGAAAATAGGGATATTCGCTGAGTGAATTGGCCAGACAGATCTCCCGACCTTAACTCGACAGAAATATCTGGAACGCTCTTGTGGGAGAGCACTTGCATCTCGCCATTTCCCTCGTAGAACTATCCTGGAGCTGAAAATTGTCTTGTTGCTGGAGTAGGATCGACTGCCACGAGAACTGATCGGTTGTTTCCTGTCTGGCATGGCATCATGCTATGCGATCCCCCATAGACTCAATTTCTTTTTAAAATCACAATGTGGATTTTGGACAACCCTGCTCAGTGAGTTTTTCTGGTACTCATCGTTTCTTAAACTTTAAAATGATACATCTCGTTCTCTGTTACAAATATCATTAAAACTATCTATTAGTTTTTCAAAAATTCGATATAATGTGCAAATTTTCTTAATTTTGCACGTGTGTTTTTTATATATATAAATTTTTTCTTTTACAATCGAGTAAGAAAAAGGTGAATACTGCGTGGAAAATTCTGTCGTAATTAGGATTCTTGTTAAAAATAGGCTCCAAATATAGCAGAAATAACTCGTTTTTTCTTTCCTTTCCCTCTCTATTGTGTATATTTTAGACACACAGTAATTGTAAAAAAAATTCCTTATGAACCAACGAATGTTTTGTATTTTAGAAACAAAAATTAAGAATCCAGTAAACAGAGTACTTATAAGTAAAATACTTCGACAGCTAAAAATTGAACGGTTTTTGAGATTATTGATTGTAATTATTAAGATTCTTTGTAGAGAATCTTATTAGAAGTTTTTTAAAAATTGATTTCGATTCTAAAATATTATAGCCGAGGAAAATTACTTGATATTTTGTGTAAAACAGAGATATAGTTTCACTCAATTCGTAGCATAGTGAAAGTGCTTATATTCAAGGCGAAAGAAATAACCAGTTGTTGTTTATAAAAATGGTATTACTGCATTTCTCGAGGTTGTTACTATTCAATCACGATCGCCTTTATCCAGGTTATTGGTTGAAGGCGGGTGGGTGCCTTGACATCTTTTTAGTTGCTAGTCTCGCGGAGCAGGAAAATGGGACTGATTTTTCATATTTGGCACATTGACCATGAAAAAAATAATTAGTGTGGCTTCCTGAGAGCTTCCTTCAATCGGCGTTTTGTTAGTTTCTTTTTATGTCACGGTTATTTTGATTCTCGCCAAATTGTGCTCGTGATGTTGCCGTTCCACATCGTGCATTCAGAATCTCATTACCTCAAGGTCATTCCGTTCTTTAACCCCTTTTTGTAGACGGCGAATGGACACTTGGTTACTGCCGGAGGAAAAGGGGTGTTTCAACTCCTGAGGAGATCGAATGTAGTCCGAAATATACAATTGAAATGTAAGAGATGATGTTTGATGTGAATTCAGTTTTTTGGAAATGGTATTCAGTGTCTCATGGCTTAGTGGTTACTGAAGCTTTGGTTTAAATGTTTCGACTCCATGAAAAAATCCCATAAATTTATACAATACATTTACAGATCAAATTAATATAATACAAAATTTGAATATATTAACTCCAATATATCAAGTACAATTTTAGGGCGTTTTAAGTTAATTTATTTTACTACACATGAATGTTAAAAAACTTTGTTATTTGAACACTTTCTAAATAAAAAATTTAAAAACTTTTCGAAATAATGAATAGTCATTGAGAACCGTTAAAGGTCGAAAAAGAAATGAGTTTGTATTTGTTTTTTATCGAGTTATTCGAAGTTGAAATCGAAGGTTGAATTTCAAATCCTGTTTTGATGTTTCGTACTCGTATTTTTTCCCCAAATTATATTTGTTTTTTAATAATAATTCGCGCTTTTAGATGTAATAGAAAAAAAATCTTCAGATTTTCTTCTTTTCAGGTTAACAACAAAAGGGCCATTACTCTTAAGTTCAAGCGAATATATTTTTTTAATGATTGATTCTTATGGGAAATTAATTAGAATTTCAAGAAAGCTAAATAACAACTTTTGACCAGGAAATCATGAAAAAGAAAATCATTTTAATAACCCCAAAAATGTCTAAACATGTACCTTTGTGTATTTTAATAAAATTCTGGAAAAAAAAATTCTTTATAGTTATCTGTTTAAAAATGTTGCTGGAAGAATCTGTGCACAATTAACATTAACCAAATGTGTTTATATTTGGATGATAGTATAGTTGCAATAATGTAACAGTTAACATTTCTTTGATAAATTTGCTATTTTTTTATTCCATGCACCCATTATAATATGGATTAACCTAATTTTTACATAAATTCTTTTTAAATATCCAACATTTGGTACAGAGAAAAATTTTAATTTAAGGGGGAGTATAGCTGTGTAGTGTAAAATATTGTTTAAGATAATGCACAACTTTTAACTTAAGGGTATGTTTGACAGATCATTAATCAGTAATTAATATATTCTAGTGGTTATATAGCAATTATATCATAAATTCTTACTCTCTTGTAATTAAGTTAACTATTGCATTGTACAAAATTTGTAGCGAACCAAGTATTTTTAGTTAGTAAAACATTTGGGTTTGAAAAAAGGAATACCATTGTTATTTTATTATAAATAACATAATTTTTAATTGACATTTATGTAAATGATATATAACACAGCACTTTTAAATTTATAAGTGGGATTAATGTATTTTAAAAAAACACTTACGTTTGGTTTTTATATTGCCAGATATTTATGTGTGTGTTTCCTTCATAAATATTTTTAGTTAGTTTGATGTATAAAAGTCACTATCATATCATTCTACAAATATGAATTACAAGTTATTATTATTTTTTTTTCTAGAGCATAGCTGGCCACACAACATCTGTAGAATGTGTTTGTTTTGATCCAAGAGAAATTATGGTATGTGCAGGTTCATTATCTGGTGCCTTGAAAGTATTTGACTTGGAAGCTTCAAAAAGTAAGTTGTTAAATATTTTTTTAATTGGAGATTTTATTCTTAAAAAAAAACCTGAAGTATTTTTGTACTAATTACTCTGTTTTCCTATTAAGTTAGTTATTCTGGTAGAATGTTTTATGCCAAAATTTCATTTAAAAGGAATGATTTATCCTCTTAACAAAATTTACTCAATTTTATCAATGCATTTCTGTTAGTTTCAAATTCTTTTATTATTATTATGGATGTAAGAAAATATGTTGAAAACCAGTTGTAAAAAGTAATAAAAAATGTAAAATTATGATATTGATGTATTCATTAGAAATTGTGTTCTGTTAAATGTTTAAAATAATTTAACAGAAACATTGTTTTATCATAAAGAATTTTGTGTTTTCAAATTATACAATCATATTAAGTATGGCATTATGTTTTCACAAATTTAGTACCCATTTTTAAGGCTTATTTCTCAAGTTTTTAAGTTAATTTTTAAGTTTTATGAAGATATATCAGATGAAACATGTACATTTTTTGCATCCTTCATAATTAAATATATGTGTGACTTTTTTTTTTCACATAGTCATAAGAACTCTTACTGGACATAAAGCAGGAATCAGGTGTTTAGATTTTCATCCTTATGGAGATTATATTGTTTCAGGATCTCTTGATACAAATATTAAGGTATATGGTCCTCTAAATTCATTCCTTTAATATTGAGTATCTGTATTTTAATTATGAAAATAAAAATATATTTTAATATCTTGCAGCTATGGGATGCTAGGAAAAAAGGATGTATATATACATATAAAGTAAGAAAGTATTTATGTTTCTTTGCTATTTTTATGTAAATTAAATTTTAAAAAATAATTGGTTTTGTAAATATTAAATCCCTTATTCATTATTATTGGAAATAAATTTTATAGAGAATTAAGTTTTCGTATCTTAAAACCTTCCTACATAAATCTGTCAAGCCTGTTTTATGTTTAAGAATGAATGCTCCGTACCAACAAATGTTGACCAAAATTAATGTATTAAACAGTCATTTTTGCATTGTGTTATATATCAGCTGAAAAATATAAATTTTAATCTTGTGCTAATTAGAAAAGTCCTTTATTTGTATAATTGTAAAAAAAAAATTCTTTTACTGCTTCTGATTCAACTGTAGCTGAAATATTCTCATGTGTTATTTCGTAGCTGCATGAACTAAGCTAGCATTAATTTTTAATGAAATGTATGAAATCAAAAGATCAATATAAGCCATGATTATTTAGAATCTCTTGGCTCTGTAGTACAGGAATTTACGGAAAAGTTGGCCATGTATTGATTAGTTGGTCCATGAGGAAATTTAGAGCATACTAACTTAAATGTTGGTTTCTTTCTTTAGAATTACTAAATGTAGTGTTACAAACAATGACAAGTTTGACTAAAATATTTATTGTTATAAATTAACACTGAATATATTTTCAGTTATTTGTTAATATAATTGCTCTTGGTAAAAAGATATCAGATTTTATATTTACATATGTATTACTTGCTCTTCTCTGTAACACTGATATTTTGTATAAAACACAGGGCCATAATAAAGCTGTCAATACTCTCAAATTTAGTCCTGATGGCAAATGGGTAGCATCTGGGTCTGAAGATGGATCTGTGAAAGTATGTACTAAAAATTATCCCTATTCTTAGCTCCTTGTATGCTTTTAATTGTTGTTATTGAATGTACATACTTAAGTGTATCATTTTCAATTGTGTAATATAATCTTACTCGGATTATATACATTAAATGCCCCATACCTCAAAACTACAGTGATTTAAAATTTCAAAAATATTTTTAATCTATTAATATATCTGGGAATTTCAATTTTGCTTCTTGAAATAAAAATATTAATTTTTGACAAATCAAAATTGTTTAATTTTTTTTGCTAAATAATCTTCAGAAATTATGTTTCGAGATTTATATTATCTTTTAATTTAATCTTGTATTTTATGTGAAAAAAAATTTTTTTTTTCAATGTGTTTTTGACTCTTTTTCTTTTTCTTAGCTTTGGGACCTTAGTGCTGGTAAGCTCTTAACTGAATTTCATGGGCATTCAGCACCTGTATCTAGAGTAGAATTTCATCCAAATGAGTTCCTCTTAGCTACTGGTAGTGCTGATAGGTAAGTTATTTAAAAAAAATATACTTCATAAAACAATTATTCTAAAATTATTTAATCCCCTCCCCATTGAATTAATTAAGAATTTATTCATACAACAATCAATTTTCTCTACATGCTAAATTCTTTTGGAATTTTAAAAGTATTTATAGGTCATCCTTCATTTAATTGTATTTTTCTATCTTTATATTAATATACTAGGTTTAACATTTTAATAATAAATCATATTACCTGTTTTACATGATTAGTTCTTATATAATCAGTAAGCATAAGAGGCAGGAGGTCTTTAGACAAAGAAGACAGGCAAGGGTGAACCACGTATCGCAAAACTTGTACGAAGTTATTGTTGCATTTTATATTTTCGATAAACTTTTTAATATTAGTTTAAGTTTGAAAGATTTTATGCATGTTGGAAAAAATAAGAAAGTAACATGACAAAGGCATGGATATGACAATATTGTCCCAAAATAGCATTATGATGTCTGTATTAATAAAAGCATTATAGAATATTTGAAGAGTGTGTAATTGTGGAAAAATTATGAAGCAAATGTAAAACATTACCCCATTATATATATATATATATATATATATATAACTAAGATAAGTTTTTAAGGAGGTTTGAACCAGTAATTGTGCATCTGTGTGCTTAAGACTGTAACATTCTTTAAAAATACTGATTAATGTAATACATATTGCTAAGAAAAAGAATATTGAGTCATTTGTATGTGTATGTTTTCTGCATTTCTAAAAGTATTAACAAAGTAAATTATTAAAATGAAAAGTTGTCTTAATTTGAAACTTCATCTTTTATCAATAAATTTTCAAAATATCTTCTGAATTTTGTTAAAGTGTATATTTTTATCACTTGTGTGATTGATGTTTTTATGAAATATCTTTTATAGAACAGTGAAATTTTGGGATTTAGAATCTTTTCAACTGGTGTCCACTACTGGTGGAGATGGACCTCCTGTTAGGTAATTCAAATCTTTATTTCTTAAAAAAGAAATATTTTTATAACAAATGAAATTGTATTAAAGTTTTAAAAGCAATAAAATTCATATAATTAGGAATACAATCTTCACACAATAACAATTATAAATTCAAAATCTTGCCGTTTTCCTCACATTCTAATTAAGATATAATTAAACTTCAAAGTATGATAATTTTCATACAATTTTATTCATTTTTTAAATTTGATTTGATTAGAACTTATAATAAATGAATCCATGAATTTTATAACTAAAGCTTATTCAGGGGAATAAAATTAAATATGAATTTCTAATATATAAATCATGGAACTATTAGTTGTATTAAAAATATTATAATAAATATTCAATTGGTAATATTTTCTAAACATTTTTTATTTTGAAGGTGTGTGTATTTTCATTCAAGTGGATTATGTCTGTTCAGTGGATCTCAAGATATGTTAAAAGTTTATGGCTGGGAGCCTGGTTGTACGTATGATTCTCTCATTACAGGCTGGGGAAAAGTGTGTGACATGACAATGACTCCTACTCAACTTGTAAGTTATTAATAGTAGTTAGAATATTAATGATTAAAAATTAAGGATGTCTAAGATTTTTCATAAAATGTGTTAAAATTTAATCTAGTGATTATTTGATTGCAGGCATTTGAAGCAAAATAATTTTTATGCAAAATTCTAATATATTTATCAGGAGTATATTCAAAAATTTATCTTTAAAATCTTTTATTTTCAATTTAATCTATTTCTTTCTTTCTCTTTAAATTATGTTAACCATTGTTCTCCTTGCATCACTTCTAGGTTTGTATTTTTCCTCTAATTAATTTGCAAAATAAATTTTCCATAATGATTATTTTATAGATTGCTGGCAGTTTCTCTATGAACAGTGTTTCTGTACATGTTGTGCAGTTAGATTCATTGAAGCCACTTTCCAAAATAGATAGCAGTAACAATGTATCATATATTCCTAATCAGTGCATTAATACTGTGCCTGGGTAAGTATTTTCAATGTATTATTAATCTTTCAAATTTGACTTTTAAAGTATATGCCTTTGTAATACGAAAAAGCTGTTAGTTTTACATCTTCTCAAGATATTAAATACAAAATGTATTTCGTACTTTCTATATCACCAAGTTTAATTCTTGCAATTGATGTAGACTGAAGAAAATAACATTTATAGTTTCAAAGTAGTATATTTACTGAGTAAAAAACTTAGTATTCAAAGACGGTAGTTGTTGTCTTATTTAATTTCATTTTGAAGTTGAAGCTTTGAATCTAATTATTTTAAACAATGAGACTTTATTTGGTATTAAATGTTACTTGATATTTGTGAAGAACTTTCTATATGTGAAATTAGTTTCATCCTACATTTTGTCAGGAAAACGTATGCTGAATATTTTAATTTCTAGTCTATCTTCTAATTATTGAATCTGCCTTTTGAGCATTATATTTGTTTTCATTTCATTCATGCTGTCTCCCTTTTACATTTTTTAAAAAAATGTATTATTATTAACCAAGATTTTATTATGTACAGTCTGTTACAGAATTCTTTTTTACTTTTCAGAGCACATTTACGAAAGAACTTTGAAAAGGAATCTGAAAATCAAAAACTAAAGTAAAACATACTATAAATATATATATCATTATTAATTGTTTTTAGTATATATAATTTTTAATTCAGTGTTTTGTATTTAAAGTATGTTATCAAAATAAGTTTTTAAAAAGTTCCACCTTGAGATAATTTTATGAATTTTTTGTTTCTGTTTTACTATATTGGAGGTTTAAAAATTTCTAATTAATTAATTTGTAACTGGTTTTATGAAATCACATGTACTTAATGAATTAATATGTTAATTTTTTCTTATTTTTGCACTAAAATTTAATTAGTATATTTTAATTAAAATAAGTGTTATCAATTTCATTCTAAGTATGTAAGATATTTATTTGCAAGTGTTGTGTTATTTCAGAACTGATGATATTGTAATAAGCTATGAATTTGTAGATTATTGAATCAAAATTTTATGATATTAAAATATTTTAGAGACCAGTAAATCAAAATTGTGTTTGTTTACTGTTTGAGAAAATTGTTTACTGTACAATTCTGAAATGTTAGAAATACTTCAGGTGCTTTTTTTATTTTAAAAGGTTGTTTTTTTTATTATTCATTTAAGAGCAATTTAAGATGCTGCTTATTTTCTTTTGAAAATAGCAAAAAAATTTATAACAAATTCTAATGAATTCATGATATAAATTAAATTATACATTTCAGCTCACTAGATATGAAAGTTATAGGAAGTTTAAACCAGGATTTTGACTTGGAAAATGATAACCTTAGTTTTGATGAAGATATTGAGAGTGATAAAGCATTTATTCCTAAGAGTGAATGTAAGTATTATATTTCAAATCAAGTACCAAAAGTTCAAATTTCTAGTGCAAAAATGTTTTAAATAGTTTCAAAAGAATACTTTTAATGAAATATTCGAACGTTTTTTCTTTAATATGACTTAAAAACTTAATATTTTATAAGATCATTTATTTCGAATTAATAAATGTGCATATGTAATCATTTTATTTTTTACAGCGATATTTTCTATATACTTGCTGTATAACCTTGCTCATATGTATTCTATTTTTATATTTCTTATTTTTTTGTATTTACAAATGCTAAATCATCAATATTAATGCTTTACTTTTTCTCTTAAGATAAAAGTTCCAATTGCCTGGAAAATAAGCTTAGTAAAACCTAATGACAAGTTATATAACAAATATTTTTAGAAATAATGATTACTAGTTTTTTACTGAGAATTGAACATGTAATAAAATCTTTGATCTGTTGTATTGTGTGTTATTATTAGTAAAATGTGTTATATAATAGACTTTTCTGTTGGTTATCCTAGAAATATTAATGCCTTTGACATGATTGTTTTGTTCATTCATTAATCATGGGTTATTGGTCTTTTTTTAAAAAACCATTCAGATTTATCTCCATATACATCAACATCAACGCATAAACTTTTAAAAATTCATTTTAAGTGTTATTATATTGATAATAGTTTAAACTATTTATTTTCTTTGCTTGCTTCCTTTTTTTTTTTTTCTTTGCACTTCCTGTAGCTTCAAAAAATTATCACATTATTTTTTTTTTATTCATAATCTTTGTTTTCTCAGAATTCCCTATGAAAGCTCCTCTGATTTTATAATTTTTTTGCCTTTTAATAGTGTGTCGTACCCCACCCAAGAGTGATCCCTTCCCAATACCTTTGGATGGTATGACTTTCTTTTCACCATTAAAATATAATTTTTTTATTAATTATATGGATAAAAGCTGTTTATTTCACTATTGCAATACTTTATATGATTTATATAAATCATAAACTATCCTGTCTTTGTAATTCTTCCTGTTGCTTATCATTACTCCTTGTTGTTATTTTTAATGCACTTTACTATATATTTTTGTTATTTTCCAAGAAGAAAAATAGTAATAAGATTTTCATATTTACAAAATATCATTTTTAAAATAAGAACCAAAAATCAAAAGCAATTTGATAAATCATGTTATGCTTCATTTCTCTGTCAGATCATTTTTACAGTTCATCTGATTATCTTAATTTTAAGTATAGTCATTCACCATGTACTTCACTGTCATTTTTAGTTTAAATGTTTTTGAATCTATGTTAAATACATAAAAATTAACAGAAAGTAAAATTTAAAAAACACATAAAGAATTTAAATATGTATGCAACCAACAGAATGTGTAATTTTATACAATAAATATAATCATATTAATAAAAGTAACGCTGCTTTTTATGGAATCTGGCAAAGTCAAATTGATCCTGAAAATAATTGCTACTATTTAAAGAGGGAAAAATTTTAGGCTGTTTGCATTGAATAATAATATTAATATAAATCTAAAATTATGCAAACACTGGAAGACTTGTATTTAAGAAATTTGCTTAATTTTTTTGTGTTGCAGTCAAATCACTAGTATTATCTTCTCTATGTATACATTTCTAGTAAAGCATGATTTTTATGATTTTTTTAATTACTTTTCATTGATCTTTATCAATACATCTAATTTTTATAGAGCAGTTCAATGAAATGCATCTACTATGCCATAAAAACGAATTATTAATTTGTACAAAAAAGGTATGCTAATCACCTTGATAAATAGGTTTCTAGCATGTTAAGAAATCATTTTAAAGTGTAGGTTAAGAGTAATTAAATCAAAAACCATTTTTTTTTTGTCAGTCCTGGTTCTTTCGTTTGAAAAATGACTCTTTCCTATCAATAGTAGTTTTTCATATCTTGTAATAGAAAGGGTTTCTTTTTTAACTAAATATGTTAACTTTTTATTTCTTTTATCATTTTTATAAAAGTTTTTATAAATTTGCCAAAATCTTTAATAGTATATTCTAACACTAAATTTTTAGATGTAACTTACATTTAGTAATTTTAAGGTAAATATCACTACTTACAATTTATTGACATAAGAAGCATTAAGCTATATTTTATATTTTCCTTATTACTGTTATTCTGAAAATCAATATATTTGTATTAACTGGAAAAATGTTTTATTATTTATTGCTAAAAATTTGAGGATTTCTTAAGAATCTGTACCTTAATTATATAATATAATTTTATTTACTTATGAAATAAGACATGAATAAATCTTTTTTTCATTTAAGTATTTTTAATGTAAACTTAACGTAATAATTCATGCATTACTATGCTATTGTTAAAATTTATCCACTTCCTTTTTTTAAAAACATTTTATTAGAGAAGTAAAAATTCATACTGTTTTTTAATTTCTTTAAGTAAAAATCCTTTTTTTCCTATCCAAATTAAAGAAATCTCTGCCAGTTTTATATCTTAGCTTAAATGTTAATTAAATCAGATTGATCTTGTTAATCTATCATTGTTTTAATTTATAAAATTGATTTAAAAAATTCAGGTAAGATCTAAATAGTTTTTTTAATGTGTATTTAAGTAAATGGGGGAAAAAAGTTCCTAATTTAAAGCTTATTATGTAAAAGATCAAACGATTGAATTTTTATTTTTAATTTATTTCAGTTACTGAACCTGTGAAAAATGAGTACTTTATTAGAAGCCTAGAAAAAGAAACAAAATCCATTTCTATACAGTCAAGTTATTCTGTTACTGAAATTCCAGAAAAGTTATCAAGATCTCCTGTATCATCTCCTATACGAATTGGATCTCCAGTAAAAAACTATTGTCCACCTCCTCCTGTTTCTTCCTCACTCAATGTACGTCCTTTGCCATATTCTTCTTCCTTCAGTAATGTTCCTGAGACTTTAAACTCCAAACCAGTGTTTCCTAGTGATAAGAACAATCAGGCCATCAAAAAACCTTGTGAAAAAGCTACTGCAATCAGATGGTCAGGTTACCCACCCGAGGCTGTTTCTATAGTTCGACCAACAACAATTATACCTGATAAAGATTCTTTTATGCAGAGAGTAAATATGTATCCTGATCATATGAAAGCTAAATCTGTTTCAATTGTGCCAGATTATGTGCCTGAACAAAGGGATAAACCTGCTGGTTTAGATGTGGATGATTTCCTACCCGTAAGTTTTTAATTCAGCCAATAGAAAAGAAATGCAATTAAATCATTCATTTGTACACTTATTTTTTGTATATTTCTCATGCTATTCATCAGTAAATGTTATTTTTGTTTGGTGCATGTGTAGGTATAATGTACTATAATATTTTGTTGTCTCTTAAATCCAAAGGTCAATTAATAGAAAAAGTAGTTCTTGATTAATATTTAAGGGAATATAAATGTTAATTTGGTAAACCATTTTCTTTTGTTACACAATATCGGAATCAAAAGCCATAAACCATTTGATTAATAAATAAGAAATTTACTTTCTAATTTATATAAAATTGATTATTGCGAAGGATTCCTACTTTTGTCAATAGCTCTTAGTGGATCATAAAAGTTATATAGTTTCAAAGAAATACATACTACGCTTTTCTTCTTAATTATGTAATTTGCATGTGAAAATTTAAATTGCATTTTATGTTTGCAAATACATCTGTCAAAGCTGTTCCTGGTATACAAAATTGAACCCTATTAGAATATTTTTTGGGGGCAATAGTGAAAGATGAGCTCTTATATTTTTAGAAATGTATTTTCATTTGATCACACACTGGACTAATTTATAAGTTTATTAAAATTAATATTGCCCCTCCACCACTAATTAATTCTTATTTGAATAAAAAATTCATAGTCAGTCAGTCAGATTTACTCTGAATTTAAAAATATTAATCCTGATGTCCCTTTAGGATCCAGCCTTTACCTGACACATTTCAACATTTACATCAAAGACATTCCAAAACATGATAATGCAATTCTCTGCATGTGCACTGTGTTATTAGTTATGCCTGAGTAATCAGTGAACATCTCACAGAGTTAGAAGATTGGTATTTGAAATGGAAAATTGCCCAGAATTTGTCCAAAAGGGTAGCCATCTTCTCCCATAATTTTATAAGAATTGTTATTTTCTACCTTTCAATCAATTCCCTTGGTCTTATAGTGCAAAATACTATGGTGTTAATCTTGATAATATACTTGATTTAAACAATACATTACACAGATTTAATAAAATGTTTAGAACTGTAAATGTAATGATCCACGTATTGGATGAAAATCTACACTTAATGGAACAAAACATTTATTTATAACCTTATCCTTAAACCAGTGCTACAGTATGCTTTTTCAGTCAAGGCTCATGCTCCTTGAACAGTCCCAAAATAGTATCATAAAAAGCATCTTATAAGCAAGGCAAGGTTGTTCATGAGAAATACTGATCTTGGAGCCAGTGATCCTTTTGCTTCTTTCAAATCGGTTATTTCAATCCTAAATTATTAAAACTTACAAATTATATTCTTAATAGTAATATTGATAGACCCATTAATATTCACTTAAACTTATCTTAATTACTTTGCTCCGAAGATTCGGTCCACCCAAGATCACAACTTGAGCTGAATAAAAATTCATTTTCACAAATCTGCCTTTCCCTAGGAAGCAATCAGATTACTTTTCTCAGCTCCAAATTTTCCTCTGACATTCCATTTATTTTTCACATTATGTCTCTATACTGCATTCAAATTGACTAAGAATTGTTTTGCCAACTTAATATTTTCCTCAGTGCTACAGACTTTTTTTTTTACATGAAACTTTTTCTTTACATGAATATTTTGCATCTGTTTTTAGTTTACTATCTATAAATATTTGAGACTCATCTAGCCATGTATTGTTCTTTTCTATTTTCCTAAGATTATGTTATGTAATAAAGCTAGCTCTATTTGATTGAATTTAATGTTTTAATCATTATTTTACAGAAATCTATGCAGCAGTGTCTTGGAATCAGTCACTCTGTTCAACCTGAAGTCTCTGAAGCAGAAGCTATGAATGTTATATGTCGGGAACATCAACCACTTTTAATGGTGTTTGACAGCAGGGTTAAGAAAATGCAAATTGTTCTTGCAGTGATGAAATCTAAGGGCCATAAGGTTTGAAAAATTAATGTGATATATAGTTATAAAAGTGTTTTTACTTCATATTTATATTAATTGTTTAAATGCTTTAAAAATTCACAATCATCCTCTCCTTACTTATACATTTTAAAAAGTCAACTTTTTACCATCCCTCAACCACACACACACACAAAATTGAAATGATAAACTTTGTGTTCATATTGAAAGAAGGGGGAGTTAGGAAATTATTTCTATTGTAATTAAATGCTTTTATTTTCTTGTATTCTGAGAACATTACATAAGCAGGACATTTAAGATTTTAATAATTTCATAAAATAATTAAATTTGTGAAAAATGCTTTTCTCTTATTCAATATTTTATATTTTTCAATTATATTCAATATATCAATTCAATTATATTTTCAATATTTTTATATTCATTATTTTCAGTTTTTATATTTTTCTTATTTCAATAGTGTAATGCAAAAGTAAGCAATTGTTTTGGCTCAAGAGCCACGTTTGGGAAGTGGTGGATGCAGGAGGACTGCACCTCTTTAAAATGATTGCATTCTTTAGTTAACTTCACAGAATCTCAGAAAAGGTATAAATTGAGTCATAAAAATCAATAAATACACAAGTTCAATGAGATAGTGGCAATTTGATTCAATTTATTTATTGTGCTAATTTCATATCCACAGCTGCAAACACATTTAATTTTAAAATTAATTGAATGAGGCAAATTTACCCTTTCATACTTTTCTGCAATTTTTTTTTTTTAAGTCAGTAGTGAGATTGCTTGTTGAAATTCTCATCAAAACCTGAAAATTAATCTTAACGGACTTGCAACTATATATAATCTCATTGATCTTCATGCAAGAAAAACTTTGCTCACAAATATAGGTTCACCCAAATCTAGAGAACCTTTTCTGTCCATTTGGTTTTCTGATTGTCTTGGCAGGCCACAAAAAAAACCCTGCAGGTTACATATGGCCCTTGGTCCACTATTTGCCCATTCCTACTATGATGTATAGGAATTGATATTCAACCATTTCTAAAAATATTTGTATGAATACAAGATTCTCCCCCCCCCTCTTCAAAACTTCCTATTTGTAATTTTAATGGGAGTTTTATTTCTGTACGGTTCTTAGATCTATTTTATTATATAGGCTTTGATTAATTTTTTTTTGTGTGTATATTTTATTTAGATTGCTGCTGAAACAGCTGTTAGTATGAATGATCCTGCTGTATTGGTTGACTTTTTATCTGTCTTAAATCGGAGGCAGTAAGTTTCACTTCCTATTTTTTTTTTTAAACAAACAGTAAAAAAAGTTTTTTTTTTCTTAAATATTACTTAATACTACAGCCATTCATATTGACTGAAGCTTGTTTTGTTTTTAATGAAATACTTTAATTTTATGTATAGGAAATAAAATAGCTCTTCTAAATATAATGGTATAATCAAACACTAAATAGCCGAAACATTTCAACTTTTATTTTGCAAAAATCCTAATTTTTTTTATTTAATTGAAATCTAATGTGCTTGCATATACATTCTACTACAGTAAAACCTATTTTATATGTTCCTTAATAGGAATAAAAACAACTAATAACTTACAGTTAATTTTTTGTTTTATTTTCTTATAAATTTAATTTAGCATATTTTTTACTGTTCAATTGAAGATCAAGTAAAGAAAAAATAATTGGACGAGCTTTCAAACATTTAATTAGTTTTGTATTCATTTTTAAACTGGAAGGCCCCCATAAATTTATTTGATTAAATAATGCTCTGTTTAAAAAACTTAAATAAATGTGTAGCTAAATATTGGCATCAACTAAAAAAATATTTGACTTTTTTATATTAACTTTGTAATCATTCAAGTTTAATTAGTCTTTATTGATGATAGAAAGCGTAATGCATATCCTATTAAGTTGAAAATCAATGTTTTAAATAGAAATAGAATTTTATCAGGGTTAACCAGAATTATAATTGTGATTTGTAAAAAAGCTGCTATAATTTATAGATATATGATTAAAGTTATAAATAAGTAAACATTTTAAAGGGTTTTGCCACGAGGTTCCATAAATTGAGTTTTCTGTTTTTACAAAGAAAAAGACAAATTTTACTTGTGGAAATTTATAATGATTTTAGGTATTTGTTGTTCAGATACTTGAAAATCGTTAAAAATAATTTACAATTTTTTGTACATTCTTTATTAAAAAAGAAAAACATTTGTTCCCTCTTAAAACATATTAATTATCTTTTGTTGGTCTTGCAAGTTAATTACTACTATGATATTTTAAATTACTAAATAAATGCAAAATTTAAAATAATATCAATAGCAATAATTTATTTTGTGTCAATTCATGCCTATGTAACTAAAAATGTTTTTGAAACTAATTTTTTCTCTCAAAATGTTTGTATTAAAAGTACAGTTTTACCCATAAATTTGAAACAGTTATTCTAATTGTGATTGGTAATTATATTTCATTACATTAGACAAGTAGTGTATATTTGATTTGGTTTTCATTTTGGGAAAAAGACATTTTTATTTTAACTTAATTTTGAGGGTGAAGGAGATATAGGACAAAAAAAAATGCTGCTTATTTTGATATCTGGATATCACTGCTATTAATTTTTTTAAAATATTCTTTTATACATTTCTGTATTGAAGCTTTAACTTAATCTTGTATTTATTTTTGTTCAGAGATTTATGGACATTAGATTTGTGCCAAATTCTTTTGCCTTCTGTTCAAGATCTTGTACAGAGCAAATATGAAACGTAAGTTTTATTCATAAATATGCTAATTGTAGCTGATTGAATGATATAGATGTAAGGTATCATTTTTACTACGAAGAATCATCTACTTAACTGTTTTATTTATTTATTTTTCTAAAGATACATGTCTGCTGGATGTTCCTCTGTGAAAGTCATTTTACAAAGATTTGGCAATGTTATAAAAACAAATATTGATGCCCCACCTCGAATTGGAGTAGATCTATGTGGAGAAGAAAGGTTTGTATTGAGAAATCAATTTGTTTTTTAAATAAGATATTGATTAATTTTGAATTTAAATTTCTTGTAATTTTGGTTATGAATTTTTAGTGTTATATTATTCACATATGTTTTAAATAATTATCTTAATTCATTTTGTATCTATTTTTGGCTTGCATAACGAGGTCCAAGTATGGAATATATATAAATTAAAAAAAATTTCTATTCATTTTAGTTTCACTGACTTCAAAAACTGTATGTTTCTGTTTAGATCTTCAACAGATTTTTTTAACTTTATACAAGATGAAACAAATTATTTATTAAAGCTATTTGTAAAGACATGATACGAGATCTGTTATAATTGCATTTTTTAAAAATAGTTTTAAATTCAAGTTTTTATTCAATATCTTCACTTATTGTTCTCAAACATTAAGTTTAGTTAGTTTCAAGAATAAGTTGTAATTTACTACATTTTTTAAAATTTTGTAACTTTTGCCTTAAAGAATGTACCTCTGTTTTTGAAATTTATTTCATGTTCTGTTATAATTTACTTGAAAAATCTTATTGCTTAAAATTGTTCTGTTTAAAAGTAAAATGTTTTATTTTTGCAGGGTGACGAAATGCAAGTACTGTCACGAGCAGCTTTTAGCAATTCAGTCATTTATTTTAAAGCGACAGACTATGCAAGGCAAACTTGGCCAATCATTCCGTGAACTTCTTTCAATGTTATGTTCAGAATTCAATAGAATGTAATTCTGTGAGAGAATCAGAAAAAAAATATTTGTGATATTGATGTGGCCTTTCATATTTTTTCATCTCTCAGACAAATATTGTATTTCAATAAAATATTTGATGAAGTGCCATTTCTATTATGATCCTCAACTGTACTTATGGAGGTATGAAATTTTTGGAGACATTCATAGTGTATATATATTTCATGAGACTTCTTTTTGCGTGCTAATATAACATATTATGCAAATAACAAATTTGAACTCATTAAGAAAGTTTTAAGGACGTGTTTTATTGACTGTCTCCTAATTGATTTGTCTTCAGAGGTCATGAGCTGCAAGTGCCTCTTATTCCTGATTGGAAAAATTATGTAAATAAAGAATGCTTGTTAATAGCATTATATTCTATTATTAGTAGCACTAACTGATATGATTTGTAGATATTGCTGTACTGTGATTTAATGCTACTAACATTCTTTTATTTCATTTGATAATAAATATGCCAAAAATGTTTGCTGTAAAGATTGATTTTATTTTAAAAAGTTTTAGCAGATTATACTTTTTTTGCTGCTGTGTAACTGAGTACTTTTTTTTGCTAAGTCAAGAAAAGTTTTTATTACAAGTATTGTTATAAATACTGCTTAATAGAGTTATTTATGTTTAATGGAATCGTAAACTGTGTAAGAATTGCATATAAAATTAAAAGTAATAATTCTTAAGTTTGAATACTCAGTTTATGTGCTCTTTTTTATAATAGTGTCTTTGAATGGTAAGAATAAAGTGTGAGTGATTAGCTGGGTATGTGAATGTAATCTGAAAAACTTAGCCCTGTAACTTTCAGATTTATTTGTGATATAATGTATGGATCTTCAGAAGGGTGGTAGTGGAAGTTTTCTTTGTAATATTTTTAGTGTGGATTTCATTCATTGTGATACCTTTTGAAATTCATTAATCAATCCCTATTTTCTGTTATATAAACTAAAACACTAAAATAAGTTCAATATATTTGATTTATTTTACTTTCTAATGAAATTGAATGGAATACTTCCAAAATCAAACAGATTGAGCAAAGATAATTGGATTTATAGATATTTAGTAAAATTTACTCTCTCGTGCTTCCAAAAACCATTTTAATTTGACTTTTTATTTTATAACAAAAAAATGTAAAATTAAATGCACAGCTGCATTAAATATTTGAACAATATGAAATTGCTAACAACATTGCAACACATAATTGAATTTTAGTTATAATATATGCTTAGTAAGATTCAACATGAAATTTTTAGTTAAAAAGTTAATTTTATTAATTCAATATTTAAACGAGAATTAATATGATTTTAATTTATTAGTTTTTTAAACTAAATTTTCATTTATTGTGCTAAAAAAACATCTTTTGTAATTTCAAGAAATTGTAGAATGTTCATGAAAATGCATATGAGTCAGTAAATATTTTGCTTTAATCAATCTAAAACTAACTATGATTGCATATTAAAACATTTATGCTTTAAATAATATTTATTTAACAGCACTTTTTTTATATTGGGTGCAAATTATTTTAATAAATGTTTCCATACTTGAACTTATCAGCTTCTACTGAAACTAAATTGCTACTCGGTTGGCTTTTTATTCTTTTAGATATAGACTTTTTATGAATTTTTCATTTTAACAAGAAAAAAGTCTAAAATGTGGGATAAGCACTTATGATCATGCATAAAATATAACTGTTGAATTTTATTTTCTTTATAAGAAAAACTTAACATCATGCAAATTTCTAATATATTTCATGAAAAAATTTCAGAATGATTTTTAATGATATTTTTTAATGTGTTCTTAAAAATTTTTGTTTTTACTTTTATCTATCCTGTTAAGTCAGACTCAGTATGGTTCATAAAAAATGAGTAAAAGTGATTTGACTCTGCGCTTTGTTCTTAATCAGTTATATCCAATCAGCAAAAACTCTTTTAAAGTGTTATTTTTGTCTTTGAATTATTGGTTTATTTTTAATGTTTTGTTTATGACCTGTTTATTTCTTCAGTAATATGTTTTTTTTTTTTAAAATTTAAACATCTATGTATTTTATAACATTTGTTTATATTTCAATGCTAATTTTTATACTTTATTTTAATTCTTTTCAGTACTTGACACAAATAAGTTAAATAATGCACATACTTGCAATGATGGTTTTATTTTAAAGATAATTTAATTTATAAGTTACATGAATTATTTTACAAATATAATTTCTTTAATTTTAGCTATTTTTGTGACTATGCACTTTTTTAGTGTTTAATAAATAAACCACTGTGTGGTTTTAGGACTAAAAAAAGTCAATAAAATTTTTACAAAATAGATGTTTCTTTCATTAAACTAAAAGAAAGATTTTGTTTTTAAATGTTTTTGCTGAGAGTAAATGTCCCAAATAAATTTTAATAATGAAAACTATATTGTTGCACATAGTAGAAATTTTGACTTGATTTGATACTTTAATAATATGTTTCATTTGAATTTTTCAGCTAAAAATTATACAATAGAAATAATAACGATATTAAAGGACAGTATTTTTCTTCCAAATATCTTTTTCGTGAGCCTTATTTTTTTAAACAGCATAGTAGGTTTTCTTCCAATTTTCTTTCTTTTTTTAAAAAATCTGTTTGGTTCACTAAGTTTGATTTCCACAAAAATGAAATTTAGTTTAGTGTTAATTTATTTTTATAATATAAAATCTACATGTGTATGTTTTTATCCTTTGTGTTAACCTTGAAATTTTTGTATCTGATTTTTAATACCTAATGTACATTATTAAATTGTTGTGTGTCTTTTCTGTGGTGCTCAATTTGCTGTGATAGCAATCATGAAATGCCATCCATCACATGCATTGTGAAATAACAATACCATTATCTTAATGGCTTGTAGCATCACAGTTGAATTTTTTTAAAAGAAATCATAGATATTGAGTCTAAATAAAGTAATTTTTCTTACAAATGTTTGTTTGTTTTACTACTGCAATTTATTTTTAATTAATCTACGATATTACTACAAAGAATTTTTTTTTTATTAAAATAGTAAATATGTTTAAAATGTGTTTGATTTGTATAAATATTATCTAACCCAGGATTGACCAACCCAAATGGACTTGCTGGCTACTTCGAGGAAAAACATAACCCTGCAAGTCGCATAGAAAAATATTTATTTTTATATTAGATTTGGATCCATTACAAACATTTATTGGGGTAAAAATTTAAAATAGAAGGAATTGTTGTTTTCATGTATACAAACATGAATAGTGTATTTTTACTTATTATTTTTTAATAATAATAATGTACTGATTAAATAACATTTAATTTATTTAATTAGTGAAATATTTGTTTCTCAACTCTTTTGCACTTTTAATTTTTGCAAGTCAATCTCACTGCAGCTGAAAAACAGAAGGAACTTGATAAAATAGAAACAGTTATGAAATTTATTTTGTAAAGTTGTGATGAATTTCGCAGACCACAAAGTTTTTCAAGATGGGCTGAATCTTTTGGTCTGTGTGATTTTAATTGAAAATTAATGATTTAAATTTCATATTTTGCAGTTTCATGAATGTTATCAGAATAAATAAAATTGATATATATTTCAAGTATCTTTTCATTTAAATATAATAATTAAAATTAACATTTTAACTATCAATTTGTGTTTTTTTAAATAAGTAAGATATTTGTTTCATAAATTATTTATCATATTTTATGATTATGATATATTTAAATGCAAAAAAGAAAATGAAGATAATAATTGCGATTTTCATTTTATGTTTGTGACATAATAATTTGATGTTCATATTTAAACTGTAAGCACTTACTTGTCAAGTGAAGCTATGGGAATGTTAACTTGATAAAAATTATAAAATAATTTGCAAATTGATCTGTCTTATTACTTTTGAGTTAAAGTTTCAAAGTATGGGTTGTGGCTCTTCTTGAATTGGAAAATATTTTGGTATAACTACAAAAATTACAGAACATGCATAGATTTTCACTTTACCAATTATTATTCTGTGCAATATAGCTCGTAAAGATTATTATAGAATAGAGTATTTGTAAAGATTGTTACAGTTGAAAGATGAAATTATAATATTTTTAACTTAGCAGAAATTTGATAGAAATTGACTTTTTCAACTAACAGTTTACGGATTTTAAAACTGTATTATTTATCCATGGTCCTTTTGACAAGTTAAATAGCTCAAGCATGCTGTTTCAGGAAATTTCAGCATCTGTACACAAAACTGTGAATTTTTTTAGTACATTATTTGTTCCTTAAAACCCTACGCATTTGCATCAGGTTATATGATCACACACATTTTCTCACTGTAGTTTGATTTTGCTTCTTTCTTGAGTACAATGACTGATTGTTGAAAATTAGTAAAAGCTTTTTCACAGAAGGTAACAGAATTTGTCCTTTCCCAGAATGAATATTCGAAGTTGTAGAAAGTTCTTTTTGTTGCTCTTCCTGAATTCACACATTTTTATAGTGGCAATAGAAAAGAATGCCATAAGTGGATAATAAATACAAATCATGTGAAGCATAAAAGCATTTCACAATAAGAGATTATTATAGTTCTGTTGATTCATTTTTACCAGGATTTCTCAAACTGTGAGTTATACTCCTTGGGGGGCATGATAAACCTGCATGGGGGGGAATGAAACAAAAAGTCGAAAATAAAAGATACTTGAAAAAATTACTAATTTACTGAAAAGGAAGCAAAACAAAATGCATTCTGACATAATAAGAAATAAAATACAAATTTACGCTGATACACTGCACTTATAAATGTATCGGTTCTGCACATTGTATTTGATAATCAATTTATCAATACTAAGTAAAGGACTCGTTTAATAATTAAATAATTATCTGTGATCCCATGGGCCTTTGGCGTTGGCGCCCGAAAATTCTAATTTACGTTACATACAAAATTTGTTACTTTTCTTGATAATTTGTTTGGTTTATATAGTTAAAGTCCTATTGTGGCATTAGCATCAAAGTATGTTAATATTGAATTCAATACATTGTTATTGAATGGGTGGGGGCATAATGAAAATTGAGTCACAAATATTAAGTTAGTAGTCTTGATATGATTTTCGTACATTACGAGAAGCTGCTAATAATAATTTTAGTTTTCAAATTCACTTTAATTACGTACCTAATTTTTAGTCTAACAAAATTCCTTTTTTCAATTCCTACTATTAACTCACACTCTCTTTATTTATCTTGGTGGAATTTTCAATCGTTAATAAAATACATTTTAAAATGCTCAATTGAGCTGAAGTTTTATGTTCATGATTATTATGGAGGATAATACAATAATATAATTAAAATTAATAAAAATTAATTGATTAAAACTAA
Organism: Trichonephila clavipes; assembly: GCA_019973935.1. Taxonomy (NCBI): domain Eukaryota; kingdom Metazoa; phylum Arthropoda; class Arachnida; order Araneae; family Nephilidae; genus Trichonephila; species Trichonephila clavipes. The sequence goes on from BMAU01020778.1 coordinate 540,411, forward strand.
TTATTTAAAGAAATACAAATACAGCCACGTTGGAGACTTGTGTCAAAACTTCAAAAATATTTTTTTTTCTCACATTTTAAAGCATTCAGTTGAACTGAAATTTTATAGACACGCTTGTTTCAGATGACAATACTTATACTTCAATGATTATTAATAAAAATTAATTACTACTTATAATGTTGTGATTCTGTCACATGTATATACATATTTATATTATTTGTAACTATTTAATGAAAAGTAGCTAAAATAAAATTTTCTTTGTTGATCTAAGTAGGAATTGACTTTTAAAAAATTATATTACTTGTTTTATGTGCTATTTATTATAAATATTTTTCATTACTTTTGCATGTTTTATTTAGTCATATGAAATGCAATTAGGAATAAATTTTGCTAATGTAAAATTTAGTGAAGCAGATTTAAAAGAGGGGGAGGAACTGTGGAATGAATTTTCCAATATCAAACCAAAGGTTTGAGGAAGGGAAAAAATATGCAGATTTTTTTGCTTATAATGGATTACATAGCTTTAATGGAAAATTACCAAAATGCCATATTTTTGTATTTAATGAAGTTGGTTTAGTTTTTAAAATTCTAAAAATTAGTTTTGAATAGTTCAAAAAAATCACAAGCCATAATTTATTTAAACAGTTTTGAAACTGGCATTTTGCTTCTTTTATGTTATGTGAAATCATATTTTCAATATATATACTTATAAAATCAAAGTAAAGAAAGTTATCAGTTCTGCAATATGTTAAAAAAAATGCCTATGCTTTGTCCTACAGTATAAAATTTTCATCCATGTTCTAATTCTTCACTGGTTCAAAATTACGTGGTCCGTCGCCAAAAGCCCTCGTGTAGCTGAACAGTGCGACGTTAATATTCAATCAATCAATCTAATTCTTCACATTTAAGTAAATACATTTATTTGTGTGTGTGACTCATGAGTGTGAATATATTTAACTTTGTTTTTAGTGAATAATTAAAATTATTTTCATCTGTATTCTAAATCGTTATTTTCAAAATAATTTCTTCATAAATATCAGGAAATATTTTATTTTATATTCTCAATTTATTTATCTTTATACTATTGGGAAAATAGAGTTATTCTTATAAAAGAAATCCTAATTAAAAAAATAAATAAACTGAGAATCTTTGCTTTGCAGCTATTTTTACAGAAATTAAGAAAATTAAACATTCTTTTTTAAAGTGATGTAATAAATATTTCAGTTAGAAAACATTTATATTTATTCAATTCCTACTATTAATTCACACTCTCCGTATATATATTTATTTATATATATATATTCAAATTTTCAACCGTTAGTAAAATACTTTTTATTCATCCACTCAAGTTCAAATACATTTTTTTTAAACTTGTAGTGACTGAATATTAATTCATTAAATAAATTAAATTAATGAATAAATAATGACAAACAAAAATAGTTCAACACCATATATAAAGAAGAGAATCGCTCGTTGTGTCTCTGTAGCGCAATGGATAGCGCGTTTCACTTCTAATCCGAAGGTCGTGGGTTCGAAACCCACTTGGGATGGCCTAATTTCTGAGAATGTGATTTATTTTAATATACTATTTTACTGGAATAATTAAATTTAATTAATGAATAAATAGTAACAAACAAAAATAATAGACCAACATGCTATATAAATTAGAATGGAAAATCGCTCTCTATTTTGCCACTTAATATTGTGTTTCTATCTTAAGTATATACATATTTATGTATTAATTGTAAATTTTTAATAAAAAGTAACTAAAATAAAAAATTTCTTTGTTGATCTAAATAGGAATTAACTTAATTATTTTTATTACTTGTTTTTTTTTTTTTTTTTTTTTTCTTTTTCTTATTTGCAAAAATTAAGATTAATTAGCAACCTTTTTTGATATGCCAATGTTTTTCTTATTGACAATAATACTTTTTTCAATTTTTTTTTACTGCATCCAAACGTATTTTTATGCTTTTAATATATTAAATAAACGTATTTTTATGCTTCTATTTCATGGCTTATATTATTACACTTATGTAACAATATAAATCTGTAGAAAGTTAAAAATTGAGTAACTACTTATCTATAATATAATCTGCTATTCTAAACATATTCAAAAATTTTCAAGCAACTAAAATAAACTTCTATTACATGTCGCTGTGATTTTATTGATTTTGAAGAGAATAAGTATGTATTATTAGAGAGAAACTTTTGCTTTTATTGCATTGCATACTAAAAATGATGTCATATTTTATTCAACTGAACATGCAGCAGGTTTGTATATAATGTATGTAAAATAATCTAACAAGGAGAGGGCACGACTAAGGAAATTCATTTGGGGTCGAGACTTGGTGTATTAGTAGTACTCCTTTAGGGTGTTCAACCCTCAATGTAATTTCGCCAAATGGCCAGTCAATTCGGAGAAAAAAGCCTTTGAAATTCATGCTTAGCTTTTATACAATTAAATATAAATATTTATATTAAATTTTATACATAAATATATTTTTATATTAATAAATAATATTTATAATAAAATATATAAAATAAATATTAAATGATATTATACATAAAAACTAGTTAGAAATAGTTTTATATTGTGAAATAAAGTATACTATAAATAAAATATTATACATAATATTAAATAATTTATAAAATATATTAAATTATTTTATAATTTTATAAAATATTTAATAAGTCCTTTTTAAATAAACTTAAATAATTTTAAAAAGTCTATTATTAAATAATTTAAAAAAATAATTATTTCAATAATAAATTAATCATTTTAATAATAAATTAATCATTTCAATAATAAATTAATTTTAAAAATAAATTAATACTTTCAATAATAAATTAATAATTTTAATAAAAAATTAATAATAATTTTTAATTGTAAATTAATAATTTTAATAATAATTATTAATAATAGTTCTTATTGATTAATTTTAATTATTAATTATTTTAATTAAAAATTATTTTGAATAGTTTTAAGTAATGATTTTTTTTAAATAGTCTTAAATAATTTTAATCAATAATTATTTTAAGTAATTTTAATTAATAATTATTTTAAATATTTTTATTAATAATTATTTTAAATATTTTTAGTGTAATAATTTTAAATAATAAATTTATTTAATTGTTTTTATTTTATAAAATACAAAATAATTACATAAAATATCTTCTTTTATTTAATAAACCTTTCATAAATAAGTTTATTTAATTTTAAAAATAATTAAATGAAATTTAAAAAAATTGACCGATGAATCGAACCCAGACCTCACGCATAATATGCAGACGATATATCAACCAAGCTACGAAATCGTTGGAAGAAATTGAAATTTAATTGTATAAAAGCTAAGCATGAATTTCGAAGGCTTTTTCTCCGAATTGCCTGGCCATTCGGCAGAATTACATTGAGGGGTGAACACCCTAAAGGAGTACTACTATTACACCAAGTCTCGACCCCAAATGAATTTCCTTAGTCGTGCCCTCTCCTTGTAAATGTAAAAATTATATAAAATATAAAAACTGGTTTTTTTCCCCTCAGCAAATGTCTTAAATTGAATGTTTATTGATTTCCTTTTTTACATGCAAGTGTAATTGATATGTAGTTAGTAAAAAAGTTATTTTTTATTTTATCACTTTAGTGATAGATTATAAAGATTTATATACAAATATGAGTTTAAATTGAAGGATTCGAAGTGTTTAATGTTAATGCTGTCCACAAAAGAGAGGATTAAAATCTTACATGCTAGTGATTGTAGTGGATGCTAGAGCTGTAATCTCACTTGCTTCTGATTTTCTTCTATTGAATCTTGATTTTAAAAAAGACATCTTTTTATCAACCAGGGTTTTTAAAACCTTGTTGAAATTTTCATTCCGCCATCCGAATATCACCGGTGTAAACATCGGATTGATAAAAGTCAGTTCGTATGTCACGGAACACAGTAAATTCATATTCGAAATCTTTACTCCTGTTGTGATCAAAATAACTGCAATTAGAAAGGGTGTCAGTGCGAAAACACTGCTGAAGATGATGATTCCAAGTACTGCATTTGTTTTAGTATTGCTCGTAGGATAGTAGCCGCAGATATCTGAAGCAATCACTCCAACCTGTCGACGTTGGCGACATTTTAAAAGACAAATTCGCAAATAAACGTACAAAATTATGACGTCGGTAAAGATGGCAGGTGGTATGATAAAAGTCCAAATGTAAGAGTTTGTGATTATGCCTAAAAAGGCACATACGGGATTTCTATTAACTTGTGACCCCGACTTATTCCATAGCAGTGGAAGACCACCAGTCAAAAAAGAAATAGTCCAAATTGATATCACTGTGATTTTCACTAAACGAGGTTTGACAATTTCGGGGTACCTCAGGGGGTAAAACACTGCTATGTATCTGTCGACTGTAATGGCTATTAAACTGTAGAAGATGACAAGAGCAGTAAATAGTTTGAATGCTATGTTCCATAGACAGCAATAACAGCAATTCTTCATTAAGTTTGGGACAGTGAACAAAGCAAGGCTGGATGCAGTAGATATACCATAGCAAAGATTTCCCGTGAAAAGGCAAAGAAGCAAGTTGTTGATGGTGCAACGAAGACTTTTGTGGGATATAACAACAACAATGATGAAGAAGTTATTTGTCACAATTAATATTATCCAAAGAATTTCCATATATACCAATATACCTGGTAAAACTGCCATAATGAGCGGATTTATAAAAATTCACCATAAACATATTTGGGGAACATCAATCTTGAGTAAAAAATCTCCGTTACCAACGGATAAATAGGCATCCTCGCAAATTTCATCATTTTACTCACTTAATGTAAAATTTCCTCATTAACTGATTTTTTTCTAAGCTTCAAATAGCTGCTAAACCATGTTCATTATAAAACTGGTGTGAAAAAAAATGGAAGCGATAACTCATGGATTTTACTCAAGCATTTTCTTATCTTTTTAAACACTACCCACTCACAAAAAGATAAGATTTTTCTTCCCCTTCTTTTAACAAAACACTCCATAATTTGAAGTATCTTTAATGTGTGTTTCTTTTAGGGCTGAAAAAAATATGTAAATTTTAAAACAGGATTATTTTGAGATAAATGTGTATTCCACTTTTTATTTTATGAAATATGTTAAGTTACCTGATTGTTAAGTTTTTCTGATTATTTATTCTATCAGTTTGTCTGCTAATTTTCGAAACATTTAGCCTTTGAAGACCCATCGTGTAGAGGGCCGGATGCACATTAAATTAGTCGAGGTTGAAAATCGACACATTGTTGCGCTGCTGAAATTAGGAGAGCGAGCTACCTCTCATTTCTTGACCGTGGCTCAAAATTACAAAGTCCATTTCCAATAGTTCTCGTATAAACTTCAAAGTGCGACGATAAAAAAAAATCAAATACTAAAACATTTACGAATTGATAAAATAAGTTCTTCCAAATAGGGCTGTGGATTGATAATTACCCTTACAGACCTACTAAACATAACATACATAGATTTACTACTAAATATACTTTGAGGACATTGTCTGTCTATTTGGTTTTGTGACTGTGTGTGTGTGTGTGTGTGTGTGTGTGCATCGACGGGATGAATGAACGACACTGTGTGAATATCTTAGAATATGTGATCAAAATAGTTCCTACAATATGATTTAACTTCCCACAAAACAAGAGTTGTTATAAATAAATCACTTCTCTGTGTGCAACATTTTTTTATAAAGTTTAACTCGCGTACATAGAGATATTTAAAATTGCTTTTATTAAACAAAAAAGTTAAAGATTTAAGGTTACACACACAGTACCCTTTTTCAAAAAAAAATTTTGGAGACATTAACCGTAAAAAAATACATAATGTATGTTTTATATTATTAAGTTGATTCTGAAAGCAAAAAGTCACTTTGACCAGCCATTATTTTACAATATTAAGAATTTTTGAAGTTTTTTAAAACTCTTTTATGTAAAATGCTCAATTTTTAAAAATTTGTTAATCATTTTAAGGGATTTATGTTACTTAGATTATTGCAAAAAAAAGTTAGTATGAATTTCTCTCAAAATCTGTTCCCTTGTTGTTTTTTAATAATTATTTTTCTAGCTAAACCTGGAAAAAACACGAAATTTTTTAAAATATTAACTTTTAAGCATTTTTTAAAAAAATAACTAGAGATCTCAGATTTATATAAATCCGTACTAAATTTTATGGAACATTGTTTGGGAGTATCTACAAAAAATTTCAAGATTCTATTTTGAACAGAAAAAAATTCTTAGGGATTAGAAAACAACTATATTTTCAAAATTAAAAATATGAGAAAAACGCATTTAAAAAGTTTGTAAAGGCATAAAACAAAAATCTGTAATGCCTGTAAAGCTCTAATTTTTTAATATGTTATTTTCCAACTTATGTTCAATATCAAAACAATGAATTATGACTGAAAACATTTGTTTAATTCAAAATATATTTTTGCATAATATTGATAGCGTTTGTTACGACGACAGGTTATTCAGCCTAATCTTAACAAAATATTTTCAGAAAAGTTTTGAAACTGAAAACATTTATGTACAACGTAATAAGGATGCTAACTTAAGCTAAAAATCTCCAGGTTTGTACATAAAATTTATTTATTTTTTAGTTTTAAATTGGGGTAGTTTTTTAGCAAGTTTTAAAGTCACCCCCCCCCCACACACACACAACAAGAACTCAAATACTTTAATATAGTACTACTATATGTTTACTATAATGTAGTTGGCACATCATGGAAATAATCAGTTTTATCTATAATTCTTGTATTCGCGGAAGTCTTATTGCAGTATCAGTGAAGGCTAGTTTTTAGATGTATCATTTTCAGTAGTATTCCATCTCTTCCAAATATTGTTTCTGATGGTAACCTGAGAAAATTTTGTCCGTGGCATTTTCTCAACGGAAAAAATTAATGAAAAAGCTTCTAAGTTACATAAATTATTTTTTAAAACAAAAATTGCCCTTAAAATCAATTTTAATTAATTATGAGAGCTCAAAACCAAATCAATCAGAAATGATTTTAGAACTGAAAATTGAAATTAGTAACCATTTTTCACATTGAAAGAGTTGACTGTGCTGAAAAATATTTGTAATTAATTCAATTTAAGAGTGGAAAAATGCTTTAAAATGAAACTACAACCTAAGCTCAGAAAACTTCAAATATCTTAAAAATTAATTTGTTATCAGATCTGAAATTTAATGGTAAGCTTCCCAAAGCCACAAGAAAATGCAAAAATATTTTTTGGTAATTTTGAAAATTTTGTAGGGTACTATATAGCCTTAAGATAAACCTATAATTTAAATATTTATTTATGTATATGGAATGTACTATACATAACTGTTTCTCGGATGCTCTAATAATTGAAGTATTGAAAATATATACTTATAAAAAAATTTATTTTTCCGAAAATGTACACTTATTAATTTGGTAAGATGTTTTGATGGTACTAGTTTTTCTCAAAGCATTGAATATTAAAATAGTGAATATCTCAATTTTAATTGTCAATATTTCAGTTTTTCGTGGTTATTCTGAGACTTTTATTTTTGAATGAGTAAACACATCGGAAAGCTTGATCATATGTTAACTATTCAATGCCTGTTCTTAAAATTATACATCACTTAACAATAGTGTTTTATATACGCTTCTCGTTATCTTAAAAATATTTTTTTTTCTGAACGCACATTAGGAAATGGAAATAAATTATTTTTAGTATTTGTCTCTACCCTCAATTGTCGCAGTCAATTAAAAGCAATACCAGAAATATTCCCAAGAGTAACACATAGTATGGGGCATTAACGAATAACAATAACCTTTCAATTAGAAAAGCATTCATTTTTTTTCTCTTCCAGAAATGTAAAAAACAAACAAAACTACCACTCTGCACCGAGAACCAATTAAAATAAGCTCTTGTATTCATTTTATGAAAACTTAATTGAATCTACCATTATGTGAAATTTTATTTACGAACGCATATTATGGTTCTTTTTTTAAAAAATGTTTACTCTTATTGTAGCATATTTTTTTCACTCGTTGTCGCTAAATGAAAAATGTTATTAAAAATAAGGACTTTTTACTTATACCTCTCTATGTAAGTACAATACGAAAGCTTTTCTCGCTGGATTAAAGTATAACAAAAAATTCGTTATTTCTCTTGCAAAAAATTTTTTCTCCTGTTTTGAAATTATTAATTGATATTTAGAATATATCAATTTAATGAAAATAATAATACAGTTAAAAAAAGCGTGATGAATTTTCAAACATACCCAAATCCTTTTTTTTTTTTTTTTACTCTGTCTTTTTTCTTTACGCAATTTTGAAATAACACGGTACGAGAATTCAGCAATTTTTTTTTGACGTAAATGTATCTAAAATTGCTTCCATGGTGTGAGACAATTAAAAAAACGAATGATAACAAAATCGGGATATACAGTCAGTGGCGGCGCGAAACCTGAATTTAATGTAGGCAAGATACATTTTGCGAGGCTCTCCGGAGGCGTAAGAATAGGGTTTATAAAATAAAAGCCAATCTAGATATATATTACAAATGCGAAAGTTTGTGAGGATGTTTGGGAGTCTTTCACGCAAAAACAACCGAATGGATTTTAATGAAACTTTACAATAATATAACTTATACATCAAAATAACACATAGGCTATAATTTATAGCATAGACTATAATTTATAAAGATATTGTGTAAAGTGTCCAAACTATAACGATATTTGTCAAGTAAGTAGGAAAAAATTCTGCCATCTGCAAGCAATTCTGGCATGCGCTGCAAAAAAGCCCACGTCAGCATATATCTATTTTTTGTTTGTGAAAGAACCCTTTTTGTTTTGGCTAAGTAGGGCGCTCTCTTCTAATTAATTCCTGTGATCACACACAGCATAATCCCTATTTCAGAATAAAACTAAGTTTTGAAGGGAGAGGTTGTTATAAATCTCTATTTGAATGTTTTTTTAATGATTTTATTATGCACATTTGGTAGTAAGAAATTGATCTTTTTTCAAAATAAATACTTTTATTGCTTCTGGTACTTACAGTAGATAAACTTTGTCTTTCACGCTACATCATTTAGACATATTTGCATAGTTTATTTGTAGTTAGTAGTTAATTATAAAGCTATAATTTTAATTGAATCATCGATATTGCATTTTTAAGTATAAAAATAACTATAACTAATGTACTGTATTGTTTGGAGTGAGTGAATATTAACGTCGCACTGTTCAGCTACACGAGGGCTTTTGGCAACGGACCACGTAATTTTGAATCATGGTCAAGTGACGTGGACGACACCTGAGCTAGCACCCCCTTCTCCTAACTACCACACCAGACCAACTTAGCAGGAATATTCTACCAATACTTAGCAGGAATATTCTTTGAAGTCCATTCTTCTCTCTCCAAGATATATGGCAGCACGGGTTCTATGATGAGTATTTTAGCGGGGAAGGCGAACAGTTTTGTAGCAGATATGCGTTTTCAGCTGACGGCGTTTTCAGCGGATTGCAAAGATTATTATTTTTGTCCCGAAAAAATAGTTTATGTCAAAATTTAAGTGTCTTATGTTTTTGTATGTTAATGAAGACCTTAGAAGACGATTTGACTATTTATTTTAAGTGAACGGTGTACATAATTAATTTTACAGCGGAATATCTTTAATTAATTTATTATCTCTAACGGATTAAATCTCCCAAAGTGGAGTATTTCGTTTATATATATCCCTTAATTTTCAATATAGTGATCCAAAAAAATATTGCATGAAAAAAACTGCAGTAAATCATAATGCGGTAGTTAAAGCATTAACAGGCATCACTCCCCTACACGGCGGGTCTTACAAAACTCGAGCTATGAAAGTAGCTAGACATTTGCCAACTTGATTCCATCGTTATCATTTCGCTGTGTTTTTCATTGAATCGCCATTATAGCCATTATAATTTAAGAAACAGCGTTGCTTGCGAATATTACAATTTTAACATAAAATAAATACAACAGAAAGTAATATTAATGTATTACGCTTTCAGATATAAATTATTTACACTACTTTAAGCGTTCATTACGCAAAACTTTTAAAAATGGGTTACTTTTGCTGAGCAGAGATCAGCTTAGGGAGGTATTTTCAAAAATCGACCCTCAAGAGTGTTACGGGGAATTATAAATAAAAAAAAAATCTATTTTATCAGCTATTAGATCTACATACTTATAATTTAACAAAAGTGTTTTTTTCTTTCTTTTTTTTGTTTAGCTGAGATATGCAAAATTTTTTTTTTGTTTAATTTGCAATTCACGTAAAATTAACTCATTAAAAACTTCTTTATCCTTCAATCTGTGTTGTTTAATTTTTCAGTTCACCCGTGCGAAGAACGGGTATACCAGCTAGTTTTTATTCATAAAGAAAAAACCAAACTTTTTACTCATATTTTTATTTGGCACATGTAACAATAATGAAAAGAAAAAGTTTAAATTAAAGAGACAGAAATTCTCTACTTTTAGTGTTGCTGAAATCCTGATTTGTTCCTAATTTATTTTAGATGCTATATCCGCTTCAACAGATAATACTACCAAAGCTGAAAGTCTTTTCTGACCCAAAGTATCTCTTACATAATTTTTTTATCAGTTTTTTGATTTTGAAAAGCCCCTCTCAGCAGAAGCTGTACTTACAGTTATTATTAACAAAATTCAAAGGACTATATAAACATCTGGAAAAATTTCTTTCAAATCATTTTCTATGACATATTGGAGCAGATGTGTCACGTCTGTAATGATGTTGGGTACATTTTGGATCATATTTTGTAATTTTTCATATAATAAGGTTCGCAGTCACTGCTCTCACCTACTTGCAGGACTGTGTGTAAATCTCGACAGTTTTTCAGTATTTGCTCTTTTGAATATTTTTTAACTTGTTTAAGTCATAGAGAAAACCAAAATTTTCAAAATGTTGATTTAAAGATCCAAATGTCCAATGTTCAAATGATCAATGTCAAATGATCCAAAGATCCAAATGTTGATTTTTAATCCATATTGCTTATCACAGAATCAATCATGGTATTAAAAAAGTCTGTTTCATACCGGCTTTTAACAGATTCTATAGGTTGATTACCGCCTTCATAACCAAACATTCTTTTCTTTTTGGCTACCCTTTTATTTTTAAAATCTTGGCAAATCATGACTGCTTTTCTCACTAAACTTACGAGCGTCAGACAAGTATTTTCCGAATCCAGTTTGTCGATACTCTTTGATCCAGCTACAAAATGTACGCAAATATTCCGGAGTAATACATAAATGGGCTTGTACAGATTGCCACAATTTGCTTATGGTATTGACAAGTGTTAATAACTCGTACCATAAATGTAATGATACGATAACTTTCAAACTGAACATTTCATTTAAAAGGGAATTACAATCACTGAGTGTGTGTGTCGGATTATTCCGTTTGGTTTTTTAAGTTTTCTATGCATTCAACAACATCATCAAATTATAATAATGCGGCATTCACCACCTCGATTCTCCTTTCCAACCTTGTGTCTGATAAAGGCTTAATAGTAAGCTTTAATTTACCTTTGATAATTTTCCAGCATTTTCTAAAACTTACAAATAGCAAAAAAAAAAAAAAAAAACCTTCTGAATTAAACCAAAAAAAGTTTCTGTTGCCACTAACGAATTAGCTGCACCTACCAATAACAGATTCCAGCAATAACAGCCGCAAGGTATGAAAAATGCCCTACTTATATTTAATATTCGAGTTTTAACTCCACTATGCCTACCATATTTGCTCCATTGTTGTATCCTTGTCCACGACAGTTCTGAATATCTAAGCCATTTTTTTAGTTCTCCCAGTATTGCATTGGTCAAATTTTCTCCAATCGTTTCAGTGATAGCAAGAAAAAAAAATCCGATCAAGTTTTTTCTATACTTCCAGTTTATGTGCAACAATATCTTAAGATGACCCACATTTGTTAAATTCCACTACAGTCTTAGTGCAGTCGAGTAAAAAAGAATATTTTGCCTCTTTTATCCAACCAATCGCTTCATTGGAAACTGCGTTTGACACGATTGTGTGATCAATATATTCATTTTTAATATCGTGGCTTAGATAATGGTGCGCAAGTTGGTTATCACCAATGCGATTTATGTGTTCCATTAACGTAGGATCATATTTATATATCAATTTAAATAAGTCTATGAAGTTTCCACACAGAATTCTTAGTGTCTTTGTCTGTTTTGACAGATTCTCTGTGACCTCTAAACGCATATCAGTTAATCTCTCAGACGAATTGTACCAATGTTTTTGAGATTCAAGAATTCCACTTTCGTTTTCTTGATCTAATGTTTTTCCGTGCCTTATTCCCTTCTCTAATGTTATCCATTGGAACATATAGGTCGTATGTTCTTTATTATTCTCATGTCTGTGCAAAATACTATACTTAAGTGTTTCCAATCACAGTACCCTTCCTGTACCATTTGAGTTTGTGAATTGCCAAATAGTCTGCACGGTAAACAGAAGGCTTTATTTTTAGAACTTGAATAAAACGACCAGCAACGATGTTGAGTTTCACCATTATTTAGTTTTCTTGAGAAATTAAAATTGTAAAAGTGTCTGTGATCATCATCTTCAGGATAATATTCATCACTGCTATTTATCTGCTGTGTGGTACCACTTTGAACTATATCGTGACCGTTGAACATCTGTCATGGGAAACGTACACATTCCCTGGTCAAAACTGGAAAATGCTTGTTTCACTTCGTCACTGGCATCTCTATTCACAGGCGAAGAACTAATCTCAAGATCTTCTTCTTGATTTGACATGTTACTCAACGTGAACTCAGAAATCTCAGCGTCAGATTATGATTGGCAAACTTTTGATCCTATTTCTATTTTCCGATTTTTGTCGTTCGGTATCAATGCATCTGGAGTTGATGCATCTGGAGTAACTTCCAAATTCAACGGAGACTCGGATACGGATAAATGTTGTTGAGAAGTCGAAGGAACCGATTAATTGGATTCTGTACTGCCAGTTTCAGTCTGATCGAGAAATTCCATCATACCTGAACTTTAAACCTGGTTGGATACAAATCTTTCCACTTCTCTTTTTGCTGCACCACATTTCTATTTTTTCCCTTTATCTCTATCTCTATTAGTGCCTAAGCCTGCCGTGATTGATAAATCACGAAAAATGCCCAGTACCACTATTATTTATTCTTACATCAAATACTTTTAAAATTTATAATATGATATATAGAAACAGGAAGCGAGACTGCGTCTGCATGCGGTACTTTAATTGGCTTTCTAAGGATGGGTAGTCCCAAGCTATGCGACGTCTCTGACCGGGGACTCTCCGCGATAGGATCTTAACTCCAGCTAATGTTGCCAGACTAAGTATGAACGAATGAGTGGAAACGACAAAGTTGAGAAATTTTCAATAAAAGGAAATGGAAAACAATATTTTTACGAATTATTTATTCATATGCTTTCATACACCGATAAATAGAATATCTTTTTAAAAAATGTATAGATCTCAATTTATGGAAAAAAACAGAGTTGAGAATTTTCTAATTTATTAATTATAAAAATAAACCTTTTGGCGTGCACTTTTGGATTTTTCTTACTTTTCGTTTAATTTATTTAAGCTTTGAGGCGCGAGGCCCTATGCACCGCAAGGGGGTGGGCAGTGGCCAACACCACCCACGCCCTACGCCGCCTCTGTATACAGTTAGGTATTGCATATACATATCTATCATCTCCATCCAAAACTCAATCACACCACTGGATAGCTAAAGGATCAAAGAATTCATTCGCTAAGTAACGACTGTGACGCATCGCGCGCGGTGGAGGGGGAATTTTGATGCGTGTCGAGATTTTCATTGTGTGTAACTTATGACTCGGAGAAGCTAAGACCAGAGGCGTAGCTACCACCGTATCAATGATACGGGGTCCCCCAAGTTACAAAGGCCCCAACATGTGTAACTAGAGTTCCACTACAGGGCTCTCATACCTATAAAAAGGCCATGAAAGAATTTTGATACAGGGCCCCCCTCAGAGCTAGCTACGCCAGTGGCTACGACGTTCGTTTTAGTATCAATCGTCAGCTCTCGTCAAAATCTATTGATTGTAAAAAACATTAGTGTAAAATAGAGACAATTAATATAATAAGGTGTTAAAATAAAAAAAAGTGTTATCAAACATATATAACGTCGGCCTATATGCGTCAAAAAGTCTCATCCAAATTAGGGATTGCAATACCGATATACCGTATACTGGTATTTTGAGCCATTTGTACAATTTTGTAATACCGGTATTCATAGGTTTAAATACCGTTTTTTCGGTATTTATTAGAAATTTTTCAAATTGTCTCCTCTATATGCTCAGGGATCACCAACTTAATAATATAGTAGTATACGTTTTTGTTTTTTATGTCTTCCTAATGGGCGAAATTAATTAGACTGTGATTATAAAAGTGCATCGTAAAATCAATCGAAGGGATAAAATACGTGAATCCTCCAAGGGGTGGGCCAAAACTATTCCTTTACAGCTAAGAGCGATACTGCACACGCGCAAGATTCGTAATTTGATATTCGTATCTGTGAAACAAGGTTATAGTTGTGAAAAAAGTGCGTAATATTCCAATATTTTTTTAATTGGTGAGTTTGTTATTCACATTGTGTTTGCATATCAGCTATACCCAAAACCACAACCAGCGAGAAATCAATTTATTTCAAGATGAGAGATTTAGAGGTAAATACTTAGAAAAAGTGTGTCACGCATTGCGAAAAAGCACCAACTAGCGTAGATGCCTAAAGAGCATTTTCGACAGCTGGTAAGTTTTGTACAAAATTGCGTTTCAGGCGTAATGACAGTACAATTGATGCATTTTGTTTTTTAAGATCCCATTTCAAAAATTTGTAATAGTACCACAGACTGAATAGTGATATTTACCTTTTTTTGTGATTTAAATAAATATATTCCTTTACTTTTTTGTGATTCTTTATATACTGTTATAATTAATAAGTTGCAAATTTTTTTTTATGATATTTACACTCTCAAATAAAACTGGCAAACAAAACAAAGAAACACCTCTGTTTTTTCTTTTTACTAAAATTTTTACTATCGGTATTAAAACCGGTATCCCAGTATTAAGATCTAAAAAATACCGAATACCGGTGTTGAACTTTTGGCCCGATATTGCAATCCCTAATCTAAATACAGAGATCGTACACGGTTGAAAAGGACCTTTCAAGAGCAATCGAATGGTACCAATAAAAGACCATTTGACCGAGCCAAGCAGTGCCCGGAACGTAAAAGAATGAATGCGACCGAGCGGATCAACGACGGTACCAGTACAACTGCAGTTGAAATTTTGCAAGTGGATGATAAAATCACTTCTAAATTGACACTGAACTGTGTAGGCATCGATTGTGTACAATCGCTGTTTATGAAGACAGATTGGGCAGCAGCTAGTGCACGTTTCACTACAACGTTTGTTAATAATCCTTTCGGACATAAGTGTGATTGTGTATGGTTACTGCGCTCATTGAAGCTAACAAAAGAAAAACACTTACCGCTGCTTAATAATACTTTCACTGACGAGCTAGTAACTGAATTTAAACTGTATGCTAAATGTAAAACTCCCTGAACTCGGGCGAAATGTCCACATTGTCACGTCCGAACGCGGATTTGTTTATCCACCTGAAGGAAGGAAGATTCGATCTGAGTAGACTTCCGTTCCAAAAACGAGCATCTTAGCGATCACGCCAAAAAGATCATCTTCGCATGATGGCTATTACTGGTTTATATCGATATCACACCGCCACACTACCCCGATGCCATTGATTCAGCGAACGAACGATACCATATTCGTGGCGAGCGTGTGAGCAGTTGCGTCATTCACGCGAGACGGCGTGTGAGGTTTGCGTCATTTGGGTGTGATGGCGTTGTGGTATGATGGCTTAATTGCGTCATGTGTCTGACGGCTTGATTGCTTTTGCGGTGGATAGATGGCGCCATGACTGTTGCGCGTTAAGGGTGCGGTTCTTTTGTACGGCCAGGGTCACCTATGTAGGGGATGGAACCCGCGATCTATGGATACGAAGCCGAGTAACTTAGCCACTTGACAATAGTGATCACCTATGTCCGGAGGACATCTCTTCATTGCTGCTCTCTTTCCTCTATTTAGGGAGAAATTTTGATATTTTACTAAATATTGTGTGCCGATATACTGGCCGGGCCGCATGCGGCCCACAGCGAACGGTTTTGCGGCCCGGTCAATATAATATTACACAATATTGTATAGTAAAATATCAAACTTTCTCCCGAAATAGGAAAGATAGTCGCAGAGAAGAGATGCTAAATGTCAAGACGTAAGCATTAAATTTTTCTTTTTCTTTTATACAAGTTTATTATAATGCATTATTCGAAATAAACCTATGTTTCTATGAATTTTGATTTTCTTTGCGGCCCACCTCAAGTTAAGCCTTGTTTTTTTTGGCCCAAGTCAGCCATTGAGTTTGACACCCTTGTTCTACACAATTATATGTTGATACAAATATGAAGAATATTTTCTGTCTATTTGGTTTTCAGACTACCTTTGCGGGCCCCTTTCTGTGCGAAAGTGATAGAGAATAAACATGGAATAACTATCGGTCTAATGTGCCAAAACTATGTGTTAGAGAGCTTCTGATAATTTATTGAAGCAAAGTGTTTTTAAAACAACAGTTTAACAATACATTTAATACCTAAACACAAAAGAACGTGTTTTTAATCGGGAGTTTGCCATTTATTACAAGAACAACTAAGTGATATCTGCTTCCAAAATGTGCAAAATATAATATAAAACTAATATTCAAAATAAAATATGTACAAATATAGAGTCAATGAGTCATCAATAGTCCTATAAGGTTAATAATAAAAAAAGATCTTTTACATAGGCTACCTGACGGCTTTCGGCGACGGACCACGTAATTTTGAACCATGGTCAAGTGACGTGGATGGCACCTGAGCTGGCAGCCCCTCACCTAACTACCACACTGCACCAACGGGAGGATGTTTGAGCTCTCGACAAATTTAACGTGCGTCGTTTCCCTACACGACGGCTCTTCTGAGGTACTGGGCTCGAACATGGGACAAGACCAGCCCCGATCCGATACACTGACCAATCGGCTACCACGGCCACGCTGGGACAGTGAGAGTCACGAATCATTTTCAAAACATGATATAGACAGAGTAATTATAGGTTCGCGTATGTATTTGAAAGTTTTTAATACTGGTAAAATAAAAATAATTAATTATTAACTTCTTATAATTTCTCATTAATAATTTTTTAGAAATTTCTTTAGTATCGGGTACTGATGAACCCCCTTTCGAAAATTTAAGGAATCAGAGTCGATGACATTTTTTCACCAAATATTTTGAGAATTGGGGGTGCGACTTAGATTTGAGGAAATACTGTTTATCAGCTTTACGTAAATTAGAAGTTTAATGGTCTTATCATTAATTGTATCTGTAAAATTTCATTATTTCGGAGTACACTTGAAAATACGAAGGAAAAATTTCTTAATAATTGAATCTAGAATAAATAGAAATGTAAATGCAGATTTCAAGCATTTGCGTTTAAAATTGTATTGCAGAGGGGAAGCAAAGTACGGCTTTTAAAACCGCAATGTACTCTGAAACAGACTTATTAGGGATTTATTTAGAAAAGAAAAAAAGCCTTAAATGAACGAACATTTTTATTTTTACCCACTTGTTTAGATTAAAAGAGATTACAACTCATTAGCTTCAATTTTCAAACATTTTCTAATGGCTAATTAGCAGCTCTAATTCTTTGGAACTTTAATTTGCCCAAATGGAAAATTTAGAGATATTTTTAAAATATCTTCGTGATCCCCGTAATGAATCAAAGAAAAAATTGCGAAAAAGCTTATTTCGAAGCTAAGGGGAAAAAAACAAATTTGTTTTTAATATATTTACTTATAGTAAAAAGAATCAAAATTTCAGCCATAAAACATACTAAAACTTCTAACCTTATTTTACTATTTCAAAACAGAATATTTTGCTTCCTCTGAAATTAAAAGGGAAAAAAATGCTTCGAAAATGGTTTTGAAAATCGAACGTTATAAAATATGCCTTTTAAACCTTAAGAAAGTTTGGTATAATCAAATCAGTTTTTAAAGTGATTCTGTATAATCTATTCATCCAGTAATAATTTTAAATAAATAATTTTCATAGTGTTAGAATACATTGGATTTTTATATTAATTTCTGCTTCAATTTTAGTTCACCCGTTCGTTTTCAATATGTCGAAGAATGGTCTGAAACAAATATCACATCAGGAAATAATAGTTTTCAATTGTTTTTTGACTTCATCCCAAATAAAATTGGCAAATATAGAAAATTGTTTAGAGAAGAGTTTTTATCGAAAAGAGAATGCCTGATTTAAAATTGATGACAATTGTCTGTTTGAAGAAATAAGAAGACTGAAATGTATATTTAAATTCTAATAAATTGAAACAATTGGAAAATCAGCATGCTGAAGTTGATAAAAGATGGGTGGAAGTATTTAACTATTTCAAAAATGAACACTTTTCTCTATGTGATAATTTAGTTATTCTTGTTGAAATTAAGTAGTGCTGCCCTGTGGAACTATTGAAGAAGTTGAAAGAGTTTTTTTCAGCTGGTAATGATTTTTGGACAAGTGAGAAATCAAGACTGAATGTTGATATTTTAGCTGCAGTACTTACCGTAAAATTCAGTTTGAAGGATATTTTTTACTCCGAAATTTCCGATGTATTAGAAATGATATATTGACAAAAAAATATTCAATAAGAAAATACTTGCTTAAGTAAATAATTAAAAGGAATGTGTGCAAGCGTAATAAGTGTATTTTTATCTAAATTAAAAAATATTTCATATAGTTACGTTGTAACTTTTTAAAAAAAATTTTGCGTGAGCCCGTCCTCCTTTTCATTGTAAAAAAACTGGTCACCTTAGTATTATGCAAAAGTAGTAGAAGTTTTCTCAACTGCACTTAGTTCAACTGGCTGCTCATTAGTTAAAATTATTCTTTAAACGTATCTAACAAAATATTTACAATTAGACTTCTATTTACTGAAGCCGCTGAATCCCGAAAAAAGTCTTGTTATGTGGACAATTCGTTAAGTAGAGATTCATTTTCAATATGTATTACGTTTTTGGTTCCAGAGAAAAGTTCGTAAAATAGAGAGATGTATCTGGTTATTCGCCTTCATATTCAAGCAATTAAAAGTTATATATTTCATGTTATTCAACAGAGTCATAGAATCAGATGATCTATATTTAAATTATTGGGCCTTGCACTTTAAAAAAGGTCTCCCATGAGTTATATTTTTCTACTTTTAGTAAATCTGGAAAGCATTGTGTAATACATCAGTTAGTTACTCATTACTTACAGTAAATTTTATTTTCGTGGTAAGGGTTCGGTCTGGTATCTATTTTATAAAGAAAAATTTTAATAATAATAAAAAAGCAGCTAATCCTGTGTAATACTGTGATCCTGGTAGTTTTCTTCTGGATGAATTTTGGTTGTTTACTTTTGATATTCTTCCTTTGTTATTTCTGTATATCCTGTTTTCTTCGTCTGTTTCTTTTCAGACTATTTTTGATATTGTGGTTCCTTTGATTTGCTAAAAATAACTTCAATTTATAGACCTTTCTTTTTAACCTTTACGGCACTCCATTCCCCTAACTTCCATACCACGCCCACGTGAGAACTTTGAGTCTCGAGAGATTTAACTTACATCAGGTTCTCCACAAAACGAGCCTTCAGCGGCTCGAGCCTGTAACTCGACTACACAGGTCACGAATTCGTGACCATGACCACTAGGCCTCGCCATAAGGCTTGGAATTCTGAAAAATAATCTTACAACAAAATAAGCATATTTCACTTAATTATGTGATTTACGTTAAAATATATATAATCCATTTAATTATAATTTAAAATTTTTACACTTAACCATAATTGTAGCCAAATTAATTGCAATATTTTTTTCATAATTTTTTTCATTTAAATGATAGGTAGATTAAATAGAGAGAGTAACACTGTATTTCATTTTTATATGAACTCGTTGTTTTGCATTACGCGATTTCGCAATACACCATATGTTAGAAAACCTGTTAACCATGTAATGGCCTCCCACCTGGGGAAGCCATCTATTCATCTACTCGACCTAAGTCTGTAGGAGGTAAAGATTGATGACCCAAACTAGCCACGAGAAATCCAATTTATTATTACCAAATATAATAATCTAAGACAAGCCAACTATAGAGGGAAAATCTAGAGTGATATAACGATAGCTCAACACCCATTGTGAATAAGTGCATGAAATCCTAATAGCTTAACTTTACTCAAAGTTATCTTAAGAATCCTAACTTTCTTAATTTATTTTAATAGCTAATGCCCGTCCTATAATCACACGTCTAAATTCCGATCCTTACCGTAACAGCACTGCGTTCAGCAACTCAGCTTCCTTTCCTCCTTCTGTTTCGATTACTAAACATCCACTATATATACATACTAGTTAATCTGCATATCAATTGAAATAACTCAATTGCTGGCCCCAAAGATTCCCCAAGAGGATTAATAGAAAATCACGTAAAGCCCCGTCACAACCATACTGTAACGTAATATAAAACTAGTTTAACATTTTTAACAAAATAAGCAAATTGCAACATTTTATAGACATTTTTAAAATAAACACTCATGATCGTGAAGTCGTTAGCAGCTTTCAAATTTATATAGCATTTGTACATTATTTTTAAATAGAACATATATCCTGCTAATCAATCTACTTAAGAACGGATCTCCTACCAAATAATGGCTACTTAAACCGAATGTTTGGAGCTCACAATACATATTACTAAACTAAATGAACAAAGAAAAATCAAAGAAACGGGGTTATTGCATAATTATATTATTTTAAAACTATTCAGCCATACTCAGTACACACATAGAAAACATATATAAATAATGAAAACACTACATTCTAGTAGATTTTAGACATATTTTTGTAGAAAAAATGAAACATCCTTTTTCAGTTGCAAAAACAATTAAAAAAAGATTAAAATGAAAATTCATCGAAGTAAAAGTCACTGCATAGAGAAATGTAACTCGAACTCATGACGTCAGAATAGCACAGAGCCCACAACATCAAAGGGAAAAGACTAAGCAATAGAACAGATGCCACCATCATACTCCGTTTCTTCGTAGATTTTTGTTTATCCGACGAACTGAAAGAGAGAGAGAAACACTATATAATTTTCGAATATATGCTTCAAATGTTTTTTCTTAGTTAGAAAAACTTTTCTGGTAGCAAATAAAATAGCCGTTTAATAATAATAATAATAAAAAATAATACTTATATCTTATATAGTCCGTCGACCGTTTGTACAAAATTTTGTAACATTTTTTATAATGAAAAAAAAAAACGTTCCTGCGCAAATGCAATAATTTTTTTATATATAAATTGTGCAAAACTGTTCAAAATCTAGGAGGAAATTCTTTAAAATGCAGTGAAAATCGCTTAGCACGAAACTGAATGGACTGAAATATTTTTTCGTGTTAAAGGATATTGCAATCAAAAAGAAGTATATATCAATAAAATTAAGTTTATCGCAGTTTGTTTCATTTACATATAGATTGAATATGCACATATATTTAATACAAAGCAATGAAACAAAAAACATTCACAAGAACTTAAAAAATTTAATGCAAAATTTTCAAATCTTTTGAGCATTTATTGAGTTTTTTTGGAAAATAATCTGATATTTTTCTCCGCATTGTTTTTTTAGCAGCAAATTGTTCCATTTTGTTATTCATTTCAACATTGGAATGTGCATATAAATAACTTTTCATGACGTTCCTCATTTCGGATGATGTGGGAACAAAAAAGAGCTACGTTATTCATTTCATTTTCATCGTCGAAATCTGTATCAAGATATTTTTTGACCTATAAACAAACTCCAAAATATCTTTGTCTGTCATAATTGGGGCTGTATACATATATTATCATAATCTACTGTGAAGAATTCTTCGGATAATACAATAGAACAGTTCAATCCGGCTAGTGTTTTCCATACTTTGTTCATTCTCAGAAGGAAAATCTTTTCGTGTTAAGCGATTTTCGTTTCGTGTGAAAAAATGCATGAAAATTAACAGTAGTTTGTCACGATCGTTGTATTATTTCATGTTAACTGATATGTGGTCAGCATTTTCGCGTTAAACACATTTCACTGCATTCGTCAATTTAATGGTATAAGGGCTAATAAATAAATACTAGAGAATTCTAATTGTTTTAATTTAGTTTCTTTTCAAAGTCTCTATTTCCACCTAAGTTTTAAATATTTAGCAAACATAGTTTCAAGATTAATTTCATCATCAAAAAACTCATTATCTTACAATTCTTTATTACTCGTGGAAAAGCTAATTAAAAATAGATACGAGGTGTGTTCAAGTATATGCAACCAAAATCTTTCCGTACATAAAAAAAAAACGAAGCTAGAAAAATGGATTTGATGTGTATGGCTTGGCAATTATAATACGTATAAGGGAATTTTTCTCGTCTGTAGAAGATATCCGTTGAGAACCGACCTCCTATGAATAAGGAAGTATTTATAAGAGAGCGCTGTTGTATTTTTGTGTGGTCACAAACAACTTGAACAATGCTACTGCATTAAATTTAAAGTAATGCTTGGTGATTCCCGAGTGGAAATGATTCCCCAAGATCCAACAGGCCTTCATGTACGAAGAAATACACCTCACTCATATAAAAAGAGTGTTACAATTACTTGAAATAAGACTACACATTGAATGAAGACAAACATGTTCTAATAAACACTCATAGCCAGAAACGAAATTATCATCAGGCAAGTGAGTATCGTAGGATCATCCTGTGAACGGTCATCGAATTATATATACGATCAAAAGGCTTACAGACAAGACTAGGGACGTCGTAAGACTTCTTGAGGCCATAGGCATCCACTCAAAAGTAGGCCCTCTTAAAAGTAAACAGTACGTAGCATATACGTTGTCAAGTACTCTTACAAACAATAACTCGAAACAAATAAATGTGCACGATTTACAATCGCCCATACCAACTCGATCGACGGCTACCTTTTGATTGAATGAGAAACTATGGTGTATGTACGTAGGCCTAAGCCTATACGTGGACGACGGTCATGAAATGTAGCCAGAATGTTGTTCAAAATTCCCAGTTTTTCGGAGAATATAAAACCGGAAGTAGCATTTGACCTTTGAAAGTATTCGAATTATGATCTTCCTAAGGCTGAGTCGAGAACGAGTCGAGGTCCCCATTTCAGCTGAGGCCCTGGGGGACAGGACCCATTTGGCCCATACCTTAAGACCTCCCTGGTAAAGACGAGCATCAGCGTTCTATTTAATTCCTTTCTAACCGAGGATTTGCGCGTCGGGAGAAACTCAACGTACCAAAACTTCAAGCTGAAGTACAGCCACTGCTCTAGGATATCACATTAGACACGCTGTAGATAGTTAAAAGTGCTTTTTGTTTCCTAAACATGGTGAGATCACTGGAACTGAATCCTTGGTGTATGGACACGACCCAGAAATGAGTTTGCTTTCCTCTCAAAGGCCGCACCCACCTTTTCTGAGCCCCAAAAGAGTAAGATATATTCTCGGCAATATTAAAACCGCCTTCTGACTTCAATGACGTGGTTCATCATGGTTATACACATTTCAACAGGGCTTCAAACCGTAATTTTTTGTTCCGGTTCAACTAAAAAACATATATCGGTTCAGTTCCGGTTTTCGTTCCTCCAAATTAACGGCTTTTGTTTCAGTTTTGAATGAATTCTTTTATTTTACGTATATTCTTATTTGTACTAAAAATATGATTCTATCATAGACAAAAATGTAATTACACGGTTGACATATAATGATGATAATTACAATGGTTCACATTATATTGTTGTTGATAAGTTGGTTACAGTAACAAAATGACCGTAGAGATATATAAAACCGAAATAAAACGATATTTTTTCCGGTTCAATTCCGGTTTTCAATCAGACCAAAATAATGGTTTTTTTCGGATCGGTTCCAGTTCGAAGCCCTGAATTTAAACACCACCGTCATTAAGGAGTACTACCAAGAAGTTCTACGTTGCCTTCATGATGCTGAAACGTAAATGGCTGGATCTGAAAGCAATGGGCCAGGGATTTTTAAACTTTCGATCGCCCCCCCCCTTTCTTTCCTTTATGTATTAGAATTATATCGCGGACCCTCCAAGTCTTGAAACATCCTTCCCATGACAATATTCTTAATCAAAATACGTTCTAGTAGAATTTTTTCATTGAAGATCATTTAGTGACCTAGTTTAGAATGGCACATTTTTCAGTTTTTCCACGAGGCCTTTCAGAGTCTTTAAGAGAGAGAAATCTCAAAGTTACCTGAGAGACACCGTGGGCCCCTAGAAAGGCACTGTAGTCCCCCAGGAGCTCACCGACTATAGTTTAAGAACCGCTGCAATGAGCGATTGATAATTCCATCACGATAATTTACGCGTTCACTTTTCAAATCTTATGCAGTTTCTTGTCCAAATAAAACATACTTGTCCATTGTTGGGTTTCTTACTCAACTGAAATAGCTCAATAAAACTTCTGGATTTTCTCCAAATTTAAAATGTGACCACAGTTCATGAGTGGTCATGGTCGTAATTCCGAGGTCGTCATTGTTTCTGCCGAGTTGTGAGTTCGAGTCCTTGTGTACCACTGAAGACTCATTGCATAGAAGAGCTGATGGACGTCAATTTTGTCGAGGTTCTTCTTCACATTCAAAGAGTGTGGAAGTTTAGATAGTATTTTTCCTGCTTACAGGTGTTGTTCTCATCACTTGACCATGGTTTAAAATTACGACATGCGTCGCCATTAGCCATCGTCTTGTTTTGAGGTTAGATGTAAATGGACAATCAATCAACCAAGATGAAAATTTCCTTGAAAAGAACCAGATTTGGCTCAAGATAACATATGAAGCAGAATGCAATGGATCGGGAGCGCGCCTCTTCCCAAGAGTGTTCGTGTCCTGCTTCCAAAAATGGCAGAATCTTTCAGAGAAGTATAGTCAGCCCAGGGTGACTTTATCGAAGGAGATTGGTCGGATATTTTTTGAAGATACCTCGTATACATATCACTTTAGAAAGTGCATTGTATACGCAAACATAATAATTACAAAACTGTAAACTATAGGTTCTCAACGTGAGCGATAATACCCCTTTGTGGGCGTGTGAGGCGTTCAGGGGGGCAGTAAAAGACCCAGAGTAAGTTAGAGGGTTTTGAGATGGTATGGAGAGGTATGGGCAGATTAACAAAATATAATCTAAAAAAGACTTAAAAAAAAACGCTGATTATGTACTAACAAAAGTAAACTTTAATACTGGTTACCTTATGTTGATTGTATGTATTTAAAATTGTATATTCGTGGCAATAGCTTTTTCAGATTTGCAAGAAAAAAAAATTGAGGGCTAAAAAAATACATTCTATTAGTAATAGACCTATAATAATTTATTCATAATTAGTATTGAAATATTCACTAAAAAAAGGGTCGCCAGTTCAAAAAAGGTTGGGAACCTATGCTCTAAACTAATACACAATGTACCATACACTAAATATAATATATTTTTAAAAAAGGTTTCATACTACGGGTTTTAAAAATGGAATACCGCCTATCAAAACTACTAAATGAAGAATTATTTTTGTATTCCCACCTATGTATGAGATGAAGAAAGCAATAGAGACGTACGACCTTCGACGAAAATGGCTTCCGAGTTATGATGAACAATTTCTCTTGGCTTATGACATTGGCACCAATGAGGAAAAGTGCACCTAAAATTCATTGTGAATTTCTATATGTATGTAAATTTACTTAGAAGTTAATTTTCTTCGTGTTCCTTTAAGAGGCTATTCTACACTGCTGTTTTTAAAAAAGGCAACACCATGAAGGAATATTAAATTAAATGAACTTTGTAGCAAATATCAATTATAGGATGTTACGTTAAATAGTAAAGTTGCGCTGCGCCTTCTGAACTGATGCAGAAAGCGTATAAATAGAGGGCTGTAGAGGAACGTTGAAAATAGTTAATGATTGTTTGTTAGTGGCGCACGTTTAGTGAGACTAAGTAGGCCTCCAAGACGAAATAAGGAGAAATTCCAACAACTTCCGGAGTTTGAACGGGGGATCATTATCGTCCTTCGAGAAGGAGGATTTTTCTATCGCGCAATAGGAGTTCGTGTGCAGCGGAACAGTTAGACAGTGGTGCGAGTTTGGAAGCAGTGGACCGACGACCACCGAACAATTCTAAAAACTGGCAGTGGACGATGGAAGGGAACGTCAGCACGTGACGATCGACACCTGCTCCGCATGGCGGTGAGTGACAGTACAGCTTCCTCCAGGCAGTTGGCAGCACGTTGATCTACTGCTACAGGAGTACTAATGTCGGCTTCCTCTATTCGTCGACGTCTGCTTCACCGTAGGTTGCGTGCAAGGGTGTCTTTATACAGGATCCCCCTCACGGCAAACCATCGACAGCTGCGACTGCAATGTGCTCATGAACACAGAGCCTGGCAAGCTGATTGGCACTAAATTGTCTTTTCAGATGAATCACTCTTCAATTTGTGGGACCATGATGGCCGCATTTGTGTTAGACACTATGCCGGTGAACGCTGTCTTCCAGAGGGCGTTATAGAATGACATAGTGGCCTAACACACGGAGTAATGGTTTCGGGTGCGATTTCGTATCATGGACAATCCAATTTGCTACAAATTGAAGGTAATCTCAATAGCAACAGGTACATCCGTGAAGTGCTACAGCCCGAAGTCGTTCCCTTCCTTTAAGGCATCCCTGGAGCTATCTTTCAGCAGGGTAATGCCCACTCACATGTTGCAAAGACTGTTCGAGACTTCTGTTCAGCCCAACATATGCAACTTCTTCCTTGACCTGCTTATTCGCCGGGCATGTCGCCTATTGAGCACGTGTGGGATTTGGCTGGTCGGCGTCTCTCTCGTGATCCGCGTCCTGCAGCTTCAAAAGACGAACTTTTGTTGCGCGTACAAGCAATATGGAATTCTCTTCCACAAGAAGACATTCAAAATCTGTGACTCCATGCCATGTCGTATAGCAGCACTTATTGCAGCGCGTGGTGGCTACACCAAATACCGATTTTGGCCACTTAATATTGTTTTTTTGCTTTGAAAATTTTGTCGTTTATTTATACTAATACCAGTCGTTTGTGCATTAAATTTCATTTAATTCTGATGATTCCTTCATGGTGTTGCATTTTTTACAAACAGCAGTTTATTTTGTTAACTTAAATACAATATAGAGTATTTCAAATAATACAGCTGCGAATAGAAAAAAGAGGGTTTTTTATTATTATTTTGAGGTATGTTAAATATTTTTTTTATTAGATGTCATTTTTACCTTATGAAGAATAATATAAAAATATTTTTTTTAAAAAATTGAGGCATTTTTTCAAAATTTCTTTTATTTGAGAAATAGAATACTCTACAGCAGTGATTCTCAGCCACTGCGCCGCGGCACTTTTGCATTCCGTCAAATTCTTAAAATGTGCCACCAATTTTTTTTTAAAAAAAACTCTTAATTATACTCTGACTAAACATTATTTACTAAATTTAAAAATAAAAAAATTTAATTGGTTCGTAATCCTTCTGTGATATAACGGATATATCTGTAAATGAACTAACTTTGCATGAAGAGGAAGAACTAATTTCACTCTACAATAATAGAAATTTAATTTCAAAACATTCGAAAGAGTCAATTAATTCATTTTAGATTAAAATTAGTGGCAATTATATATATCATAATAGCCCAAAACAGCTTTAAAAATATTGTTACAATTTTCAACATCTTATTTGAGTGAATTCGAATTTTCAGCATTAACGAATATAAAAATGAAAAAAAGGATCGAGACTCTTAAATGTAGATGACGAAATGAGAGTGGTATTACCCTTTTTACGACCAAATATCAATGAAATGATCAAGAATCATCAAGCTCAAATTTCGCATTAAATGTATTCTTATAATTAATTTTTAGTTAATTATTCAATAAACATTTTGCTGTCTTTTTCGTACATATTATTTTATTTATAACATTGAAAACTACTATCATAAACTATTTTACATAGTGCATTATATAGATAAGTAAAGATCTTTTAAACTTGTTTTGTTAGTGTGCCGCCCTGTTTTGAAATTGTTAAAAGTATACCGCAACATAAAAAAGGTTGAGAATCACTGTTCTACAGAAGGAAAAAAAGTATATTTATTCTTAAGCAAATATAAAATATTCCACAATTCATACATTTATTGCCAATAAAAATCACGCATTTACCTACAAAATTAACTGAGTATTTAATTGCATTATATGTATAGATACATTTTTACAGAAATTTCCCTTTAAATCTTTTTATCTTCCAACTAGTTAAGTGTATTTAGCATTTTCCCCTTGCTAATTTCAAAATTATAAATGTTATTATTTTTTTAAATAACTAATTAATGATGTGATTTTTTTCAATCGAAGCTCTAGATTAGTTTGTTACTGGTAATTTACAATTATTGCTCTATGAAACACTAATTGTAAGGTAACCATCATTTTAAAGACCTAGAAAGGAAAAATGCTAAAAACAAAAACAAAAAAGTGCAAATTATAAAGCAGTTATTGAATAATATTCTTTCAATAAAGATGAAACTATGTTCTAGAATTACCTGATTGTCGGCGATTGCTTGCATATAAAAAGCCAAATAGCAGTTATCATAATTCCAGCCATTTCTCTACGAGAAAAAGATTAAAAGTCTTTGAATATAAAACCTATTGCATATTTTATCTGTGAATAATATTAAAATAGACTTTTTTTTCTACATTTTAGACATTTTTTGCTTTGCGAAGTTTTTAAAAAAAAAGGGTGAAGAGTGTTTAGTCAGGATAACATCAGCTGAGATAAATATGTTGTGAAAAATGGCTTCGATGTTCAGTTTGTTAGCAAAATCAGGATCATTCATATTAACCCTTTATCTACCGCATTATGATTTACAGCAGTTTTTTTTCCATGCAACATTGTTTTTTGAATAACTACATTGAAAATTAAGGCATATACATAAACAAAATACTCAACTTTGTGGAGATTTAATCCGTTAGAGCTAATTAATTATTTAAAGATATTCAACTGTAAAATTAATTCTATACACTGTTTACTTAAAATAAATAGTCAAATCGTTTTCTAAGATCTTCATTAACATACAAAAAAAAGACACTTACCTTTTGACAAACTATTTTTTCAAAACAAAAATGACAATTTTTACAATGCACTAAAAATGCCGTCAGCTGAAAACGCAGTTTCCACTATAAAACTATTCGCCTTCCCCACTAAAATACTTATCATAGAACCCGTGCTACCATATATCTTGGCAGAGTGGATTTAAAAGAATATTCCTGCTAAGTATCGTCAGGGTATTCGTAAAAATGGTTATTCTATGTAATTTTAAAGTGAGTGGTACTTATAGGTACTGTCGGTAGATAAAGGGTTAAAATGTCTCAACTGCTAAAATTTCCACAAACATTTCGCGTCTAAGTAAACAAGAATCAAAAATAAAAATGCAATACAAAATATCACAACTGTACTGTAAACAACAGTATTCGAAATTGTTTGCATTGAGGTAAAGACGTTAAGGTATCCGACTACGTTCGGAACCGTGATTTTGCAAAAGCGTATAAATGGATAATATTTATGATGTTTAGTGTCACTTAGGTTAAAAAATGTATACAAAATAGTTTTAAGAATAGTATTATAATGAAAAATGATTTAAGTACAATATTTTGACAAAAAATGAACGTAGAATGACCCATTTTCAAAATATTCTCCCTCTGTAAAAAATGCTTCTATTATAATAATATTCTGATGTATATAGCTCAGACCTCTGTACAGAGGCTCAACTATAATGTTTGAAATATATAACTTAGAAGTGGGATTATCCATGTTTTACGGCAACAGAGGGGAGAAATTTTAGGAAAAAAGCACCGATAATTATTTCAATAGGTTGTAACTCTGAAAATAATGTGAATTTTTCAAAAATCATAGTTGAGCCTCTGTACAGAGGTCTGAGCTGTATACAGGCAAAATATTATTACAATAGAAGCATTTTTCACAAAAGGAGAATATTTTGAAAAAAGGTTATTCTAAGTTAGTTTTTGCCAAAATATTGTATTTAAATAATTTTTTTGTCAAAACGTCCTTAAAACAATTTTATGCATGTATTCTAACCTAAGTGACTCTAAATATCATGAAAATGATCCATTTATGCGCTTTTTTAAAATCACGGTTTCGAACGTAGCCGGATACCTTAAAAATACCAAATGCGTTGTAATGGTGAATATACGTATTACAATTCAAAAATCGATTGTTGTTACGAAATTGCAAGGCACATTCGGGTCCATATCGTGAATCAGATTTCTTCGTTTGTTAAAACACATTCATTGTTTCTCTAATATATGTGTATACTCGTAAATAAAGTTTAATACAGTGAAAACCGTTTAACACGAAACAGAGGGGACTGAAATATTTTGTCGTCTTAAAAGAATTTCGTGTTAAAGAATATTGCAAAAAAATAATAAATAAAATAACTCATATATTCAACAAAACTAAGTTTGTTAGAGTATATTTTACTTACATAAATATGTGCAGATGTATGTATTTATTAAAAATCAATGAAATAAAAACATTCACAAGAACTTAATGAAATTTAATACGTAATTTAGCAATGCCAAAATCTTTACATATCTTCTTTTTCGTCTTCTGTTTGGGATCAACAGCCTTAAAAAGCTTCATCTTCATTTTAAGCGAAATAAAAGTTTGCTTTCCCCTTGAACTTTTTGCTATTGTGCTCGTTAAGAAAGTTCACTAATTTTTACTCGG
Organism: Trichonephila clavipes; assembly: GCA_019973935.1. Taxonomy (NCBI): domain Eukaryota; kingdom Metazoa; phylum Arthropoda; class Arachnida; order Araneae; family Nephilidae; genus Trichonephila; species Trichonephila clavipes. The sequence continues at coordinate 571,409 of BMAU01020778.1, forward strand.
ATTACAATGTACTAAACACCGAATTCCCCAAAGCCAACTGATGAGAGATGAGATGTTTTGTGTGACGTTTATAGGGGTGGTGGGGGAAAATATAAGAGCTTAAATAAACAAAATTGCATTTTGTCGCAGGTTATTCCGAGAGTATTTCTAAGCCAAGTTAGCCTCCTTTCTACGAAACATTTGAAACCACCTCTTTTTCACTTCAGACCCATCTTAAATCTCTCCTGTACAGCTGGTATGTTTCGTATTTTGTTCATTCCCAAAAGGGAAATCCTTTCATGTTAAGCGATTTTCGTTTTGTATTAAGAGAAAAAATACATGTAAATACATAACAGTTTGTCGGGATCGTTGTATTATTTCGTATTAACCGATATTTCGTCTTAAGCGTTTTCGCGTTAAACGTATTTCACTATATCAATGGAAACACGCTGAAACTCAGTTTCAGAACTACAGAAATATAGAATTAGTTCTAATTCGAATTTATTTCTTGCGATCGAACAGAAGTTTGAAAATTACAGCTGATGCATTTTACTAAACAAAATTAAAAATTTAGAATTTTTAGCAATGGAATGGACTGGTATAATTATACGATGGCAGTATGTGTGATGAGAAATAACAAGTTAATCAAAAAGTTTATGCATACATTGCTAGAATTATGCATGTTCAAAAGAAGTTAGAATAATAGGAGTATCAAAAAAGCCCCAAAAAGTGCTAACAATCTGCAGTCTTACCTTCCTTCTTCATAAGTAAGCGGATTCAGCGAACCATCCGCTTGTGGATTTGTTGCTACAGCCACCAAAGCAATTAGAACATAGACAAACATGCCCACACAGTAAATAGCATGGATCCAATAAGCACATCGCCAAATTTTGTTCTCTTAAATGACATAAAACAAACACTTACAAGGAGAAGCATATTGATAATAATTATAATAATTTTGTATTTCTTCATAGTAGTCTTTCTTCTTCTCTTAACTCTAAAATCAAAATCATTCAGCTTTGAAGTGTATATGCCGCAGGGAAATGATTAAATTAGGAATTTCATCAAATCCCTAAAGGAGATGGTTAACTCACGGAAGATGTTAAAATAAGAACTCTGTAAGGTGATTTCCCTAAAAAAAATGAGTCAAATCCCTAACCTGTTTCAGTGATGATGAAATAATATTATCAAGAGTTTAAAAGTGTTTATTTAGCAAATATGGTGCATTATTAAAAGTAGAGTAATTAATACAGCAATAGTCATTGAATTACAAATTATTTATTTGAAATTAATTTACAAAATAATTAGATAATAAAGCTGGTACTTTTTTTTTTAAAAAAAAAGGATATTTGTAGTAGAATTTCAAACATTTTTTATAAAAAAATTATACATTAATGTAGTACTTCAGAAATATCCTGCCTTATTTGCAACACCTTTTTTTCAGTTATTATTTCCCTTTTTAAAATAGCTTTTTTTATTATCAAAAAGCCTTTTTTATATAAAGAGGGAGTGGTTGAATTCTCTAATTTTTTTGTTCACATTTTTCAATTTAAGTTTGATTCCATTTCTAATTTTCAGACACTCAAAAGCGATATATCAATCGAAAGATAATAATCCAAAGAATATAACTAAATAAAACTAAAAAATGATATTTAGGTCATTTTGTTTTGGTGCGTTATGTCAGAAGCCCGGCGCTGCCTGGCACGGACGAGAGGGGGGGGGGTAAAAGGGAGTGGTAACAAGCGAAAACGGAGCTCTACAAATGCTGTGACTTGTTTATTTCATTATTTCACTAAAACAGTTCGGGGATTTGATCAAATCACTTACTTAAATCAGGGAAATGACCTCAAAGAGACGTTATTTTAACATCTTGCATGAATTGATCATCTCCCTTAAGGATTTGATGAAATCCCTAATTTCATCATTTTACTGCTACATACATAAATGTAAACAGGATGTTGCCGAATTCAAGAGGTGTTAGTAGACAGTATGAGGCCGTCAAATCTCCATAGAACATGGGGTCACAAACCACATTTAGTCGGAGTAATTCGCAAAAACTGTTATGAAGGGTGTGATGAATAGTGGAATGAAAAGGTGCGTTCAGATAAAAGAAATATATTTATTGGACATAAAGCTTGCTTACAATCGAACAAAGCATCACAGCTCGATGTCAAAAAGGTAACGAAGTGATTGTCATAGGAATTGTTCGAAGTTACGGCCGCATAGGTCACAGCAAAGCCGACACTTATGGACGAAAGATTCTCGGACGTGTCGTCCTCATGTAGCCTACTATACACCTCTGTCGGTAGAATTGGGTAACACCCTGTATAAATCTAAACACATATCCATATAAAAACTTATATGCTTAACTTTTCTTCGCTAAAAAGTGAAGAAAAACCAAGCATAAACATAAACGTTAAGCATAAATGTTATTTAATTCAAGAAACAGTGTAAAAAACACTGTTCTTGAATTAAATAACGTTTTATTATGCTATATTAGCGGCCTGACAGACGTTGTCCTGTACACATGTCTTAAATCCGAAAATTCCAAACTTTTTTGAATAAGTTGATGAAAATTGATATACCAGATACCAGTGGCGTAACGGAGAACACTTGGGCCCCCCTGCAAAGTCAGGTTTTGGGTCCCCCAAGTTGGATTTTACAAAGGGTAGATACTTGGCGATAGTCAGGCTGTGGGCCCTCTAGAGCCCTGGGACCCCCGCAATGCGGGGGTTGCGGGGGTGTACGTTACGCCACTGCCTGATACCATTTTGATGAAAATTTTTATAAAGAAAGTTATTAGAATACCTGACATCACACACATTACATGTACAGTTACCACAATTCGACCTATTGATTGCGTGTGAGTATGTATTTACTATGAACCAAGTTGAATATAGAAGCTATTCTGAACAGAAACTTGAACTTGTTTTGATTAAAGGATAAAAAAGATAAAACTCGAGCTATTTTCATAACAGGTATATATTTTTTTAATGCACAAAAAATAAATTTATCGTAATGCCATTGAATGTACAATGTTTTTGGTTCATCCTTGAGTGGTATACACAAACAAATGCGATGGTTTGCTAAACCTCGGATATGCAACATATAATTGGCCGTGTGAAAAGCAAAGGTTTTCTAAATCTAGGCCACATATTGTTCATTGTTTGACCTTGTGACTTGTTAATGTTCATAGCAAATGCCAAGCGAATTGGAAATTGCAAACATTTGAATGGTTAGGTGAGTCTGAATGAATCATGGGGATCTGTGGTAGAAGTATAACTTCACCTTGAAGTTTGCCGCTCAAAATAGTGGCCTCAAGAATATTGCCCGTGGTTTTTTTATGAACAAATCGCGCGCCCTTACATAATTTTGGCACATTTTTTATTAATTGCGATATCGGACCGAATTGTAAATCTATATCATTCTCGAATCCACTTGAACCCACACAAAAAAGTATCATCCAAATCAGTATAGCCGTTTAGGAGGAGTTCAGTCACATACACACGCGCAAAAGATTTTTATATATAAAGATTAGAAAAGAGTTTCCTCCTTTTTACTACACAAATCCAATCTTTTACGGTTTTTTCGAGAAAAGTTTAACTATATTGATAAAAGTGAGATATATATTGTGATACTGATATCTTAATAGTAATATTAATAAAAAAATTAAATTAAATTAAAATAAAGTAGTAAAAAATAAACATAAATAATTAACAATGAAATAAAAATGTAAGTATTGAAAAATTTTAATTCATGTAAAACCAAATATATACACCGCTTTATATGAATTATAATTCCTAATTCTATTTTGTAAAACACATTCAAAAATCAAAAAATATGTATAAGGAGAATTTAATGGCGTCATAATTAATAATCGAAATTATAAATTATGTATTAAATATTTTGCTGCTCTGAAAAATTCACAGTATATTATTAAGAATTTGAACACTGCCGCAAATAATAAAGCATTTATTTATGCAAATAGCTTATGTTTTAAAGACTTCAAATTTCTTTTATACAATCCTCTGGCCTTTAACTTCAATCACTGAAATGTAACTATAACAACAGAATGCCAAATTTTTGGAAGATGCAAGAAATTATTTACTTAGAAAGGGCATTTTGTGAGTTCGCCGCAGTTTACTTTCAAGTTATTTAAACACTAAAAAGTCATTAGTCTGACACGTTTTTAAATACAGTCGGACCCCAATTTATCAAACCTCTATTTCACGAATAATAAATCCCAACCCAAATTGACGAATTATTTCAGAAGCTGAAAATTATTTTTTTGTATTAGAACAAATTGGATTTTTTTAATGGCATATTTTTCTTGTCTTAACAACAACAAAAAAAGACTTTTCTAAAAAGCAGCAAATTTCAACGGAAAACGGTGAAGACCATTATTAGCTTTTACAACTGCAAAACAATTCTGAGTGTAACCTATTGTGAGAGTCTTGAGTTGGACAGGAAATTCCATTCTTATCTCATCCCAATCTACTACGCAGGGGAAATTTTAAGATTTTAACGACTGCAATGCTTTTGATGACGGAATGCCTATCTGTGCAACGGTATTTGAGGAAATTTTTTATTTATCCGACCAATGATGAATGATTCTAATGCAGGAATTTATAATGAAATCCCTGTCAAAACTGTTACATTTTGTAACATTTTATAAAGTTTGGAAACTATGAAAACGTACGTCTCTGCAACAAGATGCAAATGATGTATTTTCTTTGCAAAAAGTCGTAAAAGAACTCTTTCGAGTCGGAATCAAAAAGATTTTCAAACATCTATTAATCAGCGTTTTAAAATTTCCACTTAATTGGTGGGTAATAACTCACTAAGTGTTTTTAGCAGATGAATAGAAAATGTTTAATTTCTAACTATGGATATTTTTGTATAGATGTTTATAGAATTTCCAAAAGGTAAGTGCAAAAAATTTGTATTTTGTTGGGACCCAGATATAACAAATTCAGAATTAACTGACAAAACAAAATGTTCGGTTTCGATGAATTCGTTAAATCGAGGTTCGACTGTATATAATGCAATATATACTCAGTTATATAATAAAAACGATAATTAATAACATTAACTCTGATATATTATTAATTACATTTTTCGTGAATTTTGGAATAATGTTCACATGAGAGAGAGATTATTTATTATATTATTTAAATCTTTTTTTTTATTTTTTAAAAAAAGAAAACGCTATTATCTGAAAAGGTTTTGAACAATCATTCAAGAATTTATTTTGAAAAGATCATAATTTTCTCTTTAACCAAACGTACAACCCTTCATTTTGTTGTCGCAAATGTTTTTTCATGTCGTAAAACACTTGATTTCATCCGTAGAATGTCCCTCATTGTATATCAATTGTTTTCACAAAAATAACTATGGCCCGTATCAAAATATAACGAATTTTTAAACAAAGGATTTAAATTTCATTCCAGTCAGGAAATTAGAATCATCCATAAGAAAAATTTGAAACTTTAATTACTTTCAAATAAAACTTATATTCTAAAGTTTATTAGCTTAACTGTATTTTTTATACCTTTTCTTACATTTTTACTCGTTTGATTTCATTTTAGCTTAGAAAAAAATCATTATGTCCTCTCACATAATTATAAATTTAATTTTCTTATAAAAATATTTTTTTCTAATGGCATATGAATGTACACACTCTACTTATAAATTTGTAAATTTTTATATATTACTTTCGTTACAAATAGCATTTGAATTTTTCTTTCTTGTGAACGTTTCTCTCGCAATTTTTTATTTGATGCTTAAAAATAATTTTAATATTTCTTTATTGTTTTTAAAAATTGTTTATGAATCTCTGGATATAGATGGCTGTATTATGTGATTTCTGAATGATTTATTTTCAAATAACTAACCATTTTTCACTTTAAAATATTCTTTTATTTTAAAATGTTGCGCACAGCTCATATTTAGAAGGCTTAATTATATTCTAAAATTAATTGTTCTTAAAAAATTTGGATTTGATATTTTTTAAGGTACGTTCTTAGTTTTACTCTCAAATAAATCTTGATAATAAGTATGTCTTCAAATTAAAGAGTTGTATTTTAAATTAATGTAACTGGAGGCGGAGGTACCCCTTGTCCACCTAACGGTAGATCAACCCCTATTGTATAAATTACGCAACTGCTCATTGCTCAAATTGTATGTGTTATGTAGTTTTATTTATTTGTTCTTTTTTTCGCAAAATTTCTTCTTTATGCTTCACTTCATTAAAATTAATCACTGAAGCTGCATCGTCCAACGCTTCATTGATAAAGTCCTCAGATTTTGATTAACTCACAGCTTCCAGGAAAGTTGAATTTTTAGTTATGTTGATTGTTAATAAGTCTTCCTATGAGGCAATGCCTTTCTGCTCACGCAACGGACAATTCAGGCAATCGCTGCGATATTTTTCTGAGAAAGCTTACAATAATATACTATTGCAATCGTATTGGCGACATTTTATAAAACGAAGCCCACGGTTGCCAATTCAGCGCGTACGACACATGCGAAATCGGGGTTGCCAACTTGATGAGTTATTTTGAACGTTGGCATTTTTGCGATAGCAGGTAAAAAACTTATATATATTACAGTATCACGAAAATCTTTTATATATATATATAGAGAGAGAGAGAGAAAGAGAAATGTGTGGATTATATCTTACCAGACAAATTTGGTCGAATAGTTATAGTTGCTGTCAAAATTGCTGCAGTCCCATAGAGAGGCTGAAAAGGTAGTTATAAAATGTAAAATCTTTTTGTGTTTGGTGGAAAACATTAAATCCTTAAAGTACACATTTAAAAAAAAACCTTCCAAATATTCGAATTTTTTTTTATTTGAGAAAATACATTTTAGAACCTTGTTTTGGCAACAAATAAAAGTACAAATACAAAATCAAACAAATTTTTTATTTTAATTATGGATTTTGATCCACATTGCGTGAGTGAGTGAGTGAATTTTGGGGCTATTGGCATTGATCCACATTGCAGATAAGAGCCGAATACTGCCATCTTGCACGTACATCGAATTTTATCGTCTTTTTTTTTTTCGAACTACTGTTTCGGAAAACGAAAACTATTTTTAAAAATATTTATTTATACTTTATTAATAGAAATAATATAATAGTAGTATGTATTTATAAAAAATGATTTGAATTTGTTTTTTGTTTGACACATTTCGAAGCAAGGTGCAGCACATCGCCCAATACTGCAGTTATTACACACACAACTCACAACACGGTACTTTGTGGGAGTTTTTGTGTGTGTGTGTGTTGGTGGAACAAAACTGAGAAAATGACGCTCTGTTAGTCTCAGAATTCCAGAAGATTTTGTTCAACCCGATTTTATTTATATTTGTATCACTATAATATAGTTTTTTTTATATAAGTCATTCTACTAATTTGCTTCTGAAATCTAAATTTTTTTTTTTCGCATTCATATATTTTTTCATCATTCAAATATTTGATGTTTCAAAACTAAATCACAAACTATAAGAAACACAATACCCTTTATCTAAATTTACGAAATCTGGAAGACGGATCACAGTATCACAAGGGCAGATAGCGCTCGCTTATATTCGAGTGAAAACATTACAGTACAATAAAATACGACACAGCTCGAATTATCTCGTGTGGGCTCAATTTTGCCTGTTTAGCGGGCTCGAATTAACTCGAGTGTACGTGTTAAGGGGTTAATCTGTTCAGAGGCGTACGCAAGATTATTCTTTCAGAGTCAAGAGTCCACTATTTACATTTTGAATTATGGGTAATAAAAAAATAACAAAACGTAAATTTGAATTTAAAAAAATATATGTCTTAATTAATGGATGTGGTATTTTGCAAGTTCCTATCTGCTTTCACTACTGATCTGAAGAGATCAGCAGTGAACGCAGAATCAGATATATGCTGATAATGAAAATAATAGATAAATCACAGTTTAAACAATAATCAAATAAGTAATTTTAAAAGAATAAGTGTTTACTTACCACCCACAAAAAAGGATCTGGATCATTAAACTGAAAAGAAAATGTTACTTAAATTAAATTCTATTTTAATGATATTGATTGACTATTTTTTTTAAAAGCATAAGGTGCATCTAAGGAATTAACAATATTTTTGAATTGTTCCTAAAGTATATTTTTTAGTTTGAAGTCCCTCGCTAAAACTGAGTGTACCTATAATTTTATAATGTGTGGGAACCCCCTGGGTTCCACCCTGGACACTAAGATTAATTTGAAGCAAAGAATGACCAGACGCCATTTGTATAATAATAACTTATATTTATTCACTTGTTCAAATATCAAAAATCTAATAACAAATAGTAGGCTTTATGTCTATGTCAAAAAGGGATTTACCTTTAATATTAAATTAAATTTTGAAATAGGAAATTAATCAATAACTACGCGCAATATCAATAAGGTTTACCGGAATAGGAAGTCTGAAAAATACACGCAACTCGAATTATTAGCTTTCATTAACTTAAACTAATTTTATTAAACTAACGCTTGTGGTAGGCGGTATTAAACTAGAATATATCACCTGGCAGTACTTTGATCTCTTCAGGTATATTAACTTCCTAAGGTTCGTTCGCTGAGTACTAACAGTAATGCTCCACTATCGTAATCCAATTCAATCCTATAAACTTTGTCACTTCTGCGGCTGGCTCAATAGTCTTCATCCCCGCTAACTTACAACGCTCTACTTAAATACCCTATCTACTTTACATATCCCGTTTTCTCCTTTTAGAGTTGATTGGAAATATACGCGAATTTACAATCCCCAAAGACGCCTAAGAATATTAGTGGACAGGTTCCGTAAAGATTTGTCACAAATGTGTGTGTGTGTTATAAAATTCTTAAATGATGTAAAATTCTGATGTATGTTTATTATTTTACATGCAGAGGGAGAAAAAGTATACTATGCAGTTGGCGTTAAAAAAACACAATCTAGACTTTTTTTCGTTTGAAAACAGCTAGAGTTAGTGTTAATTAAGATTGCAATACAAAGCAACACGAGAGCTGTTGGCGACGGATCTCATTTTGAACCACGCTCAAGTGACGAGGACGCACACCTCTTGCGGAACCTCCACAACACGTGAAATGGGAGGTCTTTGAGCTTCAACACATTTAATGTGTAGACCCTCTATATGGGGGGGATCTTCAGTTACACAAGGGCTCATAATCAGTTAACGCTAACCGTAAGTCATTAAGTCATTGACCGTAACTTCGGCCACAGGAAACACAGATAGATCATTCAGGTTCAGGATATTTCACTTCAGGACTAAGTACTTTTTTTTATGGTTATTTAATTTTAAAACTTTTGTGCTTAACATTTATTTTTCTTTTGCAAAAAATGAAGAGATGTTAAATTACCTGTAAAAAAAAACCCGATTTATCACGAAATTTTTTATACCACGCACACAAATTATTCAATTTCCTAGGCCAATTAGCTTCAACTTCAGTCATAGCGCGTATTTCTGCTGCGCAACTAGTATTGCATAAAATAAACATCAACTGCAAACAACTTATATTTTATTATTAGGGGCGTTGCACACATTCCTGTTAACTCAATTAATAATGCCGTTACAACGTTCTTGAAGCATTCAGTCGAAAGGATGACTTCGAATGAAATCACATAAATGGAATGCGTAAAACTGACTGGCCATACGAAGCAATAGACTGCCATGTTCACCATACGGATACGGTTATACAAAAGTGCTGGCAGCAATAATTAGTTTTCTTCAGAATTTTATAAACGTTTTGGGTTATTCATGAAATGTTCAGTCCAGTTGGGATATATTTCTTCCATCAAATACTTTATCCGTTGTACCCACATTTTGAGCCATCGATGTCAAAACTCATATACAATACATTTTCCTTCTCATCAATCAGCCGCATTCGCGAGAATTCTTATCTTTGGTAAGCAGATAGAGCGTAAAATACAATATTTAACTACTGAATTGTGTAATGGGTACAATTCGCTTCCTTTCATTAATCCTTTTGGAGAAATACTTTTCCAACTGCTGTTAGAGTTTAATACCGCCTTCCTTAGAGAGAACTTGATTCTATACTAATTTAAATGCTATTTAAACTCTAGTAATGTGAGTATTGGGGTTAGTCAATACATTGTATTAAAGTGAGATTAGCGAAGTGCCTTTCGGTAACCTGGTGAAAGAGAAAAGATTTATACTAGATTATAGACGAGCTAGGATACACTCAGATAACACACAGGAAACACTCAGATAAGTGTTTAATTATTTGTCTTACGAACTTACGATAGTTATCTAAATTGATTGCTCCCTCGGTTTATAATCTTAATTGATGGCAAATTAATGGAACCCAAATGTGATTATTTTTATAACAATTTATGTCAATTAGGTGTCCGAAACTACTCCCGCGGCCCAAGGGGCACCGACAACTGTTATATATAAATAACTTATAATTTTACTATAAATAATCCTCTATTTTTAGCCCTTTTTAAACACTTTTTTACTGTACATTTCTGAAGATCCCTTATTTTTACTTAGAACAATTTTTTTAAAGTAATTTCTGTTTAGATTTGGATTGAACACATCATACCATACCTGAACTCCAGAAGCCATAACGAAAAACAGAGTCATCATAGCGTTAGCTCCCCTCCATATTATTTTCCCTCCACTCTCTGCCGATCTTTGTTTTTCTGATTTTTTCACAAACACTTGTTGCACATCTCCTTCACTACATTGTCTGTAAAAATATAAATCTTAAGTTTACGTCTCAAGAAATCAATACCGGAATTACAGGCAACAGAACTCGTAATTTTGAACTACGTTCAAGTGATGAAGACACAGTGAACTGAGAACATTTGGACTCCTTGAAAAGTCAGGTTTTGCCCCCCAAGTTGGATTTTACAAAAAGCGGCAGTCAGGCTTTGTGCCCCCTAGAACCCTGCCCCCCCCCGCGATGCGGGGGTGTACGTTACGTCACTGTGAAGACACGTTAGTGAATGTTTATTAAAGTCGCTCTATAACGCAACACTAGGGCTATTGACGACATCTCGTAATTTTTAACTTCGAGCTGCTTATAGATTTAAAAGAAAACTTCTTATTTTTGAACTACTAGATTCTCATACTTGAAATTTGGTAAGCGTGTTTCTTTTGAATAATACATATTCACTAAGAACTGATTTTACAGATATCGACTCTTCTACGTGGGGACGAAGCAAGGAGTTACTGAGGCGTATAGATAAAATAAACTCCCGTTGCTAAACTACTAAATCTAATGCAATGAAATTTGATATGCACGGTGGTTTGTGTGTGTGTGAATTAGAATCTACTTACGAAAATCCTCTCAAAAGAGGTTACGGGTGTTATGGATACATAAAAGTTACGTTTTTTAATTTATTAGATTTAGGCTTTAAATTTGGCAAGCATGTTTATTTTGTTGAGTAGAGAAAAAATGATATAAAATGGAGTGACTAAAAATGAGTTTCGTGGAAATCTACTTTGAGGAAGGGGGCTATGGGAGAGTATCAGTTAATTTCTGCTTCATTTTTAGAAATTTGTCCTGTTCTTTTTAAATCGAGAGGTGAGAATTTTAGGAATGTTTTTCAATACATTCGAACGCGTAAACAGTATATATTCGTACAACATCAGAAAATGCCCATCGAAGCGGGTGGGTAACGTCTAGTTATTGTTTAAAACAGTAATAGGTTTTTTTCTGTCTTTTTGAGGGGACATGATACGATTTATACTAAGAAAATATTTGATTTTAGGGTTTTTACATTTTTTTTTCCTTGTGTTGTTGTTGTTGTTTCTAATGCCACCTGTCTGACGTAGTCAGATCGCGGCCCACGAAATTCATCGAGGCAAGGGGCTAGAAGTACGCCTGTCGTTGGCTTTGAGCACCATACAGGTGACAGTACGGTTTAGCTCGGCGAAATTCCCCGAAGGGACGATATAGATGGCGACACCACCTATCCCCACCTCCACAATTTCTGCATGGACTGAAGGGGAGGGAAATATTCTCCAGTCACTGCGCTCGTGACTCAGCCCACAAGACTTCGGACCCACTAATTTAACGAACACCGTACTTCATGTGTACTCGGAGGGTATTTGGTGGCATCGGGCATCGAACCCAGGCCTTCTGGTCTGGATTCCGATGCTCTAACCACTAGGCTACCCACGGCCCTTTTTTGCTTGTAGTCAATGTATATGGATTACGTAAAGCAGTTTTTGTGCACGAAATACTATAAAAGTCTAACCTTTAAATTTTTTAAAGAAAAAATTTAAAATTTGTGGATTTTAGAATGCTACTTTACATACAATAATTGACTGCCCAGTTGAAATTTAATTTACAAATACATCAAGCTATGTATAACAAAAGTTAGTATGGGTTTCATGCTAGCATGATTGATAATCGTAATATAATTTTTTTTTCTGAATGCTTATTGAATGCTCCTTAAAAAATGTGTAGAAATTATAATTACAACTATTTAAAAAAAAACAAGCATGGCTTTGATACAAAAATCCTGTAAGGGCGACCGCCTCGGTGCTTTTCTCCTAGATTATCAGCGTGAGCTAGAGGTGTAGGAATAAATGAAGAACTTGAAGCGGCCATAATCTTAATATTACTTTATTAAGATCTTAACTTATACCAATAACAGATTAGATAATAATATGATATGTGAGAGAATCTATACGGTGGCTAAACACACAATATATAATACAGAAATGACGTAACCCGGCCCACTATCAATAACTGACTAGCCTAAGCTCAATTCCAACGTACACTCAGATTCGAATATTTAGATGGTCACTCCTATCTTTAGTGTCCAACGAAGTATCAATCTATCTGATCCTAGCTGAAATGCGGTTCACTGGCGTGCAATGGTATGCACCTTGACTAAGGGCTCTCTGTACCGGGTAACCTCTCTTGACTGTCACTTAACTTCGCAAAATACTCTTCACACTTGCAACAGGGGGGAACTAACATAACTCTCCCCAAATGCCACCCTGCTTACTCTAAACTTCTGTTATTTAAAAGCTTCCTAATTTGCATCTTTCCTTCACGTTTTGCTTCTCGGGTTGGTTGGAAAAGTGTTGCCATTCATTCTGGCCCCAAAGAACCCAAAAGAACATGTTAATGAAAAAACGCGTGAGCCCGTCACAATGCATCCCAACTTTTTTTATATGTACTAATAATAATTGGTAAAAAAAAAAAAAATTGCAAAGCTTTTATAACAATAGGAAAAAAGCCTTAGCATTTTAAATCAAGATAAATGAGTTCTTTTTTTCTCTCTGAGATAAATCCATTTTAAGTTTTTATTTGCAATTGAGGTGTGAATATATATAAAAACGATCATACACTAACTTTTTTTAAACTTAGATCAGTCAAATTTTGTGAGATTATAGGAAAATATATAAAAAATGTTTTAGGCTATAAAAAAGTTTTCTTTAAATTTTTGACCGATTTCTGTCAACTGAATTATAATTATGTCCTCTTTAATTTATTGATATAATCAATATTAAACTTTTTAATTTACTATTATAAAATTGCTGTCCACCGTTTGCACACTTTCCGCACACGGGCACTTTTACTTTTTATTGCAATTTAAATAAATTACAATATAAATATCTCATGAATATTTCTGAAATACTTAGCACACAGTAAATATTCAGTTCTTATATTAATAGTATCATTACACAACTAATAATCAGCGTAATAGAACTGTAAAACAAGTGTAATTTCTCTCTTTTTTTTATTAGTCTTGTATATCAATGAATTTATGCATAATTTAAAAAAAAATTTAACAAACTTCAAACCCACAAATTCAACATTTATATCAATCATCAAATAAATTATGAACTTTTTAAAGTAATTCCTATGAGGAAACTTATGAATCAAATTATTTAAATTTAATTTAAAACTGCTTATAAAACCAAAAAGTTTTTAATATAACACTTACTCTGGACTTTCAAATTTCATTTCTTCGTTCTTTTCTCCGAGTTTAGTTCCTGTGTTCAGAAAGATTCAAGCAAAGGCAGCGTTCGATGTCGACAATTATGCTTAATCGAATGAAAGCAATAAGTCCAATTGTCGACTTAACTATGCATTTTATTGAAATCATTGGGGTGATTTTTGTATCAAGAAGATTCGAGCTTTGGCGAGTATTCAGAAAATCGATCCGGATTTGGCTCCAAATGATTCACTTTTCGGCCAAATTTTCGATGATTATTAACACGGGGGGGAGCATCATTTTTTTTATATTTCAAGTCTTTTAACTTTCTCCGACAATTATTGTATTATTAACAAAAATTAAAAACTAATGTATTTAACTTTTCTTTATCAAGAGAAAAAACACAGAAATATACTAAGTCACTAAATTTTGCTTTTAATTATTTAGAATAAAAAGTATTTAACAATTGTGAACAATTTTGTTTCAAATTCAGCTTAAAAATATTAAGAATGATTTTCCTCACGTTAAGTAAACATCTTAAATATCTCTTTTCATTTATACTATACTTCCAAAAATGAATTTTAATTTTTTTGAATCAAATAAAAGTTATTAGACGCAATTAAATGCAAAGTATAGAATGAGTTTCTACTATGTGCAGTCGAACCCCTATTCAACCAATTTTGTGATTTAATGATTTTTTTTCTTTCCCTATAAAAATTAAGGCAAAAATCCCTATGTAATGAATAATAAACCCTGATTTAAAGAATCATTTCAATAGCTGAAATTTTTTTTTTCTAATACAAGCTAGTAAAAAAAAAAAAAAAAATTTTTTTTTTTTTACTTTTTTGTATTAGGCAAAAAAATTTTTTTTTTTTTCAAATAGTATTCTTTTTGTGCGGAGTAGAAAAAGGATTTTTCTTGAAGTTGCAAATTTCGACTAGAAAGGATCCAGACCAAATTACAGGTACTTAGACTTGACAGGCGCAGATGAGCCATGAGTGTTTCCAATTAACTGATGTTTAATACTTCACTAATAGTATTTTTAGCTGTTGAATAACACAAGTAATACAAAAAAAAATTAAGTCAATTCCTACTTAGATCAACAAAGAAAAATTTTATTTTAGCTACTTTTTATTAAATAGTTACAATTAATATAAACACGTATATACATAGGACAAAATCACAACATTAAGTGGTAATTAATTTTTATTCATTATCATTAAAGTATCGTATTGTCATCCAAAACAATTTAAAACGTGAGAAAAAAACCTTTTCAAGTTTTGACACAAGTCGCCAAAAGGGCCGTTAAGTCGCCAACGAGGCTGTATTTGTGATTCTTTAAATAATTAGTTTTAATCAATTTTTATTAATTATAATTAAATTATTCTGTTGTCGTCCAAAATAATCATGCATATTAAATTTCAGCTCAATCGAGCGCTTTAAAATGTATTTTAGTAACGATTGAAAATTCCACCAAGATAAATAAATAAATATATAGAGAATGCGAGCTATATATTAATAATATAGGCATTGAAAAATCGTGTAATTTCTAACCAGGCATAATTTTTGTGTAGTTGCTTATTATAAAATTTCAAAAAGCTAAGTGCAAAAAAATTTAATTTTGTTTGGACCTCGATATAACACAGTGCTTCTCAAACTTTCAATACTGGCGATCCAATATTCAATCACAATTCTCATCCCGTCCCCTTCCGTACACTAACAATGTATTGAATTCAATAATACGATACTTTGACGCTAAAGCTACAATGCAACTTTAACCTCTTCGCCACCGGCGTATATAAACCTCTCGCTCAGCCAGTGCGTAAATAAATTGCCCCGGACGTATATTATACGTCTTTCCGAAATACGTTTACTACTATCCATAAAATTATTCCGAAGACTTTGGAATGCAATAAAATGACCTTTACATTATTTGAGAAGGATTTACTTATTTCAGGGGATTTTCTTATTTTCCCTTTTTCTCTCCCCCCCAAATACACCACATATGCGTGCTGTGACATATTGGATACGAAAACACAGTCAGACTATAGATATAAATATATATAATTTTATTTACAGAACATTCTAAATCACCATCTTACAACCAGAGCACGTTTCTGCCTTCTGCTTCCAGCCGGGACCCTAACAACGGTCCTCCCGCATGCCTCTTTCTGGGCGAGTCTATCCGGAA
The DNA here is from genome assembly GCA_019973935.1 of Trichonephila clavipes. Lineage (NCBI taxonomy): Eukaryota > Metazoa > Arthropoda > Arachnida > Araneae > Nephilidae > Trichonephila > Trichonephila clavipes. The sequence continues at coordinate 587,530 of BMAU01020778.1, forward strand.
CTTAGGGGAACGGGACTCTAGGAAACCCTTCTCTCCCCCACTTCCTCAGGCAGCAACACCATTCGCTTCTGGTCTCCGAAGTAATCAAATGGTGCCGGAACAACATTCGCCACAGTGCATACGTGCAAAACGGTGGCATTGGCGAGTGAATCGCGCAACTTTTAATCTGCAGTTAGGGGATTAGTTATAAGCTGTACAAATGAATTTTTGAATGATGATTTTTGCATATAATTTTATATATGACCAAACGGTACGGTCACTGCTAATTATTAATATTATTCTTAACTTAGTATTGTTAAGATAATTATAAAGTACATTGTGCAGTACTGATACATTTTTAAGCGTATTATATGATTGTATTTGTTTTTTTTTCATTATGACAGAAAGTATTTTGTTTGTTTCACTTTCAAAAGGGGGGGGGGGCGCCCCACAGTTTGAGAAGCGTTGTTATAACAAATAACCACAATTTAAAGGACAAAGTGTTCGGTTCCGATGATTTCGTTAAATCAGGATATAGGAAGAACCGATTGTATCTCAAAACTGTTTAAATGTTACGGAAATGTTTTTAGATTAAAAGAACAAAAGATGAAGCTCTAATGTTTCTGAATATTTAATTGTTTGTTTACGTTTGCTTTTGAAGCAACGCGAGAGCTAATCGATGAAATTGAGATTAATGCTTTATAGTTGTTAAAATCATCTATCTGAGCCTTTCATAACAGAAAGAAGGAAACAGAAAGAGGCCTACTTCAAGGAGATTCCCTGACTTGTGCCTGCTATTCAACATAGTGTTAGGAAAGGGCATTAAAGACAGCAGATTAGACCGAAGAGGCACCTTGTAAAATAGGTCTCTGCAATTGTTGGTCTACACAGATGTTTTAGACATTATTTGAAGGTCAGAAAGGGCAGTAAAAAAAGAGGTTTTTTTTTCAGCTCCTGAATCTTCTGTCACAAATATGGGCCTCATTGTCACTGAGGATAAAAAGAAATTTATGGAAACCTCATCCTCCATGGTAAATTATTCTAACCCTTTGAGTATTAATGGTTACACCGAAAAAGTTGATGAATTTAAATACCTTGGCACAATAATTAATGATGAAGATAAACTAAGAGCAAAAGTTGGTAACAGAATCCTAATAGCTAATTAATGTTTCTACGGGCTGAGAAGACAAGTAAGATCTAATTTAAAGAGCCCCAAAACTAAATTAAGAACTTACAAAACACTAATATCACCTATTTTGCTTCATGCAAGTGAGACATAGACCTTAAACAAAGATATAACATGCTCACTGGACATGTTTGAGAAAAAAATTCTCAAAAGCTATCCTTGGCCCAGAGTAGGAAGAAGGACCAGATATAACTTTGAACTGTACAAGTTTCATTGGCAACCACTTATTATAGAAGCAGTGGCTTGACGTACACCCTCATATTGCGGGGGGGGGCAAGGACTCTAGAAGGCGCAAACCATAAATGACGCCAAGTACGTATTAGGGCTTAGGGCCCAAAACCTGACTCTGCAGGGGCTCTAATATTCTCCGATACGCCACTGAACACAAGTCATCTATTGTAATACATTAACATGGCTTGGCCATATTTGGAGAAGCGTGAAAAATAATCCCATTAAAATCTTGACATTTAAAAAACTTGAGGGAACCCGAGCTAAAGGAAGACCACCAACTGGATGTGTATGATTGGATGACATTAAGAAAGACTTAAATACTTTGAAATTTATAAATTAAAGAGGAGTCGCTACAAATACAGGACGCTGGAAGGATAACGTAGTTGAGGCAGCCAAGGTCTGCAAGGAGCTGTTGCGTTTTTGAACAAGTTGTTACGAAGCAGATTTTTTATTGATAAGTCGTCGTTTTTAAAAACTACAAGAGCATTATAAGATAAGGCAAAAGGTAATTTGAAACAAATAAATGTGCATGACTCACAATCTGTCCACCCTGGACACAAACCGACTCGACCAATGACAGTATTTCTACTAAATGAGCTGATTGATTGTTTATGGTGTTAGGCTAGGCGTTGAGACAGACAACGGTCATGAAATAAAAATAGCCGTGCCACTTTTACCAGTTGACATGCAATTTGGAATTCCCTGTTTTTCGGATCTGTACAGGAATATTCGACCATTAAAATCGCTCGGATGATGATCTTATTACGGATGAGTCAAGAACGAAACGAGGTTCCCTACCGAGGGTGAGGCCCTGCGCCAGTTGGCCAATGACTTGAGACGGTCCTGTGGCTATATGCTTCTCCAAAACAAAGGCTGATTCAGATCGTAGATTTCAACCCTCCACTTATGATTCCTATGGTCATCCGCTACAAGACTAAAGCGGAATTCATCTCTGGTAGGGATGGCGATTCTTTCCGAAAAAGATCGGTTTTTAAATCGATTAGAATCGTAACCTGATGAATCGATTCACAAAAAAATCGATTTTTAAAGTCTGCATTTATTATGTAAATTAAATCCATTTCGAAAAAAAAAATACGATTAATTTTTAAAGTTTGCATTTATTATGTAAATATAAATCCATTTTACGAAAAACGAGAAAGATACATTAATAAACGATCTCTTGTCAGTAAAAACAGCGAATTTTTTAGTTCAGGGAATTCGATAATTACAATTATTTTTATTACCATATCAAAGTATCAGGCATAAAAGAAGGCATTTATATTTTTCCTAAATGTATTTGTTACATTAAAAAGTTTAGGAAATAGATAATATATAGCTTATAGTTCCCTATGATTAATATCTAAACTTTTTAAAAACAACAGTGTGTCAAGTCTACTGGGATCCAAGCGGGTTCCGCTCATCACTTGCGATGTTGCCGGCAATCGAAAAAAGGCGCTCATAAGGAATATATTGTTACGAATTTTGTGTAAATAGTGTATATAATTTGTATTTGGATGTTTAATGCATTTATATTAATCTATGTTATATTTATTTTACGTTAAAATTGTACTATTCACAAGCAATGCCGCCTTTATGATATAATGGCGATTCAACGAGAACTTGGCGAAATCTTGGTGGTAGAGCCAACTTGGCATCATTTTTGGCGACCAAGTTGCTGCCCATTTGGCGATCCTTTTGGCGCCATTGGTGACCATTTGGGACCCACTGGATTCTTCTAGAAAGAAGTGGATCTCGCCACTAAGTTCACGCTTTATGACGTGTGCAGATTTTTCTGGAAGTTTCCGTCGGGTTTATAAATAGAGCAATGCCAGCCGCAGTGAGTCAGTCTAAATTTAACTATAGCGAATAGTGAGGATTGTTTTGACTAGTGATTAGCTCGGCTGTGCTTGTGAATAATCTTTTATTTACGCGTATTTTGAAACACTGATAACTGTGTTTGATTGCTGTTGAAGGAGTGAAGATCTTCGGGAATTTACTATGTGGATATTGCTGCTGAATCCTGTATTTAAAGGATTGTATTTTTGATAATAAATCCCCAACACTCTTAAAGAACTGTTTTTTTTCTTCGTGGTTGTTTTGCATAAAATCCTCGAATCCGGATTTAAGTAACAATATGATCCCATGGTACTCATATACATCATGGCTATTGAGTGAACGTGATGATGGAGCTTTTTTGTTCTTGCCAGTAAAGTATAGTATCATACTTCAGGTGCACAACTGCCTGCGATAAATAGTATTTAAATTCTTCGTTTAAGCCCTGACTTTCCAATGAAGAAATCGAATGTCGATTTTCTAGGATAAAATATCGATTCACTGAATCGGTTCAGTGCTACATATCGATTTAAAAAAATCGATTTTTTTTTTTTGGCCTGAGAAAAATCGATTTTTCGATTAATTCATCTCAGATCGCCATCCCTAATGTCTGGAGAACTATACGATCAAAATCTACTGGTAACCAGTGACGTCTTTAGACTTCTTGAAAGCCTGGGCACCTGTGTAAAAGTATACCACACCTGCGACTTTTTAAGTGAACCAGTGCTTCTCAAATTTTCAATATTTGCGACCCAATATTCAACCCTAATTTTCATCGCCCCTCCCCACCATACTATAACAATGTATTGAATTCAATAAAACTATACTTTGACGTTAAAGCTACAATAGGACTTTAACCTCTTAAGTGCCACAGGGGCGTATATAAACGTCTTTCCGAAGTACTATCTTTTCTGTGCTCTGCTTATTTATTCCTCTTCTTCCCCAAATCCCATTACTTCACACACGCGTGACTACGTGGAAAAAGGTGGCATGCGGAGCGAATCGCAAACTTTTAATCGATAGTTAAAGGATTAATTATAAAAGGTACAAATTATCAAGACAAGTGTTCACTTTTGTATGTAATTTTATAGATGACAAGCCCATGGGGTCAATGGTAATTATTAAAATTGTTCTTAACTTAGCATTGTTAAATCATAATTATAAAATATATATACATTGTGCAGTAGTAGTACATTTTTAAGGGTGTTATATCAGTGTAAATGTGTGCTTTATTTTGTATCCTATCAGAACCCCTTGTTTGTTTACTTTTAATAAATTAATAATTTTTTTAAATAATCTTTTGTTTTCGAATTTTTAATGTGCTCACATCCCCTGGTAGAGTTATCCCACCCCCATTCTAGGGTGCCCCCAACAGTTTGAGAAACGCTGAAGTAGACAGTACAGCATACGTTGTCAAATACTAGTACAAACGGTAATCTATAACAGATAAATGTGCATGACTCACAATTTCACAAACCAACTCGACCTGGGCCTAAACACTGAAGACGTACATAAGAAAATAATGCGATCTTATCTGGATTATTGTCATTTGGCATATAACGCGAAATTTGCAGTTTTAGAGGGAATATGTCCAGGAATAACAATTGACGATTATAATTTTTCAGGATCATGATCTTATTTAAATCGAATCGAGATCAAGACGATACTCCCCTGTGACCGAATCCCAGTTGGTTTAAAAACTTTCTTTCGAGCTCCTATGAAGGATCTGGTACCAACACCGCCTTGGACGACTCTACCGATATTGAAGGGGGGCACCTAAAGACAGACGACACCTTAAAGCCCTGTATGAGCTTTATGCCACCATAGCGAAGCACCACGGAATTGGTGGAAGATGTAACAAATGGTTTTTTAAAAATAAATAAAATAAATTAATAAGTATAAAATATAAATATTCAATATATATATCATATTACTTTTAAAACCTCCTCTCTGTCAGAGAAAAATGGCGATGATATATAATTCAAAGAAATAATATTTGAATATGTGTTATTAGTTTAATTTATAAAAAATTATATGACAAATAAATATAATTATAGTTATACTTCATATTAGTTTAGCCTTATTTTAATAAACTTTTGGAAGTAACAAATTTGCTACAAATAAACCTCTTTAAAAAGCTTTAAACTTAATTTAGATCATAGAATCTGGCAATAACTGGTATATTGTTCTTCGATTCGTTCGTTGATCTAAGCATTTTCGAATGCTTGTTTTCATATGTAACCTTCGTTTTTGTTATTAAGGGGCTTAGAATATTAATCCATTGTACTCGTTAAGATTGCGTTCTGTATTATAAATAGAGAAAAGGGAAGGTTAGCTAACTGCAAACTATAAAGTAGTTCTAAGTCTGCTATGTTTATAGATACTGTAGCATCCGTCTTTAATAATGAAATTCTAAATTCTTTATTTTTAAATCTTTAGTATCTAGAACCAGGGTGGGCATTACGTCGATCACGATCGACCAGTGGACCGCCAAGACATTTTGAGGTGACCGCCTGAAGATTTCGACAGATAGTAATTATATACGGAAATATTCAAGATTGGTTGAAGTATGCAGACTAAGTCTTGGACTGACTATAACAAAAAAAAACTTAAGATGAAAAAACGTTTTATTTTTTACGTATTTTGAATTGTTTGATATAAATGCATCATTTGATATTATTATATTTGTGGCTAATGTGTTATTCAATTCCTACTATTATATAGCTCACACTCTATATATTTATTTATTTATCTTCGTGGAATTTTCAATCGTTACTAAAATACATTTTTAAAGCGCTCAATTGAGCTGAAATTTTATAAACATGATTATTTTGGATGACAATACAGAAATTTAATTATAATTAATAAAAGTTAATAGATTAAAACTAATTATTTAAAGAATTGCTAATACAGCCCCGTTGGCCTTGTGTTCAAACACGAAAAGGTTTTTTTCTCACATTTTAAAGCACTAGTTTGAGCTGTAATTTTCTATACACAATCGTTTTGAGTAAAAATACGATAATTTAATTATAATTAATTAAAATTAATTGACTGAAACTAATTATTTAAGGAATTATAGATACAGCCACGTTGATTTCATTTTTAGCGACTTGAGTCAAATCTTTAAAAGATTTTTTTTTCACGTTTTAAAGTATTCAGTTGAACTGAAATTTTATATACACAATTGTTTTGGATGACAATGGGATATTTTAATGATAATGAATTAAAATTAATTACAACTTAATGTTGTGATTCTCTCATATGTCTATACATGTTTAAATGAATTGTAACTATTTAATAAAATGTAGACAAAATAAATTTTTTCTTTGTTAATCTAAGTAGGAATAGACTTAATTTTTTTATACATATATTACTTGTGTTTTATTAAAACGCGTTTTTTAAAACGCGGTTTTAAATGATTGATTGATTGAATATTAACGTCGCACTGTTCAGCTACACGAGGGCTTTTGGCGACGGACCACGTAATTTTGAACCATGGTCAAGTGACGTGGACGACACCTGAGCTGGCACCCTCCTCTCCTAACTACCACACCACACCAACGGGAGGACGTTTCAGCTCTCGACAGATTTAACGTGCATCGCTGCCCTACACGGCGGGTCTTTAGTGGTACTGGTATCGAACTCGTGACAAAGCAAGCCACGATCCGATACCTATACCACTCGGCTACCGCGGCCACAACGTGGTTTTAAAAGTGTTAGTTTTGTTTTGTTTTGTTTTTTTTTAGTTTAGTAAGTATAAGTACATATTCCGTATTTATTATTAATTTATTATAAATATTGTAGACCTTTTCCAACCTCACCACACCTATGACACTGGGCATTGGCACACACAAGAATTTTTCTAGAGGGAAGGCGGGGTCGAGGTTGGAAAGTCTACCATTCACGTATCATACCCCAATTCGCAGTCAAACATATATATATTTTTTAATTTTGTAGATTGTCAGGAACAAAAAACAGTAAAAAATAAATGGCCAAATAAATAATCAGCATTAAATAATAATTTAAAATATTAATAACAAAAACTTAATTAAATTTTACGTCCTAAATGCATGGGATTATAATCAATCGGAAAAAAAAACATCAAGGGCAAGGTCGAACCAGTAGACCCCCCGTTTGAAAAAATTAAAAGTAGCCCGTACCCTAGAAAAGTCTGCCCACCACTAATCTAGAAATTTCTTAATTTTTGTGTATTATAGGTATATAGTTAGGAACAAAAGCAATTTTTGTAACTCTTCTTTATAGTATCAAATAGATTTCATTTTAAACATTATTATGTACAAGTGACAAAATACATGTACTTACCTGCTTTCATTCAGAGGCTCTTTAAGCTCAATAGCTTCCATGTTATTCGGTGTCAATAATGCAGAATCATTTTTTCTAGCCTTGTAAGAAATTGTTTCTCGACACACAAACTACCACTTGAAATTAATGAAGGATAAAACAACGTGTGCAAACACGGTAGCACCATCTGCCGCCCGAAGTTTCTGACATTTAAAACAAACACAAATTGTGTACTTTGTGCGATAAAATAATGAAAAAAATCAGTAGTGTGTTTATTATTTTTTTTTACTTTGCCAAGAAATCTGTGGTATATCTGTCAGAGTTGTTATCGGAACTCTTGATAAAAAAAGTCGAAAGAATGGGATCAAACAAAAATTGCAGTTTTCAATGAACTCCGGAGATATTATTCCTAATCATGCAAATAAAGTTGATAAATGAAAGCAGAATTTTGAAAATATTCAATATCGCTTAACATTATTAGATTAGTCTTGTTTAAAGAATAGCAAGTAATATAAAAAGTATATTTAAGTCACACACACACACACAATTCCTACTTTGAATGGATGAATAGAAAGTATTTTATTAACGACTGGAAATTTGAATAATATATGTAGGATTTAAAGTATTGGGGAAATATATTCTCCGATCAGTGAGGTTACAACCTCACCAATAGAAGGCGCTACCAGTAAATGTATGTATCCTCCTCCCGGAATGGGGGGTTTTAGGGGTGAAACGATTGCGACGCGGAACGAGACAGATGCGAGAGGAAGAGACTCCGGTTTTACAGGCGAGAGGTCACTTTTTTCGTCAACGTGGAGGTCAATAGGCTTAGCGACAATTGAGAGTATGCACCGTGAAATAACTCATAAAGTTTTAATTGTAAATAATCTAATGTTTCATTAAACAGTAATTTCATTCTAATCTGCTTATTTCTTTGAATATCAAGATCCCGAACATGACTTACCCCTAGACACCCCTACATATTTTATGGGGGTTCGACCAGGATAATTGTTTTTTTAAATTTAAAGAAAAAAAAGCAGAATTGATAAATAGTCATTGACCCCACACCCGACCTTTTGCTTATAGAAAAATTATCTATCGGATAATATAAACGAACTCTTTAGTTTGAAGACTAGTGTGTCAGCCTGACAGGAAATGATCACAGATTGCCAAGGATTACCTTCTTCATCGCGAAGTAATGTGCCATCCTGCCACGAATAACATTTGTTTTTACTTCTGATTGCCACCCTAATAATAGAATTCCTTCAGTGCATGCCACCCCGGTATTAGAGTTTCTTCAGAGCCTGCCGTCCTGGTGAAATAGTTTCTTCAGTGCCTGCCGTCCTGGTAATAGAGTTTCTTCAGTGAGTGCCGTCCTAGTGAAATAGTTTCTTCCGTGCCTGCCGTCCTGGTAATAGAATTTCTACAGTGAATTCCGCCCTGCTATTAGAATTTCTTGAGTGAATGTCGTCCTGGCCAAGCGGAAAGTGCAGTCCCTGCTTTTGAAATTGTAAAGATTTGTGTGTGCGCGAAAGACAAAAACCTTCAAGATTGTGTAAAGGCCTCGTATCCGCCATTTGGCGTGGGAGCAATAAATTTTCCCAAGGACAGATTAGGGGGGGTTGATGGAATAACCAACTTTTGTGACGTAGGAAAAGAAGGGAGTGTTAGTTTCTCCTTCCCTCTCTCGTGACAAACCCTCAGCTCCGTCAAGGTCAGACTTATTTATGTTTATACTTATCTGGGGTTTTTTTTTTTTTTGACAATCCGTATTTTGATGATTTGCCTTTTTGAATCTATATTTTTTTAATCTGAGCAAATATTTGAAAAGAAATTAATTTTTGTTATTTCTATCCTCTCTATAATTTGTACGAGCATATTATTTACCTAATTTTGCCATTATATACTTTCATATTATTTTCTTTCTTTTTGAAATTGTATTTAATAACTATTAATTTTGAATTATATATCCCAATTTAAATTATTACTTGATATGGTTTAAATTTTATTGATGCATGATATATTATTATTTGAATTTTACATTGGTTTCGGAAATTTTTAATTGAAAATTTTATTTGCATAACTTTTATATATTTAGAAGAAGTGTGGGTAAAATTTAGCAGAGCTAACACATCCTATACCTTTCACGGTATTTAGAACTATACCTGTTATTCTCCAGTACAATAATTCTTGTATAAATTCTTAACTCCTTAATTAAAAAGGGCAAAAGGAAGATTTGTTAGAGTTTGCTACAGAGTTAGGTTAAGAGGCGACAGTCGACATGACTAAGCCAATGTTCAAAAATTTAATAACCAAAAGTGCAGGGTACGATGAGGAAGACACAAAATTGATGTACGAAGGTATCATCGAAGAGAGAAAAGAGAGAGAGAGAATATTATTAGAAGAAAGGAAACGACAGGATAATTTAGATTTAGAGAAACTTAGAATCGAAGCTCAGATCGGATCAAGTCAGGAAATATTGATTAGGAATAATCGTACACCTAGTAATGAATTGAACAAACTGCTACCTAAATTTGATATGAAAGAGGATATCAGCTTATATTTAATATTGTTTGAGCGCTAAGCATGTAAGATGAATGTGCCGAAAGAGTTTTGGGTCTCACACCTGTTAGGCCTACTCCCACAGGAAATCACACAATTGATCGCTAGAGAACCTGAACAAGAGGCGAGGGATTATGACTATGTGAGGTATTTGTTTTTGAAAAGGTTTACATTGACCCCAGAGAAGTTCAGGCAGTTATTTGTTTCACATCAGAAAAGTTCGGATAAAACATGGCGTGATTTCTAACAAGAAGTTCAAACAATCTTTAATGGATGGATTGAAGGATTGTGGACGTAAGAACATTTGACAAACTACGGGATCTGATGATAGCTGACCAAATGAAGAAAAGAGCTCCTGTTGAATTCAAAGAACGTCACCTAGACGAATGGCCAAGTATCAACTGCCCAGTTGAATTAGCCGAGAGACTTGAAGAATTTGAGGACCTGTAGGACGTTGAAACAGAAAACACATACTTTAACACCTGTTCGAAGACCTGAAGTTAGGGGATCGAATCAAGCGGAGAATTTCAAAAAATTTGATAACCACAATACAAGGAGAACAGGAAATTTCAATCCTGAAAGAAGATATTTAGACACTCCTCCGAGTAGAGATTTTGATAGAAGAGCACCTAGGAGATGTTACATATGTCATTCCTTGGATCATTTGAGTTTTAATTAAATTAATTAAAGCAATGAAAGAGATCAAAAGAAAACAACCCAATCCCCAAGTACAAAGCTGTTCTGTCACACCGCAGAAAGGACTACACTTAAAAAGCATTATGTTAGGCAATGAAATTGTATCGTCATTTATAGATACTGGTAGTACAGTTAGTCTAATCCGAGAAGATGTAAGCACGAAGATTGTTGACCATTCAAGACTATCCAAAATAAACACTGTGTTGTACGGTTTAGGACAAACTGAAGTAATAACCAAGGGCTCCTTCAAGTATGATTTTGTCTTGGACAAAGATCAATATTCTTTAACGTGGCATGTGGTGCCAACCAAACAGCTCAATTTTGAAGCCATTATAGGTACAGACATTTTGGGACAAGCTTCTTTGAATTTCACCCAAGAGGGTGTTACGTTCCATAAGCCTGAGGAAAAGGCATGTCTAATGCCAATATCCGGAGTACATCCTGAAGATGAGTTAGATTTCAGTCACATCCTTGACTCACAAGTGAAAAATGATCTAACCAGAATAACTTCACTGTACAAACCTGAGAAGACTGAATCCACATATGTGACGAGGAGGATAATACTGTGTGAACGATGATATCCCAGTCTATCAACCAACACGTCGGTTGTCGTACGCGGAAAAGAAAAGTGTGAATAAACACATTGAAAAATGGCTCGAACAAGGAATAGTCAGACCAAGTTCATCCGAGTATGCTAGTCCCATAGTACTTGTGAAGAACAAGAAAACTTACAAGAAAAGGAAAAAGGCTCCCGAGTACCAAGCTGGTGATTTGGTAGCGGTCCAACGTACACAATTTGGTGGAGGCCTTAAACTTAGACCCAAATTTTTCAGACCATATCAGATTACGGAAGTGAAACCTAGAGACAGATATACAGTTGAGAAAGTAAGGGATCACGCAGGGCCAAATGTAACTGCTACTTCCGCTGATTTAATGAAGTATTTTTCTCATTATTAGAATAGTAATTACAAATGTATACATTTAATTTTAATAACTTTGGAGTATACCCTTCACTTTATATGTCTTAAGCATGTTGTGTACTTTTTCCTATATTTTGTAATGTAATACGATATGTAATCATGAGAGCATTCTCAAGCGTCGCTGAGGTCATCGACAGTTAGGATTGGCCGAGTTTGTTGCATTTAAAGTATTAGGGAATATATATTCTCCGATCAGTGAGGTTACAACCTCACCAATAGATGGCGCTACCAGCAAATATATGTATCTTCCTCCCGGAATGGGGGTTTTACGGGAGAAACGATTGCGGCGCAGAACGAGACAGACGCGAGAGGAAGAGACTCCGGTTTTACAGGCGAGAAGTCACGTTTTTCGGTCAACGTGGAGGTCAATAGGCTTAACGAAAATTAAGAGTATGCACCGTGAAATAACTCATAAAGTTTTAATTGTAAATAATCTAATGTTTCATTAAACAGTAATTTCATTCTAATCTGCTTATTTCTTTGAATATCAAGATCCCGAACATGACTTACCCCTAGACACCCCTACATATATTTATATATATTAGGAAGAGAATGAATTAATGTGTCTTCTAAATTAATTCCAAAAAAAAAATATGTATAAGCAGGAATTGAAAAATAGAAGTAATAAAATGGTTTCAAATTTCTTTATATAATTGAAATATTGGCTAGCAAAACGGGACGACTAAAAAATGCTTCGATCTATAGAATACAAAATTTCAACAAATATAAGTAAGTTTAATGTAAATAACGAATGATGAAATGAATTTCGAAAAAGATGGCACTGTTGCAAAATTGTAGGAAAGTAAAATACAAATAGACAAATAAAATACAGAAAAATTGCATTGAGATATATTCAGAGAAAAAGCTTAACTTTAGGACAGTGGTCTTCAAACTTTGTCAACTCACGAAAGACTTGAAATTATTAGGTGTTTCTGGTCATCCCCCCATCCTCGCTCAAAAAGATCCTATAAAGATATATCTATCAATATAAAAATAGATGTTTGTATACATGAAATCGCACCACTCCAACACCGTTCAACCGATGACTATGAAAATTACCATGTATATGTATTTTTTTGTGGAGAAGGTTTTGGGGCTATCCTCTTTGTTGCAACTCCCCACCAGGTGGCGCTACAGTATATCGACTTCTGCACCGTTCAATCAATCGCCAAGTTGACAACATGGTCACCAAAAATGATGTCAACTTGGCTCTATCGGCAACATTTCGCTATGTTTCTATTGAATCACTATTATGATGTAAGGAACGGCGTTGCTTACGAACATTACAAATTTAGCATAAAACAAATGCAACAGAAAGTGGAGATTCAGAAATCCACCACTAGAGGGCTCCAGGAATCGAAACCGAAACTTTCTGCAGGCACTCCTGGAGGAGAAAAAAAATTCGCCATTCGGACTCTTAATTCTGAGATATTGAGATTCTTACTATACGATATTTACTGTCTGCATTGAGCAAATGTAATTCATTTATTCGAAATAACAAGTTGTAATCAATTCTTATTCGAAATCAAATAATATCTGAAATAACAAGTTGTAATCAATTCTTATTCGAAATCGAATAATATCTGATTTGTACCATCCTGTGAGAATTGGAATATACATTAAATAGAGAGAAAACCTGGAAGAGGTGAGTCCTTTCTTTTGTTGAATTCCTTTTGTATGAAAATTCTTGATGTGTACTATTCTATATTTAAGTCTAATCGTTTAAAAACAAAATTCTTAACTCTAATTCTAATCTAATCTAACATACAGAAAGTAATATTAATGTGTATTACACATCCAGATATAAATTATTTACACTATTTTAAGCGTTCATTACATAAAATGTGTAACAATGTGTTACTTTTGCTGAGCAGAGATCAGCTTAGGAAAGTGTTCTCAAAAATCGACCCATAAGAGAGTTACGGGGCGTTATAAATAAAAAAAAATCCTTTTTATCAGCTATAGATCTACAAACCTAAAATTTAACAAATAAGGATTTTTTGCTCAACTGAGATATGCAAAATAGCTTTTTTCTTTTGTTTAATTTTCAATTTACGTAAAATGAACTCATTAAAAACTTCTTTATCCTTCAATCTGTATTGTTTATTTTTTCAATTCACCCGTACGAAGAACAGGTATACTAGCTAGTTTTAATATAATATTTAAAGTAGGCCCACTTGTTAGAAGCACTTTAAGTTTGTTTTGTTTCTAATGAGCAGCATTTTAGCAACTTTACCTTTGCAGACACGACAAGTCCCCAATTATGAGAATCATTTCATGGTGGCACCATCGCTACCAAAAAGTTTGGACGCTTTAATTAATTTTTACTTCAAGCTCTCGTTGGATGCTAAATATTACCATGATTTAATTTTGCCGAGAGTACCAGAGTGCTAAATTGACGTACTCAAGAGATCTCTTTTACATGCCACATAATCATATGACATGCGGTTCCTGGGGTTTCCGCATCCAAAAAATCTTTTGACTCCAGCCGGGATAGAACCCGCAGCCTTAGGTTTACAAAGCGAGCACATTACCTCTAAGCCACCGGAGTCGACTGGGCAATTTAAGTAAAGACAATTAAAAAATTACTCAATCTTGTGTTAAAAAATTTTAGCACGATATTTATTAATTTGTGTTATTGGTGTCATCTAACATTCCATTATACTTGAGAATATGTGTACATTGCAATCGCATTTCTTAGTTTCTGCGTTAATTTGCTACTATGTTTTATTTTTGTTGCCACTTACGTTGAGACAAATATTTAACTAAAATATATTGTCTAGAATGGCATTAAAATGTTTAAAGGTGTGTGAGAAACTTCTGAGTGCTCTGCAAATTTACAACTTAATATTGGGAAAATGGCCTTTGTTGCTCCATATCCCAAATAAAGATATTAACTGTATAACTTAAAATTTAGGAACTGTTCCTGCTTAAATTTAGACAAGAACGTCGAATGTGCATATAAGTTGTTCCTTCTCTTTCATTGGCAAGTCTTTTTTTATTTATCCATTCATGCTTGAAAACACAGGACTTTTGTAAAGTTAAGTACTTACGTATAATTGCAATCCATTGGTGACATTATATGAAACGAAGGGCATGATTGTCAATTCAGCGCATACAATACATATGAAATTGGTGCTGCCAACTTGGCGAGTTATTTTAAATATTGGCGGTTGTTGCGATAATACGTAAGTACCGACCTCTGCTTTAGGAGAATAAAATTTTGTACACACATATACCTAGAACATTTGGCGACTTCTAAAGACCCGCCATGTAAAGGGGCTGATGCACGAGGTTCAAAGTCCACACATTGGCGTGATGGGAAGTTTCGAAGAACTCTCTGCTGTTGTCCTCATCACTTGACCGAAATCCTAAAATACGAGTTCCACCCCCCCCCTCCATCAGCCCTTGTGTTGTTTCAGAGTGCGACGTTAATTAATTAAAAATTACAATTTCAATCAAAAATTTGCTTCGTAAAAATATATCCAAACATTGATTCAATTCAGTATTAACATTCTCAATACTAGTTCTAATATTTGATTCACACTTTCGCATTGGAACACTGCGATACTTATAATTCAAAAAAACATTCGTGTATATGAGGGTCACTCCGGAATTTTTGAGATACACATTGGTTTTTAAAGTTACACTTACAAAATTTTAGGAGTGTTCAAAGTAGTTTCCTCCAGCATTAATACACCTCAAACCATTAATTTCTTGGGATTGATGGAAAAATGCATTTATAGCCACATCAATCTCTTGTTCTGAATAAAAACGACATCCACGTAAGTTCTTTTTTTAGATTAAAAAATAACCAAATGTCATACATTGCTAGATTCAGAGAATAAGGTGGATGATCTATCCCTTTAATTTGTTTTTGTTTAAGAACTCAACTGTTAATCCGGCTATAAGTGAAGATGCATTGTCATGGTGAAGTAATAGTTCCCTAATATTAACTTCTTGGAGAATTTTCGGACGACATTAAGTAGTATATACCAGTTTGCTGTTATTGTCCTTCCAACTTGAAAGAGTGAGCTAATCCCGTACTTCTGAAGAAAATGGCATACATCACTTTTTTTATTGCTCGTTGTCTTTTCACCGTTGTTGGTGTGGGATCATCTTCAAAGACCCATACTTTGCTTTCTTGACGTGTTGGAACGTCAAAAAACGGTATGCAAGTTTCATCTCCCGTTATAATTTTAGAAATGATGTGGTGATCACCATCATTCAGCAATTTAAGGGTTTCTTTATTGATTCTGACACGCTCCTCCTAAAAGTATTTTTGGAATTTCATGAGATAAATTACTTGTCTTCAAATAAATAAATAAAAATAAAGGATATTAAATTTCTGAGACCTATTTCTTCCCAAAGTACAATGAAAAGTAATTGAGATTAGTATCTAAAGTAACTATTTAAAGTTAAAAATCTTTTAAACTTTTCTCAATTTCGTTCAGTGTTAATTAAAAATATTTCTCCCTGATGGAAATTTAATGTAACTAGTATGTACTAATATCTGACCTAATAACAAATATTTTTAAAAAAGAATGGAAAAAAATATTTGGTTTATATATAGAAAAAATTTGTGCAATTTTTTTTTTTTTTTTTTTGGTTTAACACAAAAATGAGGTGTTATCAATGTTTGATTTAAAAATTTGGCAACCTAAATTTCAGTACCTGAAAATACTATATAGACTGATATAGAGCAGTGGTCTTCAAACTTTCAACTCACCAAATCCCTAAAACTTGAAGGTGCTTTCATGGAATCCTTAGAACTAGAAAGTGTTTTCGTGGAACCCCATTCCATACACATACTTCTAAGAATATATCCCAAAAATAATATTTAAATTAAATCAACATGTTATAGGTGCTTTATGTTATAGCAATTAAAGGGATTGCATTTATTTTATTAAAAAAGTCTAAAATCTAATTTTTTTAAATATAGTTTATTCATTAATAATACTAATTCGTGATACAAGTGCCACCTACCCATGTATTGGTAAAATATATAGGACCCACTGCTGGATTTATGCCAAAAATTTTTCGCCAAAAAGCGCCTTTTTGAAGTTTAGGCGATGGGTGTTGACGGTTTAATTTATAAATGACAATCGTCTTAATCTCCGTTCAGTCAAAATTTGGGGGGGTTGACAGTCAAAACAGTGAATTGCCCTTTTTTGTTTATTAAAATATTTTAAGATTTAAAAAGTTGCCAGTGGTGATTAAAATGAATAAGAAAAAGGCGTCGATGACGAAAAACTCTCCGCAAGCTCGGATGAAGGGCCGATGCGTCGGCCGTATTTAGAGATCTTAGGGTGACTAGTTCCGTCAATGGGGAGGCAGCAACTCGATTGGGGGTTGGTCAGGCAGCAAGATGTTTCTCGAATAAATACAAATTAATCATTATATTTCAATCTTTCGTAAAAAAACTGTTGTCAATGGCAATATGAAATTCATTTTAAAAAAGCATTCTAAAACCAGTGTGTACAACATGGTTTACATTTTTAAAAAGGACGAAAGGGGCGTTTCGCAAATATAAAATTGAAGAAATACATGAAATCAATCATTTTAAAAAATTTAAAGGCACTTACCTTACGCTTGCATTTCGTCATGTTCCGTTGGTGGATACACCCTTGCGATGGATGCAAGGAATTCATGAAAATTGTCATCCACCAACTTGTGACCTGTTCTTATTAACTTTCAAGTCATTCACCACGAACGCATTCATGCTCTTGCCAAACCAATATCTGGTCAAACGCAAGATAATTATTATAGCAAGTTTGCTTTCGCTAAACCAAGTGCCCTTTCTCACACTCCGAACAACGTCGTGGCGATTATCTTTCGACTGGTTGCGGCAACGCCATTCGTAGCCGTCAACCGTTCTCTTTCGTTCTTACAAACGCATATTTTTTTAAACCTCGGACATTCATAACGAGAAGCAATTAAATTAGCTTTCATACACCATTCTAATGTCTCTTTCTTCCCCTTTGTGCCCAGGAGCACAAAGAAACCTGTCGTAGCCTCACTTTCAATTAATTTCCTTTCACACGCCATTCTTAACAACCGGTGGAGAGCAGACTTTCTCAAACGAAGTCAAATGTCAAAATGACGTTTTTTCGGAAAAGACGAAAAACGTTGTACTTTTTTAGGGTTGCCATTTTTTAGGTGATTTGAAAATCCAAATTTTTGGATGAAATGGAAGGGTTACCATATTGTAACCTTTATCGCTCAAAATTTGCCGATCAAAAGTGGGTCCTCCTAGGATTCCATTAAATGTTCTGAGTTTGTTTTTGTAGCCACTTACATTGAGAAATGTTTCACTTAAACACAATGTTCTGAATGGCATTTAAATGTTTATTGCTATGTCTGAAATCCCGCATATTTTGCAACCTAAAATTGAGCAGCTGTTCTTTCTTAAATCTAGATTTTAACATCAACTCTGTTGATAATTGGTTTCTATTCCCTCATTACAGTGGCCATGGTACCCTAGTGGATCATAGGTCCCTAGTGACATGGTACCCTAGTGACATGGGTCCTAGTGGACCCATGTCACGAGTTCGAGAACCGTTGTGTAAGGATGCGATGCACGTTAAATCTGTCGAGAGCTTAAAGGTCCTCCCATTGGTGTGGCAGCTAGGAGAGCGGGGTGCCATCCCAGGTGTCGTCTTTGACCATGGTTCAAAATTACGAGGACTATCGCCAACAACCCTCATGTAGCTGAACAATGCAACGTTAATATTCACTCACTCCCTCATCACAGGTGTTGTTTTCCACAAATGTAAAGAGGTGCATTTTCATTAGAAAATATTTTGTTTTGCAAGATATTGTGCTAATTAACCAGCATAAAATTATTTCGTAGAACCTGAGATAGTAAACAATAGAACACTCGCATTCTAGTAGGAAGTTTATATATAAAGATAAAACACACATTTTAAGATTATTTTATTATATTATAATACAAGTTTTAAAAGTGTTGCAAAATAAAGTTATTTATATATAAATAAAATTTTCAGTTTTAATGAATAGGATGAATTTCAGACACTTGCAACTGTACAAACTTCATAGGGAACGTGAATCCGTTTTGTATACATATTTGGTTCTTCTCAAATTTTTTTTATTGACTTTTGGAACCCCAGGGTTCCCTGAAACACAGTTTGAAAGATATATAGAGTACTATATCTTTCAAACTCTATATCACAGTTCAGTGATATAGAGTAAAAAATATCACTGAATGATTTGTAATGCTTCTGTAGTGATTTTAATGTGTCTTTCAAACAAGGGTAAATATAATCTATATTTTTATTTCTTGATAACTTAGTTCACATTCAATTTTGTATTTATTTTTTAAAGTTATGGTAACGCAAAAAATTTTCATGCATAATTCATAAAAGTTATTCCAATGTATTAACTACAATTATTTGTGTAATGTAATTCAGTCAAATGAAAAATTTCATGCATAGAAGAAAATTTTTATTTCAAACCAAATTTCATCACTATATATACACATATATAATTAACATCCACATAGTAATAAAAACAATTGTATAAATGCAATGATGTACATTGGATAGTCACTAACAAATATTCTTTAGAAGACTAAAATTATAAATACATGTAGCCTAATAAAAAACATCAGCTAGTATCTCAACCAAACAAAATTCTTACAAGACACAAATAAAAATGAATTAAAAGAGTACTCTGAAAAAGGAATGTAATAATCCCCATATTTTTGTTGGTTTGAAATTTCCAACAAAGTAGCATAACAATAAATATTTTCACATATATTCTTACATTCAAATTAATATCTAATATACAAAAAAATTACATTCAGATATTCAGATATAATTACTAACCTTTCAATTCGGTATAAAGTTGTACAAGATAACAGTTTTCGGCTTCTATCACTAGTTTTCCAAACATGCCTTTTATAAATTGTGACACTCATCTTGTAAAATAGTAAAATCAATACATTTTATCATTTGAAAGTTCTAAATCAAATATTTACATACATTTGAGTAGTATTACTTATTTTTTAATATACATACATATATCAAATGCATTACCTTGCAGTATTTTACACTCTTTTCATTTAAATATTCCCTATATACTTGAAAATGTAAAGCAGGTTTCTGAACTTCCAAGGTGTAAATATGAAATGGATGAAACCAGGTTAAAAGAGCTACACACATGTACACAAAAAGTGAAATATTACCAATTGCAGCACATAAAGGTATAGATCCTTTTTTATCCAAATTTAACTATAGCTAGAATCAAGATTTTGGTATAACAGAAATTCACTTTGGAAATCAAATGTTTTGCTCCTTTAACACCATTAGGTTTGATGAAAAATTCATGGTTCTATAAAAAGATACTATTTATTAAATTACAGATATAATTAAGACTGTCTTAATCAGTAACACATGAGAGAATCAATGACCCTTTATAAAGACAGAGATTAATGCAATATAAAATAAATTACTACAGAAGATTAACTGTTTAATTACTGTTAATTAATTAATGTTATCCTGAAAAAAAGAAAATATATTAAGATTAAGTTTGTTGATTCTATTTTTATTACTCTAAAAATTGGAAATTATAAGTGATTGTCAGCAACAAAATATTATAAATGATAATGCAACAGTAATTTGTTTACATCTGAAATGTTAGAATTCTCTTTAATTAATAAGTTAATTAAATTTTTTTTCTTTAAAATCACAATACAAGTCAAGTATTATTAAAAAGAGTTAAAAATAAATGAAAAACAAACAATGGTTGATGTAAACATTTTGTGTATAAACTAGGTTTATGAAGAGAGCTTTTGGTAACTGTATTTTATTCAAAATTATTTTTATTTACATGCATTTTTTTTTACTCGATTCTTGCTTTTATGGGACTTAGAGGTAAGTGTAAACCACAACATTAATTTGAGAGATAACTTACTCTACTCGTAAGTCAACATAAAGTTTTGTTTACATTTTGTGGTAGGCTTCATATAATTTGACATATTTACATAATTCAGAAAGATGTTCAGACTCGTACTAATTTAATAATGATCAAGTAGTTTGAGACCAAAAAAGAACTTAGAATAACTATAGAAATTTTATTTAAACTTCTTTGTTTGGCAGAGACGATATGTAAAATGTTTGAATTATAAATGTATCTAAGTTTAAAAATTTTGTCGCAGAACAGTGTGCTCTCCTAGGATCCACCCGAGATAACATAATTAGTAAAAATTATTTTTCTGCAAAATTGTTCCCAAGTAAATTTGGTTCTCAATACTGTACTCTAAAACCAAACGAATAATTCTGCATGAAATTTTTATAAATCTTTACTATTATTACAGCTAAACATATTACAGCAAGAACAGTTAAATTATTTCTATTGAATCCAGTATTCCTGAATTAAATCTAATATTGTTTGAAATACAAAATTGTAAAAGTTATATTAGACACAAAAATACATAATGATATAATTTCCCTAGTACATAAAGGAATGATATTATTCACATATCTTCAAAATAAAATGTCTATATTTTTAGACTTTCAAATAAAATTCACACATAAATTGATATAACAAAAATAGAAAAAAACTAAACTCACCAAACTACATAAAGCAAACAATTAGAATTTACATCAAATCCCCGATTGAACAATGTCATCTTTATACTCCCATACAAAGAAAACATATCAGTTGTTTATGGAAGGTTTTGACAATTAGTGAATTTCACAGCAAATACTCACCTACATACATCCACTATGACAAGGGAGGTTAAAAAGAAATGTGGCAATATACAATAGCTAATGTGGAAGGTCTCACAGTTCATTTCTTACATGTTATTGAAGCACATAGGCATTGTGGTGTGTACACAAATATCAACCATTATAATTATCCATACAATGGACAAAAAGATCTAGCATTGTCCATAAAATGCATAGACCAGATTTATATGCATGTTATAAAGACACAAATTCATATTTTCTGATGAGTTATGTTTCTGTTATTGCAATGCCAATCACCATATAAGAGTCTACACAGCAACATGCTAAATTTGAGACAACTGTGGCCTAATGTATGGTGTTGATATTGGATATCATTTTAAGCAAAAATATATCAATGAAAACACAAGACGATGAACAATAAAAAAGACTGGCTCAACTTTTGCTTGTATGAAATATATGCACTTTTATTTTTTTAAAAAGAAAGTTTTTTCATGAAATCACAGAAAACGCAATTTGTTAATGAGTTCGAATGAAAGCATTGTTTTTTAAATATGAGAATACACTTTGAACGATTACAGTTAATTGTTTCAAAATTCCTTTTTTACTGAACTCATTACTCTTACATATATCAAATGCATTACCTTGCAGTATTTTACACTCTTTTCATTTAAATATTCCCTATATACTTGAAAATGTAAAGCAGGTTTCTGAACTTCCAAGGTGTAAATATGAAATGGAGGAACCAGGTTAAAAGAGCTACACACATGTACACAAAAAGTGAAATATTACCAATTGCAGCACATAAAGGTATAGATCCTTTTTTTATCCAAATTTAACTATAGCTAGAATCAAGATTTTGGTATCACACGCCCAGATAATTTATTTCTTTATGGGTCCTTAGATTTTCCTTGAATGTAAATTTTTCTTTGTAAATTAATATTTACAAACTTGCAGTTGTTTCCTTAAGTATGGGTCAATAAATGCTGATATAACTTATACTTATACACAAACTTTTTTTAAACATACTTCGCACATAAGAGGCTTCTCTCCACAATGTAAATACAAATGTCGACTTAAATTTTGCTTTTGTGCGAATTTTCTGCTGCAAATATCACACTCAGAGGGTTTCTCATCAGAATGGATTAATAAATGAATATTGAAATGAACTTTTTATAAAAGTTTTTTTGCTGTGGTTTTTTTCAGAATGCAACAATAAGTAATGTTACAGTTACAGGTTGTCTTTTTTGTGGGTTCCTTTGTAGCAACAACGGTTTTTTCTCCAAAAGTGATGTTGTAAATGTATTTTTAAACTATTATTTTGTGCAAACCTTTTACTGCAAATCTCACATTCATAAGGCTTCTCTCCAGTATGAGATAGTAAATGCCTATATAATGTTGGTCTTCCTGTAAAACATCTCTTGCAAATTTCACATTTATGAGGTTTTTCTCCAGTATGAATCAAGAAATGATATCTTAATTGATGCTTTTGTCCAAACTTTTTTTTGCAAACATGACATTCGTAAGGCTTTTCTCCAGTATGGGTTTGTAAATGTTTCTTTAAACTATCCATTTGCGTGAGCTTTTTATCGCAAATCCCACATTTAAAAGGCTTCTCTCCAGTATGGAGTAATAGATGTCGCTTTAAATGGTGTTTTTGGATACTTGTTTTGCATATCTCACATTCAACAACTTTCTTTCCAGTATGGGTCAACAAATTCTTATTAAAATTACTCTCCATTGCAAACGTTTTCTTGCATTTATAGTGTATCTTTTCAGTTTCCGAGGCTGAAGGTTAGTTTGATCCTTAGTTTTGGGTTAGTTAGAAAGGTTAGTTTTGTATCCTTTATACTGTAACTCGTACACATCAGAGGAATTTTATGCTTATAGATATACTTACACTGTTTCAACTCACAAAACCACTTACCTAAATGAGATTTTGTTAATTTCGTAACGGCTTTGCCTATCTAACTCACGGAAATAATAAATTCTATACACATCTGCAAAATGTATTTGTTTAGTAGTTGGCTTTTATTTGTCAGGATAAAACAAAACTAACTTTTGCTCGTAGAGTCGAGTTGAAGTGTACAAAGACTGCTAGTTTGCATAATACAAATTAATGTTTTTCAAGCGAAATATTTTACATCCCCCCACTTTGGATTTCTAAATGAAATCAAACTCTTGCTACAAATTTTACAACCTAAATCTGATACCATTTTTTTCTCATTCTGAATAAAACTATTTTATAAACTAAATCGGAATAAGTTCTAAAGATCAAGGTTCTGAGGTCAGGGCTTCGAACAGTAATTTTTTTTTCTTTCCAGTTTTCATTCCAACTAAAAAAATTATAAATATAATCCCATTAGTGAAGTGTGGGAGATAGGAAAGGTTATTGTGAAACAAGCTCAAGAGTCGTCCTCGACACGTGACCATCAGAGGCGGATTAAGGTAGTTGGAGGCCCCTGGTGGTAAAAAGTCTGAAGTTGATGGGCTCAAGAATCGAAAAACTAAAATAGTGAAACGAGTCGCTTTCTTTAAATTCTCAAAATAAAATGTTATGATAATAATAAAACTCAACGGCTAAAGAAAAATCTTAACTGTACATAAAAAAATTAAAAACCTTACTGAAGAGCTTAAAAGTATAGTGTTTCTCAATGGCGTGTCAGGAGGTTGCGTTTTCTTACTTCGTCCCCCCAATGTGGGGATCGGTACTGGTTTTTACTTAGATACCGCTACAGCTTGAGTGTTTCTCAAAGGGGGGCGCGAGCGTATCGAAAATTTAAAGATTTTTTTAAAAAAAAATAACCGGAAAGAGAAGTAAAACAAAATGCTTACTTCCATAATAAAAAAAATACACACAACAACACTGACATAATTTATGTTTATTATCTGGCTTTTTTCCGTCATCAAATAGCTATCTTTGTTCCCAAAACCAAATTAAAGAAAAAAAAACATTTTGTTTTATTTGCTGTATTTCCTCAATGATAGATTTTTTTATTACGTTTTAACATAAAATGTTACTCGTTAAAAGAAAAAACGAAACCCAGACCCAGAGAAAAATTCTAAGAAGATAAACAATTCACCACTGTATTTATTATTGAAATACTGTACATTAGTTGTAGAAAAAGAAAAGGAAGTCATGATTCACTTTTCAGCCAGGCTGCATAGTACCTTTGCTAATCATTTGATTGACCTTCAAACTTATGGTATGGTTATTATCAATATTAGTTCCCTCCCATCTTTTATGCGTTTGCTTTTCGCTTAGGGAAATTGTAAATAATTGAGTTTTGCGATATTTGGAAAAGAATTGATTGATTTAACATTTCTGTAGGATAATTGAAAAGTGTCTGATTTGCGTCCTTTATTATGGTCTTGTACTTTTGAATCATTTTAGTTCAATTTTATTGGATTTTTTCTCAAATAATCAAAGAATTGAATAGTCCTTGAAAGAAGGTAAATGTACTTTCTATAAATTAAAATATTCACTAGAATTCCGATTTGTATCGTGTACAGTAAAAATAATTCTAAACAAATGATTGGGGTGACTGAGTCCCCCCGGACTACTATTAATGTTAGTATCGAGTACGCGCCTGCTCCCGGGTTAAAACATTTTGAAGTCTTCTCGCTTTAAATGTTAAAAAGTAACACAATTATTCTTCATCGGAATTTTATATTCTTTTTCATAATTTAACATTAATTCTAAATGCTTATTGTGTGAGGTTTAAAATTACAGTTCTTTTAAACAGTTATTTACAATTATATCATTTATCTAAAAAAATCATTTTACATTTTTGTATACAATGTCGGGCACACAGTTTTACTCTCCTTACAGTTCAGCTATTATATCAAGAATAATGTTTTATTTTTTTAAAAAATGAACTCGTGCGAAGAGTCGGTGTTTCAGCCAGTATACGTTTGATGTATCAGTACTGAAGAAGGTATTTTATAAATAATTTTTTATTACTGAATTTGGCCGCGGTAGCCGAGTGGTATAGGTATCGGATCGTGGTTTGCCTTGTCACGAGTTCGAGCCCAGTACCACTAAAGACCCGCCGTGTAGGGCAGCGATGCACGTTAAATTAGTTGAGAGTTGAAACGTTTTCCCGTTGGTGTGGTGTGGTAGTTAGGAGAGAGGGGTGCCAGCTCAGGTGTCATCCACGTTACTTGACCATGGTTCAAAATTACGTGGTCCGTCGTCAAAAGCCCTCGTGCAGCTGAACAGTGCGACGTTAATATTTAATCAATCAATCTTATTACTAAATTAAGAACAAGTTTAATAATTATTAGGGACTTCCACGGGCTTGTCTTGTAGAGGAAAGTTTTTCAAAGGAAGGTTTAATATCAGAAATTGACACTTAAAGAGTTATTTTTCTATATTTAGCTGAGATCTATATTTTGTCTTCAAGGCATCCACTGCAGAAAATCCGGTTTGAAAAAGGTAGGATGTTGAAAATGGTAATAGTATACGAAGGGCTTTTGTTTTCAGTACAGATAATTCCTCATCCACCTCTACCCCAAATTCAAAGAGCGATTTATTACAAAATTGCCTTTTAATTTTTCACTGGATGTGAAATCTATGAAGATTTCTTCTTTGGAAGTTGAGAGCCCTTTTGGAGTATCTTGAAATAGATCCCTAATCCACTCGTAACTTGCTACCAAGCTGTCCTCATTCAGAAAATACTTTTTTAAAATTCTTTGCCAACATAGCTAAATGATTTTACATGTTTTAAAAACAACTTTCACATGTTGTTCTACAGATTTGTAAGTTTTAACACATATCGAGCTGGGGCTTTTTTCCATCATTTACTTCAGTAGTGGTAAATCCAAAATTTAAGTATTTTTGAGAAGATCGCCTTGATTTAATTTTCGGAACCATGCTCGTTCGTCTGTGTACTTGTTGATTCTTTATTATGGTCGAATGTTTGCTTACGACTTAAAAATGTATGTATGATATTGTTTTAATCTACTGCCGTAAATACTTAATTACCGTGAATTACAATTAACGTGGAAATTTAAAAAAAATGTATGTTGTGGAAGTGGTCCCTATGTGTTTTTGTCTCAGGAAACCAGACGAGGATGTTGATACAACTCTTTTATTTCCAAACTCGGTTACTCAGGGAGTATGTCGGGGGGGGAACACTTACGATGGGCACCGTTTCTGCGCTCTCGCTCGTCTGATCTCCCACACACACTCTCTGAAGAACTCTTAATTTGCGTTTCGCTTAATACACTTATTCACCGCCGCGCGGCGCCCACTGCGCATGCTCGAACATACCCCCGGCCTTGCAATATCAATATTCAACAATAGCAATACAGTTTCACAATTCACAACAAGTTCACAAAAATTACACAATTGTTTTCAAAATTATTATATATATATAAAAGGTACTATAAATTTTCAGTAAAAAAAAAAGAGTTAAAATTACAATAGCACAATTTAAAGATAAACACACAATTTCTTAAATGAAAATTAACCTTAATTATTTACATCTACAGGTAGAATACAGATCTTAGTTATGGGCCTCTTAAATTCTCCGTTCTTTGTTTTAATCCTGACTGTTCTCACTTTACCATCAGAACCATGATTGACCTCAACGACGCGCCCTAAAAGCCAGTTGCAAACTGGTGTAAAATCCTCCTTTACAATTACCATTGTACCACACATTACATTGTCCTTCTCGATCATCCACTTTCCCTCTGTTGGAGAGTATTCAGATAATCTGTACTCCATTTTTTCCAAACTACTTGAATTACCTTTGTTGTTCTCTGCCAACGGCTTAATCTATTGTCACTAATATTAATTACTAGGGGGCTCAAGAATAGAATTAATTGATCTACCAATCAAGAAATGTGCAGGCGTTAATACCTCAAAGTTATCAAAATCATTAGATATTGGTGTAAGGGGTCTGGAATTTAAAATTCCTTCTACCTGGATAATCACTGTTTCAAACTCCTCGTAGGTGAGTCGGGATCTTCCCAGTGCTCGCTTGAGGTGATATTTCACTGACTTTATGCCCGCCTCCCAAAGACCTCCCATATGTGGGGCCCTTGGTGGAATAAAATTCCATTCAATACCTTCCTCAGTGAAATATGCCGCCAGATTTTGATCTGGAAAGTTATGGGTCTTATAAAATACCTTTAGTTGAGAATTCGCTCCAACAAAATTTGTTGCATTATCCGTAAAAATTTTGGATGAACATGAACCTAGACATGAATCTCTTAAGGGTCGCAATTATTGCATCCGAAGTCAAATCGGAAAGAATTTCTAGGTGGATGGTACGTGTCACAAAGCAAATGCAAACACAAACATAAACTTTATTCAAAACGCCCTTTCTCTGGTGTTTGTAAGTTACAAAATATGGACCTCCCAAATCTAGTCCAGTTATACTGAATGGAGGGGCCATATTTACTCTTTCATATAGAAGATTGCCCATTATTTGAGAAGAGGGAATTGGTTTACACTTGAAACACACCACACAAGTATGAACCGTTTTCCTAGCTAGGTTTCTACCTCCTAAAGCCCAAAATCTCAATCTTGCTGCATTCAGCAGTCCTTGTGGACCAACGTGAAATAATTTCTTATGCAAAGTTATGAAATATATTTTACTTAATTTAGAATTTTTAGCCAGTATAGCTGGATGCTTTTGGCTGTAGGGTATGGAAGCTTTTTCCAGCCTTCCACCAACTCTCAGGATTCCTTTATCATCCTGGAATATATTCAAAGATTTAAGATTACCTGACGGGTCACTTAAGTTAATGCCACTCTGGTCCTGTTTAATAAGCCAGGTTTCTGCATCATTTACCTCACTTGTAGTTAAATGTCCCCTCTTTTTTCACCTTGTATCTGCAATTTTCAATAAATCTATAAATATAAGAAACAATATGTATTATTTTAAAATAATTATTAGAAAGGTCCATAAGATGGTTGAAAAAGTCAAAGTTCTTGGAATTCAGCAATGAAGTCTCCAGAGTTCTCTCCGACACCCTTAGTTCGCAGTCAAAGCCATCTCTCTGGGTTGGTTCTGCAATGACAGTAGTTGAATAAGTACTCTGTAGAAGCTCAGGACCATGCCACCATAGAGAGTCGTCACGAAGCTCCTCAGGAAGTAGTCCTCTAGATAACACATCTGCAGGATTCTGTTCTGATGCAATGTGATGCCACTGGTCACGGGAACTTAGTTGATGAATCTTAGACACTCGATTAGCCACGAACGTCTTCAATTCTCTTGATTCTCGATGTATCCATGAAATCACAATAGTCGAATCCGACCAAAAATGCACAGCTGTAATCTGAAGATTCAATGCCTCCTTCACCTTCTTCATCAATTTAGCGGCAAGAACTGCCCCACACAGTTCAAGTCTTGGAATAGAAATCTGCTTCAGAGGCGACACTCGGCTTTTACTCGTTACAAGACACACTTTGACTTCTCCAAGGGCAGATATAGACTTGAGATAAATGGATGAACCATACGCCTTTTCCGATGCGTCGCTAAATGCATGTAACTCAATGCTCTCCGCTCTATGAATCACAATACATCTGTCAATAGAGATGTTATTCACGGCTTTCAAAGAGTCGATAAATCGACGCCACTCCTTTTGTTCTTTAAAGGGAAGTTCATCACTCCATCCCAATTCCAGCAACCACAATCTTTGCATGAATATCTTTGCCCAAGTTATGATCGGTCCAAGGAGACCCAAAGGGTCAAAGATTCTTGCAATAGTAGACAAAACCATTCTTTTGGTGAATGAAGTTGGCCTTTGTTGCTCTATTCTGAAAAAGAAAACAGTCTAACTTAGGGTTCCAAATCATTCCAAGTGCTTTAGTCTCCTCAGACTCCAAAAAAGCATACTCTTGTAAATTGGAAGTTATCTCGGGTAAATTTCCACACCACTTATGAAGTTGCATCCCTGCGGTCTTGAACATTTCTATTAATTGATGCTGCAATTCTATTACCTCTTCTATACTCTCGGATCCCGATAGTATGTCATCCATGTAGCAGTCACTCAGCAACACAGGAGCTGCTAAAGGAAAATTATTAGCTTCATCCATCGCTAACTGTTTCAAAGTTCTCGTGGCTAGATAAGGTGCGCTAACTGTGCCGTAGGTTACTGTAGTTAACTCGTACGTTTTTATTGGCTCTCCTATGCCCTTCTTCCCCAGAATTCTTTGCAAACACGTTTGCTCGGATGTATGTTTATCATGCGAAACATTTTCTCTATATCCGTAGTAAAGGCATACTTGTGCTTTCGGAAGTGAACCATAATGGAAAAGAAGTCTTCTTGGACCAGTCCGCCATTAAATTGAATTGAATTTAAAGATTTCCCACTCGTTGAAGGACTTGATGCATTAAAGACAGTTCTCATTTTAGTTGTAGACTTTTCGGGGCGATAAACACCATGGTGTGGCATGTAAAATGAAACTCCAGATCCATCCGCCTTGATTTCCCTCATGTGGCCCAAATCCTCATATTCCTGTAAAAATTTCTCATACAGGGACAAATATTCTTTATCTCTACTCAGTCGTTTCCACAAAGAGTTTAATCTCTGAATCGCGGTTTGTCTGGATTCACCAAGACATGAAGGATCTTTTTTAATGGCATCGCCACCGTATATCTCCCCTGGTCATCTCTCGAATGAGTGCTTTTAAAATGGTCTTCGCAAATATCTAATTCACTGGTTTTAACAGAATCGATTTCTACATTTTCGATTTCCCAAAACTTCTTAATTGAATGCTCTAGATTATCCGCAGCCTGAATAAACCCACAATGTTCTTTTCCCTTCGCGTCTGAAGAAGTAGATCCGGAAACGATAAATCCGAAAACAGTGTTTTGAAAAATAACATTTGAACCCTCCGTCTTGAACTGTCCGGGTAACATTAATTCATAAAATACTTCTGCACCTAATAGCATTTGCACGCGCTCTGGAATATTGAAATTTTTGTCAGCTAATTTAAGATTGGGAATATTATTCAGATTAAAATCGATTTTCGTTGTTGGAACAAGATCTTCCGTTATTGTAGGTACCAAAAAAAAAAGTCTAATGTTTTAATGTAACTCCCTTCTTTATTGCTAATAGATACTGAAACACGCGAGTCTATTGGAATTACTGTTTTGTTTAGTCCCGAAACCGAAACATTAGTCTTGTATTTTTCAATCCAATTAAATCGCATAAGTTGCTCATTAAAAAGTTCGAGGTAGATCCGCTATCTAAAATTGCTTTGACTGGGAATAAACCATTTTCACATTTTATATAACAAATTGCTGAGCTTAGCAAAACACATTTTTTTCTGTTTATACTCGTTGCGGTTAATAAGTTATGATTTTCTGCTCGTGGTTCGAAGACTGGCGCTGAAGTGTTAAGAGGTTCAAAGGTGGAGTTCCTTACTTCCTGGTTTGGCTGGCGCTCTGTATAATGTATCGTTTTATGATGTCCCTTTTGACACTCAGAACAAACAAATCTCGATTTACAGTCTTTCGCTCTATGAGATGTAGAAAGGCAATTAAAGCAAAGGTTATTAGTTTTAATCAGATCAATTCTCTTATTTATGGGAAGTTTTAAATACACTGCACACTTATATAATGGATGCGATTCAGCACAACAAATACATTTAGAATCTTTAATTTCACTCAAAAATACCCTTGACGCGTTTTTCACTGTATTATTTCTAGTAAGAACATTCGGCAAAGTTTTTAAGCTCTTTTCCCGAGAAGTATTATACAAAGTCTATCTCTTTGGCAAGCTCTAGTGGGCGAAACCAATCATTTCCTGCTCGAACGGAAATGTGTGACGCTACCTCTTTTTCAAGCGAACTGAAAATTTTGTCGGACACAATAAGATCGTTTAAAATGTCAAAATCAGAGACCTTTCTTAATTTTAAGTAATACTGCCAATTTGTAATTAAGCGAGAAGTATATTGAATAAATGTTTCATTTGGATGACGCGTAGCTTTTTTAAATTGTTCAAGGAATTGATTTGCACTTGGCTCATATTCTCTTAGTATTATTGATTTTAGTTGTTCATAGTTGTTAAGCTCGTCATCTTTAACATATGTTAACACATTTGAAGCTTTTCTCCCAACAAATTTAATAAAATCTCCGACATGAATTTCTCGGGCACATTTTTTGATACAAAGGCTCTTTCTAACGAAGCGAAAAAGAATGCCCAACCTTCAGGTCTATTAGGCACCTTCACCGTTAGGATTCGAACACTTTTCACCAACGCATCCAGCGTGTTACAACCCTCACCTGTTCTCTCGTTATCTGAATTAACATTTAAACGTGCTAGTTCAAGCTCAAGCTCTTTTTCTCGTAACCTATTTTCGGCTTCTTTTTTACGGTCTTCCTCTGCTCTCTTACGGTCCTCGATCGTATATTGAATTAATTCTTTAACAAATTCAACATCCTCTTTAAAATATTTATTTTCTTTAATAATTTCAGTTAACGATAGTTACTTTTTCAGCAACAGTCTCACCAAGTTCAAGAGCTACGATCCGAAGATCTTCCTTACGGCAGTTCTTAAACATTTTTCTCTAAAATTAATTTAGTCCTCAATTTATAATAATAAAAACACAAAAAAGACCACTACTCACGTCACCTTGAATAGCTCACTTCTCCGGCTCGACGGACCATGTTGTGGAAGTGGTCCCTATGTGTTTTTGTCTCAGGAAACCAGACGAGGATGTTGATACAACTCTTTTATTTCCAAACTCGGTTACTCAGGGAGTATGTCGGGGGGGGGACACTTACGATGGGCACCGTTTCTGCGCTCTCGCTCGTCTGATCTCCCACACACACTCTCTGAAGAACTCTTAATTTGCGTTTCGCTTAATACACTTATTCACCGCCGCGCGGCGCCCACTGCGCATGCTCGAACAATGTACATTCAAGCTAGATTCGGTAGTTATAGGAGTATCGAGTCGACCAAAACTGACTGGAATTGTACGAGGAAAAGCATTTTTACATGTTTTGCGCAGACGTCCGATAGGTTGCCCAGACTCACGCAAACGTACCCTATAATGCCAGATGTGATGGATATGATAGAGAGCGACATTGATTAGACTAATTTTCTAATGACATTTGTACTTTTAGAAATGAATGCTGAAGGAAATAAATCTTTAATTAAATACATCATTTTGCGATCTGTTCCAATTTAAAAATTAGAGAAAGAAAAATAACATAATTCTAAGTAATATATATTTTAAGTAATTTTCTTAAAATATATATTACTTAAAAGTTCCATATACACAAAATTTAATATACTTATCGTATTAATTTGTACGGTTTATAATTAAGATCGTATTGTAACTTTAGCGTCTCTCTCTCAAAGTGCATTTTTATTGCAGTAAATACATTATTGTTGTACAGGGAGGGGGGCGAGACAAAAAATTATGATTGAAAATTGGGTCGCCAGTATTGAAAGTTTGAGAAACACTGCTTTTAATGTATGAGTGGTGCACAGAGTATTTTATGACTAATTAATTAATACTAAATTAAGAACAAGTTTAATAATTATTAGCTACTTCCATGGGCTTGTCTTACAGAGCAAAGTTTTTGAAAGGAGTTTTAAGATAAGAAATTGACCCTCTGAGTTCATTTTCTATATTTAGCTGATATCTATATTTTGTCTTCTAAGCAACCACCGCATTTTGTAATATGTTCCAATTTAAAAATCAAAGAAAGGAAAAATAACGTAGTAATTATCCTATTACTTAACTTTTTTTTGCTTAAAAGTAACATATACAAAATTTAATACTTATGTCATGAATTTGTACGGTTTATAATAAATATTGTTGCTTTATCGTAAAAGTGCATTATTATTGCATTCAGTAAATTATTATGTATAAGGGGGCGATAAAAATTGTGATTGAAAAGGGGGCGCCAGTATTGAAAGTTTGAGAAGCACTGGCTTAAAGTTTTACTGTACAACTTGATTTCTCTTTGGCAAATTCATCAATTATTTTTGCCATATCTATTTTGTCCAAAACAATTTGTTCTGTATACAATATGGCCATGTTCAATTTGTCTTTTCTCCCATTGTACTTTTAAAATTATTTTTAACACATTGTAAAGCTGGAAAAGGTCTTTCACCTGATGCATTCGATAACGGTATTGTTCGAAATATTTTCTAAAGTATTTCTACATTAGGATTTCTCTTGCCACTCGATAAATTTCCAGTGGGAGGGGGTGTTATTATATATTTGTTTTCTTTTCTTTCCTTGCTCCAAATCGTATCGTCAAAATTAAAAGATTCAACATCACCTTTGTAAGTTTCTTTTAATTTTTGTGTAGCTTTCTTTTTAATTTCAGGTTATAATCTCTCGTCAAAAATACAATAAAGTGTTCTATAACAGTTTGATAAATCTCAGCTCTTCGGGATAGTTCTGTTCTTACCCTATCGCATATGACATAAAACGAATTAACTATGAAATTTTCCCTTTCAAAAATTCGTAACCAACCACTTTACTTTTACCAAAAATATTGTTTTTCCTTTTACTGCATGGGAATTTTTCCAGCTTTCTCTTCAAATGAGAGCCCTGATAAATCAATTGCTCCTTGTCCCTTTTTCCTAACTCATATCTGAAATTTTGAATATAGTTAGTTTTCTAGAGGTTTTAGTAAGCTGAATCCTTTTATTTATTCACACTGAACTTATTGCAATGATTCGCTATTAGTATTTATTCTCTGGAGTATGGTATTCCCAATCATGGTCAATAGGGAAGTTTCATATAATTCGATCTGTTTTTAAAGAGAAGTAGCCTC
The DNA here is from genome assembly GCA_019973935.1 of Trichonephila clavipes. NCBI lineage: Eukaryota > Metazoa > Arthropoda > Arachnida > Araneae > Nephilidae > Trichonephila > Trichonephila clavipes. The sequence continues at coordinate 621,767 of BMAU01020778.1, forward strand.
CAGTATTGGGGTTCTTTTTTGCCTCAATCGCATCACAGGTTTCAGCCAGGGTCACTTTCATTAATCTTTACCTTGCTATTAAGGCCTAAATTTAACTAAATTGAAATAGTTTGCTTTGAACTAGAAATGTCTTTTATCATGTAACTTCATTTAATTTCATTAGTAAAATACACTGAAGGAAATAAATCCCTTCACAAAGAAGAATTTGTGCTACGGCAACGAAATTTGGTAGGCGTGTTTATACATCTGAATAATAACATTGATTCAAATTTCTCGCTAGGTGCATAAGTGTGGCGCAAGTTGCGCCACGTGGAGGATGTGAATCCAGTGTACCTTAAATACGCACTATAAAGTTCGTGAGTGTTATTTATCGTTGAGATTTGAAGTAGTGAGTTAATGTTAGTCCAAAATGACTTTAGGACAACGAATAAGCCATTATCAACAGCTGTCTGAGTTTGAACGCGAGGTTGTATAATAGAGTTAAAAAAGGTGGATTTTCTTTCCACGATATTACAGAAAGACTTAAAAGGAATGTTTCCACTGTGTATGATTTTTGGTAGCAGGGGTCCAGGTAAGGCACTTTTTTTTTCTCAAGAAAACTACAGCTCAATCACGAGCGGGTCACCACTGACAAAGAAGATCAAAGTATTCACCCCCATGGCCTGGGGAACGTAGTGCATGTACAGCAGAAATTTCAGTTTTTCCGACATCAGAGCGACACTGTGAACTGTAACAAATCAATCGTTTAAGAAATAGCTCCCAGCCAGACTCCCTGTAGCGTTCATACCATTAGCTCTAAATAATTGACATCTGTGACTTCAGTGATGTCATCGGAGAGCGGATTGGGGATGTGTGTGTTGTGTTTTCTGATCAAAGTGGATTAAAGAGATTAAACGGGGAATATTAGGGGGGCCCTGCAAAGTCAGGTTATGGACCCCAAGCCATACTTGATGTCAATCAGGCTATCGGGTCCTAGAACCCTGGCTCAGCCCCGCGATGCAGGGGTTGATGAGTGAACGTTACTCACTGCAATAAAGCCTATATATTGATTAGAAGGCCATATCAGCGCCTGCAAACAATCTTTCTTTCACCTAGATACACAGGGCCTGCACCCACAGTTGTCGTCTGGCGTGAGCAATTTTCTTTGATTCAAGGAGCACCCTCGAGGTTAATTCAAACACCAGACTGCAAACTAGTACGTCAGCCTAGCGATTCAAACTGTTGCACTGCGATTTATAAACATCATTCAAGAGGTATTTTCTAAACAGAATAACGGGCTCCCTCATTCCTGTTATAATACAACAGGCTCTATAGGATGTCAACGTGTTACGTTGACCTGCTAGATCACCAGATCTTTCTCCAATCGAGCACAAATGGGAGATCATTGAACGGCAATATCAACTTCATCCACAATCAGAATTAAGTAACTTGACCGACTAAGAGCAACAGGCATGCGATTCCATCTTACAAACTGATATCCGGTATCAGAACGACGCATGGCATGCACGTTTGCATGCTTGGATTTAAAATTGTGGCGTTTACATCGGATTTTAAAGTATTAACGTTAACATTTGAAATGGTTCTACTCGCGCTTACATTAACCTCTGATCTTGAAATTTTAATCAATAAATATGTTATCTATACATTTGTATAGGTGGTCGATTGCCGAAGTTTTATTAGTTGACAATATTTTTGTCTTGCTGTTGGGATTTTTTCCCCATCAGTGTAAAATGTATTCGAAAGTAATTAAGGGAAGGCTGTGAATTGAAAACGAAATTGTTTGATTTGAATAGTATTCATTTGTTCGAAATAAAATGTGGGCAAAAAAAATGCATGTGAAAAATGTGTACAGATTGCAACAATACGGGGGAAAGATGGCTAGAGCTGCAACACGACTCAAATACGAGGAAATCATAGGGGTTGCAATATCGGCTCAAGATCTTTTTGTTACACGTTGAATTTATAAAGGGAATTCATCACGCTTGAGGCCCCTGGAGGCCGCCTGGTTCGCCACCCACTTCATCCCCCTCTGTTGACCATGGTTCACAATTATGAGGTCCTTTACCAACAGTTCTAGTGTAGCTTTATAATGCGACGTTCTCTCTCTCTCTCGTAATATCGAATTTTAGAAATGCTAATGCCAACCTTCTCTCCAAATTTCCACGGGATGTCTTTGAACCTTGCGGACTCTCTAAGCAATAGGTCTTCAGTAACCTTGGGATTCAAACCCACGTAATGCCGGTCATAATTCGGGACCTTAACGATTGGGCTACGGAGACCACACTTTCCTTGTGGATTCAAAAGTAGTGTGAGCTCCAAATTTAGGTCATTATGTAGTAAATAGAAAACAACAAATTCATTTTATTTTAATCGAATAATCATCCCATTAAATCGAAACCTTACAATATAACAAATTATTATAGTTTATTAAGGTCATGTAAATTATAAACTTTTTCAAGATGTGTACTTTTGGAAAACCTTGAAAGTGTGAGTGAAGTGTGAAGAAAGTGTCTTCTTTGTGCATTCAGTGATGGTTTAGAGAAGGGATTTTCTGCTGCCATATTTATTTCGGTGTTTAAAAAGGTAGTCGTTATCTGTTTTGCGAGTAGGTTCTAATGGGAAAAAAGAAAAGAAATATTGCCAGCTAGGGACTTTTGTGGTTCTTTGAATTTAATTTAAAAAATCATTGAGATGCGTTTACAATTTTCGAGTTTAATATGTGAACAACATAGAATCGAGAAATAACATTCGAATATAATTTTTTAAAGTTTTTTAAGGAAAGCAGAGGAAGTCGTTCAGTTTCAATGTAATCGAATTTAAACATTATTCTCACTTTGAATTTTAGAAGTCTGGAAAGTATTTCTGAATTATATAGATATTCATATGAGACCTTTTCCTTTCGAAACGCTTCCATAATGCATTTATAAGTGATTTAAAGGTATCTAGATAACTTTGATCCATCGAAATACCATCTAGAGGTAGGTTAAGGTAGTCGGAGGCCCCTGGTGGTAAAAAGTTTGAAGCCCATGAACTCAAGAGTAAAAAAAAACTAAAATAGTAAAAAGATTCACTGATCGGAAATTCTCGAAATAAAATGTATTGCTAATAATAAAACTCAACTGCTAAAGAAAAATCTTAGGTCTTTTTTTAAAAAAATTAGAAACCCTACAAGGGCTTACAATTTTTCTATACAGCTTCACCTCTTCATTTCTCTTAGGCAAATTTATCAATCATCTTAGCCGTATCTATTTTATCCAAAACATCTTGTTCTATATATAACATGGCCAAGTTGTTAAATTTGACTTTTGTGTGTGTGTGTACACCATAATACTTCTTAAACAATTTTCAACACACTTTAAAACTTAAAAAGATCTCCCATCTGATATATCGGTATTGTTAAAAATATTTTCAAAAAGATATTTACATTATGGAAAGTATCTCCACATTATAAGATTTATCTTGTAACACGGTACATTTCTAGTGGTTTATTGTATTTTTTCCCCTTCCTTTAAAAATAGTAAAAACTTGTGGGACCCCCTGGTTTCCACCCTGGACACTAAGATTAATTTGAGGCAAAGAATGACCAGACGCCATTTGTATAATAATAACTTATATTTATTCACTTGTTCAAATATCAAAAATCTAATAACAAATAGTAGGCTTTATGTCTACGTCAAAAAGGCATTTAATTTTAATGTTAAATTTTGAAATAGGAAATTAATCGATAACTACGCGCAATATTAATAAGGTTAGGAAGGAAATAGGAAGGAATAGGAAGTCTGAAAAATACACGCAACTTGAATTATTAGCTTTCATTAACTTAAACTAATTTTATTAAACTAACGCTTGTGGTATACAGTATTAAACTAGAATGTATCACCTGGTAGTACTCTGAACTCTTCACGGGTATATTAACTTCCTAAGGTTCCTTCGCTGAGTACTAACAGCAATGCTCTTCACTATCGTCATCCAATTGAATCCTACAAACTTTGTCACTACTGTTGCTGGTTCAATTGCCTTCATCTCCGTTAACTTACAACGCTCTACTTAAACACCCTATCTACTTTACATATCCCGTTTTCTCCTTTTAGAGTTGATTGGAAATATACGCGAGAGAATTTACAATCCCCAAAAACGCCTAAGAATATTAGTGGAAAGGTTCCGTAAAGATTCGTCACAAACTGATCGAATTTATATTGTCAAAATTAAGATTCAATAGCGTTTTTGTAATTTCCTTTGGGTTTTTATTTATTTATTTTTTTTTTTGCAACTTGATTCTTAATTTCAGGTAATAATCTCTCGTCATAAAACATGGTAAAGTGTTCTATAATAGTTTCATAAATCTCAGCTAATCGGGATAGTTCTGCCCTTGCCCTATGGGGCATATGACATAAAATGCAATTGCTATGGAATTTTTCCTTCTTTAAAATATCATAACTGACTTCTTTTTTTTCACTGACAGGACAAGTGCGGCCAGCGAACTTGCTCTGCTTCCTTTTCAAACGAGAGCTCTTATAGATCAGTTGCTCCTTGTTCTACTTCTCCTAATTTATTTCTAAAATTTGGGGTATAATTTCCTAGAGATTTTAGTAGACCAGTAGCGCACACAAGAATTTTTAGCAGGGGGAGGAGGTCCGGGGTCGAAAGTTCATCATTCTTGTATCATGCCTTTTTTGATATTGTCGATTTTTGGGAACAAAACACAGAAAAAAACTAATTATTGAATAAATAATTAGCATTAATTAATAAAATTAACCATTAATAACAAATACTTCATTAAATTTTTAAGTGCTATATATTTAGAATTATAATCAATCGGAAAAAAATCGAGGGCTTTGGGGAGGGGGTACGGACCCCCAGCCCCCTTGTTTGCGCCACTGTAGTAGACTATATACATTTAGTAATTCACATTACACTTGTTGCAATAATTTGCTAGTAGCATTTATTTTCTGGAGAATGTATTCCCAATCATGGTCAGGAATGATTGCTGAAGTACAATTTTTAGCCAGTCAAAATTTGGGCATTCAGAAGATCTAGTAAGAAGTTGAGATAATGGTAATTTTTTGAAGAAAGTTTAGACATTGTCCAAATTTGATCCAGTTATATCAGAACACCTTAATAATGCCAGTAAATGCAAAAATAACAAAACGCTTATTTCACACTACTTAGAGCAGCATTTTCAAAATGAAATAATTACTATTTTAGCCGAATTTATTCGTAATGAGATAACACGCATTGTCAAAAAAGCAAAATATTACACTATAATTGAATCTACACCAGATATTAATCACACAGAGCAAATAAAGTTTGGAAAAGATGTGTGAGCACTACTGATGGTAAGGTATATATTTTAGAATTTTTTTCTAGGAGTTTTTAGGAATACTACACAAGAAAAGCTTTCAGATATGGGCACATTCTCTATTGAATCCGTCTCTGAAAAAATTGATTTCACCAAAATGTGTTGACAAATTTGCCTCCCCAAAAGCCAGAAGTTTTTTTTATAATTAATTATTAAGTAGTCTTTGTAGAAGAATTGATTTACATACTTTTTATTTCACGAGATTTATGCTTTAGTACTTTTTTATTAAATTATATTTTCTGAGTAAATACTGATATGTGTGTGTTTTGCTTTTATCATTATAAAATGTCTTATATTGAGAATTATTTTTTACTTTTTAGTTAGATTAACTATAAAAGCGTGCTTTTACTTTTTTTAAAACTATAATTTAGTTATAACTTCATTTGCATTGGTCATAGATTTGTTTTTTACATAAGAAACATAGCTCTCTTCAGCAGTTACAACACTTGCTTCCTTTCGGATCCGAAATATCTTGATTTATTTTCCTCACTTTTCTACTCACTATACTTTTCCCTGGAGTAGAGATATCTCCTTTATGTTCCCTGGAGTAGAGATATCTCCTTTATGGAGTTTAAAGTTGTCCGTCTACTTTTACTCGAACTTTCTTTCGCATAGGAACTGCTATTTTCAACCCTCCTTCTTGTCATTCAATTTATCCTTTCTTTCTTTTCCCGTCTAGATCACAGATTTTCACAAATGTTTGGCGCAGTATAGCCAGATTTGGCTCTTGCGCCATAAAATCTGACATTCATTCATCCGCATAGGAACTGCATGAATTAGATAACAGTGGCAACGATTGACTGAACCAAATGAATTTCGAAAAGCAGAATGGGCTGTTTTCTTTCCTTTTTAGAGGGTTTAGAACTTTTCTCTGACCTTCTTTCCCTTCCCAAATTACCTTTTATGAAACTTGAAGGAGAAAAAGACGCGTTAGTGATTTCTTTACTCACTTGTCTATTAACTGGTTACGTCATAATACAGAATTTTTTGCTTTTTAGCTTGGAGGGTGGGAAAAAAGAAGTAAAATGCTTGAATGTGCCGCACGTGAAGAGTTTATTTACATTGAATTCTAGGAGAATGGATGTAAGGGGATTCAAATCAGGTATTTTCCCTTATTTCCGCGTGACAGCGTGAAAGTGATATTATCAGGCAGTAGCATGCCGTCGCATCTTTTGATTTATTGATTGCTCACTTAAAATAACTGTATTGTAGAATTTATTTTAACTTTTAATGCAATTAATTCACAATAAGTTCTTTATCACACACAATTTTTTTTTTACCATCTAACATATTCATCTTAAATCTTAATAATTTTGAAGTAACATGTGTGTGTGTGTTTCAACAAATCATTTTAAGTTTTTGTAAACAAACATTTAGGAATTTATTAATTTTTAGAAAAATAAAGACAGAAAAAAAGAACGGTGAAAAGGATTTTTGATGCCTTAAGGTATCCGAACACGTTGAAAATGACCAAATTCGGACAAGACTGATATTTTTGTTTTCTATTTTATTTAATACATCTATATTTTGGCTTTACAAAACATACTTTGCTTTGATTCTATGCTTCTTAGAGGCCAAGTTACAATCAATTTTATTAAGTTAGAAAAACCGGAAGTGGGTCTTTGATCTACAAGAAGTGGGCATTTAAATTATTCGAAATCTATCATGGCGAGTCTGATCACACAAAATATTACAAATGTATTTCTATAAAACTTTTTGCACCTGATATTTATGCTATTTTCTAGAGAATGTACTAAAACATTTCTTATAGTATGAATATTACTTGAGTTAGGGCATGTTATTTAAATAATGGTCTCATAAAAGCGTTATTTTTCTTATAACGTTTACTCAATCATCTCTAAAAGTTACAAATTTTAATAAAACATTAAAATTTTAGTACATTCTCTAGATAAATGCCTCTAGATTGTTTTGGTAATTCTTTTACTAATATAAGTTTATTACTTTTTTCTCTAATTGCTTTGAAGTTTTACAAAAATATTGCTAAAATTTCACATATAATTGTGATTTTTATAAAATTCCGGCAGTTTATTTTAAATATTGTTGATTAAATATTAGTATTTATTGGTATTGAATCCTAAAAAAGTCTTTATATATTTAAATATGTTATTTTGTCAAAAAGTACTCAGAACGTGTTCGGATACCTTAATGTAATCATTATTAAGCAATCTAACAGTTATAAACGTATCGTACGTATACACACAAACTGCAATACCTAAAAGTCATGAAATTGTAATATATAAATATCAAGATGGAGGTAATGTTATATAATACATACAAACGGAAAGTGCAGTGGCATGGCTTTCATTTGTACTCAAAGGGTTGATGTGAAAAGTTTTCTCACATGATTATGGCCGCCTTACGAGAAAAAATAGAATTTGAAACGTTGGAGCAAGTTGACACTTTTTGCATTCCATATCAACAAATTATGGAACTCTATATTCCCCGATCTACAGTGACAAGAGTGTGTTGACAGAGGCAGATTAAGGTAGTTTTAGGCTCCTGGCGGTAAAAGGTTTGAGGCTCATGAGCTTAAAAGTCGAAAAACTAAAATACTGAAAAGATTCGCTGACTTTAAATTCTCAAAAAAAATAAAATGCATTACTAATAATAAAACTCAATGGCTAAAGAAAAATATTAACTGCATTTAAAAAAATTGAAAACCTTACAAAAGAGCATGCAATTTTGTTATAAAACTTTACTTCTCGATTTCTCTTTGGCAAATTCATCAATTATTTTTGTCGTACCTATTTTGTCCAAAACATCTTGTTCTATGTATAATATGGCCATGTTGTTTAATTTTTCTTCTCTCCCATTACTTCTTAAATAAATTTTAACTGAAAAAGATTTCTCCCCTGATGCATTCGATATCGGTATTGTTATTCTACACATTAGGGAAGGTATCTCTACTTTAGGATTTTCATGTAACACGATACATATCTAGAGGAGTCTTCATTTTAACTTTGTTTCCTTTTAAAAATAGTAAAAATTGAGCCAATTCATATGGTCAAAATTAACAGATTCAATATCGTGTGTCTTTGTAAGTTTCATTTACACTCTATAACAAAAAAACGACACACCAAGAACGAGTTGTCCGATAGAGACAAAAAATGCTACGTGGAAAGATTACGTATAAAATAAAAAATGATTAGAATTTCAGAAAAATTGAATGATTTTTTTCAGAGTTATATAGTTAAAAAAGAAACGAGCTGAATAAAGAGTTGCCCCACATCTAGCCTGAATGCAAGCTGCCACACGACGTGATCCAGAGTGATATAGCACCCTGATGGTCTCCTGGGGTATTTCTTGCCAAATTTTTGCTCCAATTGTCGGTCCAGGTCATCAACATTCCCTGGTAGAAGCAGTCGCCTTCCCATCATATTCCAGAAATGCTTGATTGGAGAGGGATATGGTGATCTGGCTGACCAAGGAAGTGTTTGATAAGCTGTAAGACAGTTCATAGAAACACGTGTGGTATGTGGTTTGGCATTATCTTGCTGAAAAATAGGGCCAGGAACTGTGGTAAAACAGTTCTCAGAATGCCGTCGATGTATTGCTGTGCTATAAGTGTGCCTCTAATGATGACCAAAGGAGTCTGGCTTCAAAAGAAATGGCACCCCAGACCATAACCATGGTGGACACTCGTGTGCGGGTCGTAAGTCCGATGGTTGATAATGATGAATCAAGTGCTGTGACAGCTGATATGACAATCAATCTGTCCTCCTGATCTGCTGTGGCCGTAGGTCGACCGTTACCATCATGACGCTAAAATCTGCTACTGTCCACCCATTCTTGCCTGACTCTTCTAATGGCCGCATCACTTCGACCCATATGACGCGTTTCTTCGATTTGCTCTACCCCCCTCTTTCTGTCCAATAATACGACCTCTTTCAAACTGACAGTTGCTCGTAATGAACTCGAGTCCTACGGCGAGGCCGTTTTTCTGTTCTTTAAAGACATCAGAACAACAGAAATTTTCACCATAAAATTGAGAATCACTTCTTATAGACACCTGCTGAGTGCGCAGTTCCGATGCGCTGTAGCTACCGCTATTCATTCGTTGGACACCAAACTTTAATCATTTACATATTCGGTAGAAATGTCTTTGCAAGCGAAATTTTATTACAATCGGGCAACTCCTTGGTGCGTCGTTTTTTGTTATAGAGTGTAGTTTTTGTGTAAATGTCTTCTTAATTTCAGGTAATAATCTCTCATCAAAAAATACAATGAAGTATTTTATAATAGTTTCATAAATCTCAGCTCTTCGGGATAGCTCTGTTCTTGCCCTATCGCAAATGGAATAAAATGACTTCACTATTAAACTTTCCCTTCTATCGAAAATTCATATCCGACTTTATATTCACCAAAAATAATTTTTTCTTTTTTGCTGCCTGTTAGCTTATCCAGCTTCCTCTTCAAACGAGCGCCCTGATAATTCAGTTGCTTCTTGTTCCATTTTTCCAAATTCTTTTCTGAAATTTTGGATATAATTCTCCAGATATTTTAGTAGACTAGATCCTTTTAATAATTCGTTCTCAACTTAATACAATGATTTTCTAGAAATATTTATTCTTTGGAGAGTATGGTATTCCAAATCATGGTCATCGGGTAAGTTACATATTTGTCCATCTGTTTCAAAGGAAAATTGCCTCCAGGATGATGGTATCTTTTTCCTCATTCGTATCACGGATTTCAGCCAGGGCCGCTTTTATTAATCTCTATCTTGCTATTAAGGCCTAAATTCAACTATCTTGAAATAGTTTGTTTTGAACTAGTCTCATATCTTTTATCACATAACTTATTTTTGTTTTATTTATCTTCATTAGTAAAATACACTGATGGAAATAAAAATCCCATAACTAAGTAAGAGTTGTGCTTTTTAAATGAAATTTGGAAAGTGTGTTTACACGTCTGAAAGACTTTGATTCAAATTTCAAGCAAGTTGCGTAAGTGTGGCGCTAGTTGCACCACTTTGAGGGTACGAATCAAGAGTACTTTAAATACACGCTCTAAAGTTTGCGAGTATTTTTTATCGTTGAGATTTGGCGTAGTGATTTGTTGTTAGTCCAGAATGAATTTAAGAAGAGGTTTGAAAAAGGTAGTAAGAGGGTTTTGTTTGAAAGAGGTAATAAGAGGTTTTGTTTGAAAGAGGTAGTAAAGTAGAGCTAAAAAAGATGGATTTTCTTTCCGCGATAATGCAGGAAGACAGGGTGGGAATGTATCCACTGTGCACGGTTTTTGGTAGCAGTTGTCCCGTGTAGGTACTACCTCAAGAAAACTGTGGTCCTACCACACATGGGTCACACTGACATAGAATACCGCCATATTCCTCACATGGCAGGGGAGCATTGTGGTGCATCTACAACAGAAATTACAGTTTTTTTCGTCACCAGAGTGACACAGTGAACTGTAATACACCAAATCGTTTGAGAAATAGCACTCAGGCAGTCGCTCTGTATTATTCATGCCATTAGCTCCGAATCACTGACATCTGCGATTTCAATTATGTCACCCTGGAGATCATTGGAAAGAGAGTGGCTATGTGTTCTGTACTCCGATCAAAACTGTTTCTATCTTGGTGCCAGTGATGGCTGTTTGATTAGAAGAAGGTCAGGTCAATGCTTGCAAACAACCTTTCTGCAGCCCAGGCACGTTGTGCCTGCGCCTAGAGATATGGTCTGATGCGATCAATGTTTTTCGATTGTTGGAGCACTCTTGAGGTATATACACACACCATATTTTAAGACTTGTACATCAGTCTGGTGATTCAAACTGTTTCACTGCACTTTATAAACATCATTCAAGGGGTGTTTTCTGACAAGATAACGTACGCTCTCATATGCTCTCTAGCAGTGGTCCGTGGATCAAATACTGCGCCGCGAAAAGAAAATTAAATTATTTCCGTGCCTCAGGTTTGTACGAATTTCCATGGAAATCACTTTATATTCCCTGTTAAATCACTTTATGTTCGTTTTTTGTAGTAGCTGGATTTTATTCTGAGGGCATATTTATATACAATTAAACTAAAATTATTGAATCAAAACAATCTAAAATATAAACAACCAACTTCCCTCCCCCAGCGGGGTGCGGTAAAATCATCAAACTTGGACCAGTTCGCGATGATAAAAAGTTTGGGAAATATTGCTCTATAGAATGTCAACGTGTTATATTAGCCTGCTAGATCATCATGCTTTTTTAAACGGTCGACAATGACAGTGTCATGTAGAACCAAAACTAAACAACTTTATACTGACCGACGAAGAGCAACAGGAATGCACTTCCATTCCCCAAACTGATATCAGGTACCTGTACGATACATTGTATGCATGTTTGCACTCTTGCATCTAAAATTCTGTCAATTACAGCGGTTTCCAATGTATCATTATTTAACATTAAAAATGGCACTTTTCACGCTTACATTAACCTGTTATCTTGAAATTTTTATCAATGAAATATGTTACGTAGATAAATGTATTGCTGAAGCATTTGTTAATAATAATTTTCTCTTGGTAGGACTTTTTCCCTTTAGTGTAAGATCTCTTCAAGACTAACTTAGCACGACTCAAAATAAACTTGTTTGATTTGAATATTATTTATTTGTTCGAAATAAAATTTACGTAAAAAAACGCGTGCAAAATTTTGTGCAAATTGCAACTATACAGATGTACGCAAGAAAGATGGCTAGGGCTGCTACATGATTCAAATCTATGGAAATCATTGGGGTTGCAATATCGGTTCAAGATCTTTTTGTTGCAGGTTGAATTTATAACTGGAATCCATCAATTTCCGGGCCCCTATTGGCGCTGGGGCCTCTGGCGGTCGCCAGGTCATCCAGCCACTTAATCCACCTCTGTATAAGCCTAACGATTCTTCGAGTCCATGACGGGATAATTTTGGCCAGAAAGTGTATTAAAAAGGCTCAGTTAGTATCACATTTAAATTACCAAATTATTGACAAAGATATTTATTAAGATTATTTTCATAGTTAATGCCATGTAGTTGTGATGTCCAACGCTCTATCTGAACACAAATCTCTTTCCTTTAATGTAATCGAAACGCGTTACAATTAATAACTATTTCAAAATTTTTGCCTAACAAGCATATTCTAAACTATTTATTACTTGGATAATAGCTAAGATTCACCTTCATAGCTGCCATATTTTATTTCGGTGTCTGACGTTTTTTTACTAACAAAATGTACAGAGTAAAGTGCATTATCTTAATTTATTTTTAAGGTAAAGTACCTCCACAACGATGAATAAGGAATTGTGTTGAATATCAGTATCAGCGTTCTGATTATAAACGTTAAAAACAGGTGGAGATAGATTAACAGCTTTAGATATACACACACATACACACACATATGTAACGGTGTTGGCCGGCGTTGGTGTACTTAGATATCAGGTATCAGAAAAAACATCTTCAGAATTAATTTTCATCTTGTTTAGTTACACACACATAACGTAGATAATCTATCACACCTTTCTATTTCACATCTATTTGGTAAGAACATGAAAACAGACACACATAACAGAAGCGACATTTCACATGACGAACACAAAGACAAAGAGAGCGATCACAAAAAATTTTCGATTTATATACCGGCAGTGACAATCGCGTGACTCCTTTGTAAAGAGGACCATGGTTCAAAATTACGTGGTCCATCGCCAAAAGCCCTCGTGTAGCTGAACAGTGCGATGTTAATATTTACTCACTAACTCACTTCTTTGTAATAAGAGCTCTGATTGGTTAAAATGGGTGGGAAAGGGATTTCGGATACTAGTTGATTACGATTAAGATTATGGCGTTAGTTTTGAACCAAAGAATTAAAGCTTGTTTAAATATTATTAAAAGAGTTAATTAAAAGGATGCTAGAGGGAATTATTGCATATATATATATATATATATATATATATATATATATATATATATATATATATATATTAGAACATATTTACTTTTTCCTGTAATTTCCCACTTTAAATAATACAGCCAAGAAGGCCTCGTGTAGCTGAACAGTGCGACGTTAATATTCACTCACTCCCTCACGCGATAATCAGATTTTTAAATATCGTATTAATTCATTACTCGATGTTCATTTGAAATCTTTGGTGATAATAGTACAGGAGCTAATTTGTAAATAAGCGAAAAAGTCGAGTTCACATGTTTTAAAAATTAATTAAAGGTTACTACGTACTTAGAAACAGAGTTTAGAAGATGTCAATCATAAACTGTGCGATTATTAAGGCCATCTTTTGTGGTTATGTAAAAGAAACATCAATGAATTCAAAAGGAATTATTCCTTGTACTTAACGGATTCCTAATCTGTAATCCATGAATTCCTACAATGGTCAATATCTTTTTAGATTAATACAGTATTTTTCAATTAAACTCTTTTTTCGAATACAGTGGGTAACGGACTCGTTGCTGGCGTGTCATGAGCTCGGGCCCAGTACCACTGAAGACCCAACGTCCTACCGTTGGAGTGGTGTTGTAGTTAGGAGAGAGTGGTGCCAGCACAGGTGTCACCCTTGTTACTTGATCATGATTCAAAATTACGAGATCTGTCACCAAAAGACCTCGTGTAGCTGAACAGTGCGACGTTAATATTCATTCACTCACTCATTCGAATGTAATTTCAAATGAAACATTTAGTACCGTATACAGTGTGTTACGAATAGTATCGCTTCTCCCACCAATCAGCGTCAAGCTAATGACGTCATTATGTTGATGTTCTTTCTTTAGATGAACTAAAAGCTTCTCATTATAAAGTTGTGTATTGTGTTTGTGCGTTATTAAATGCTTCATATATATGGCCCATCCTTGTCTATTCAGTATTTTATAGATTATTTACACCAAAACCAGACATCGGGTAGATGTCAGCCCTGCAATAAGATTTAAAGAATTGTGTGGTGGTGAATTTAAGCTTCACAGTGCCAATTTAAGCTCATTTCAGGCCCTGGGTGCACAAGTTCTACGGGCCCCCTTCGCACTTGCGGATCAAAATTTATGAACAGAAAATCTGGTTAAGTCCTACTAATCCGGGCCCTTGGGCACCTGCCCAAGCGCCCAATTGATAAACCGACACTGATCGTATTCAAAGAAGTTTGTTGGTATTGGGAGGAAAGTGACCGTGTTCTGTAACACTGAAAAATGCCTATCTCCTTTGGACAAATTTTACCTTACAGCTTACTATGGTGGCTTTGCAGTCATTAGTACCCTCTTCTCCCGGTTATTGCAAAGCTTCTTAATTTATATATATATATATATATATATATATATATATATATATATATATATATATATTTACACGGCTTCATAATTTATTTGGTGCCCAACGTGGAGCGCGGTTTTGGTTCTTTGTTATTTTGAGTCTGAAAGAAATATGGATGAGACATAATTAAAAACACAACGAAAATCACTGTGTATGTCGTTTACGCTAAGCGCTAAAACTGTAGAAGAGGAGCTGACAAAAGAAGTTCCTGATGTGGTTCAACTTTCGATTTTAAAAATGCAAATAGGCGACAAATTTTCTTGTTTAGATATATGCCAAATGGATATTTTGAATCTAATTCTGAAGGAGAAAACCGACGAAAAAGCCTATGAAGAAGATTTTATAAAAGCGGAAATATATAGAGATTAATTTCCGAACTTTGTGCGGAAATAGAAAGACTATCTGTGAAAGAAACCGAAAATAAAAAGTCCCTGAAAAGAGGAAATTTAAGCTACCGAAAATTGAGCTCAAGAAGTTTGACGGCAATGCTAAATATTATTTGACATTTTGGAGTCAATTTTAAAAAAAATCATGAAGATGAAAGTTTGCCGAATGAAGACAAGTTCCAGTATTTGTTACAGGCCGTTGTTTCAAATTCAAAGGCGGTTCGAGTTTTCAAGAGTTTTCCCGCAACAGTGGACAACTATCCAAAAGCAATAGCCCAACTTCATGAACGTTCTGGTAGAGAAGATCTACTTGTGCATATCTATGTAAAAGACTTACTGTCAAGGGTTATGAAAAACGCAGCCCCAGGACGCTCTAAGACAGATCTTCCAGCATTATATGATGAACTGGAAGCAAAGATTTGAGCTCTAGAGAGCCTGGGGAGGGACAAGTAAGACAAATTTTTGAGTCCTTTAGTGAAATCCTGTCTACCAGAAGACATATTATTAGCGTTTGAAAGAAGCAAAAATTTCAAAAAGGATACTCCGGGTAAAGGTAGGACTTTGAAATTATTAATAAACTTCCTTAAACAAGAAGTTAAAAATGACGAAATGGTCCAACTTGCTAGGAATAATTTTTTCACTCCTATCAATCAAAAGAAAAGAGATATCAACAAACCGGATAAGTTCTCCCTCTGCAGCTACGTTGGTAAGCTGCAGAGGGTAACACATGATAGGAATGGCACAGGTAAGCGAAAATTAGGTAAAATCCTAGGAGGACCCACTGCTGTTTTTGGCGCCAAAAAAAAAGTGCCAAATTGAAGGTTTTCAAAAAGGCGTCAATGACGAAAAACTCTTGGGAAGCGCATGCGTCAGAGGGGGAGAAGAGGGGATGAAATGGCCATTTCGCAAAGATGAAATCGAATAAATACATTAAATTAACCATTATATAAAGAAAAAAACGGAGAAAGCAATGAAATTCATTTTAAAAAAGCATTCTAAAACCAGTGTGTACAACATAATTTACATTTTAAAAAAGGACGAAAGGGGCGATTCGCAAAGATAAAATCGAAGAAATACATGAAATCAATCATTTTAAAAAATGTTAAAAAGCACTTACCTTACGCTTGCATTTCGTCATGATCTGTTGGTGGATACACCCTTGCGATGGATGCAAGGAATTTATGAAAATTCTCATCCTCCAACTTGTGACCGTTAGATCGCCGCCACATGTATTCCGCAAGGTAAGAATCAAATTGACCCTTTACCCTTCTTATTAACTTTCAAGTCATTCACCACGAACGCATTCATGCTCTTGCCAAACCAATATCTCGTCAAAAGCAAGATAATAGTTATAGCATGTTTGCTTTCGCTAAACCAAGTGCCCTTTCTCACACTCCGAACGACGTCGTGGCGATTATCTTTCGACTGGTTGCGGCAACGCCATTCGTAGCCGTCAACCGTTCCCTTTCGCACTTGCAAACGCATATTTTTTTTACACCTCGGACATTCATAACGAGAAGCAATTAAATTAGCTTTCATACACCATTCTAACGTCTCTTTCTTCCCCTTTGTGCCCAGGAGCACAAAGAAACCTGTCGTAGCCTCACTTTCAAGTAATTTCCTTTCACACGCCATTCTTAACAACAACCGGTGGAGAGCAAACCTTCTCCAGCGAAGTCAAATGTCAAAATGACGTTTTTTCGGAAAAGGCGAAAAACGTTGCACTTTTTTAGGGTTGCCATTTTTTTCGGTGATTTGAAAATCCAAATTTTTTGATGAAATGGAAGGGTTACCATATTGTAACCTTTATCGCTCAAAATTTGGCGACCAAAAGTGGGTCCTCCTAGGATTCAACCGAAAATTATTATGCATATTTTGAAATAAAAAACACTCCTCCAAGGACTGTTTAGAAGCTAGAAAACTGACTTTAGATGAAAAGAAAAAATGTGTATTGTGTGCATGTAATGTAAATGTATGCCTGCTTTGGCTGTTTTTTAGTTTTTCATTTTTCTACGTACCGTATACTGTATCAAAAATTTGTGCTTATATTGTGCCAAACCGCACCATTACTTAATGTGTGATCAAGCGAAAGCAAAATTGCAAAATCACCATTGCTTTGAGCTTAAAAAGCAACAACGTATTTCAGAATTGATACTGAAATAAATAAAAATCCTATATATATAAACCTGAAATCTACCGATCATCTTCTGTCTATTTAGTTAAAAAAAAGTTTCAAAAACTTCCATTAGAAGTTTGAAAATTTCAGTTGAATTTCGATGTCTTTCCATAGATCAGGAGGGGGCGAACCTTTTGGATCAACGTGCCATTTTTTCTAAAGAAATATTTAATGAGTTATAGGCGTGCCATCAAATAATTTTTACTTGTGATTATTGGGGAACTAATAAACTAAATACAAACAAATCAAAATCCTTTATTTAATACGAAAAAATACGTTTTGCACTGTATAGTAGTAAATGTTTTAGTTATACATGTAATTTTTAAATTAAAGTAAACATTATAGTGTGACTTCTATTGTTGTAGATTAGATGAAAAATAACTTATGTCTGGATTATAAGATGTTACTTTTAGCAGAATGCATTCTGAATTAGAGTCGTCTGCTAAACGGTTTCTAAGCGAGTCTTTGATGTTATTTATTTCTGAAAATAATTATTCGCAGGCATAGGTGGATAAAAATATGGTTAAAATAACATAAGACAAGCTTCTTCAAACAGTTAAGTGCATCTGGAATCGAATTCAATGTTTCCGAAATTTCATTACTGGCATTTTTACTTATATTACTTTTTAATCTTTCTGCTTCAATCAATTGCAAGTTTTTTCTTGTTTCAGTAAACTTTTGAATCCATTTTGAATTAGACTGCAAATCAATCAGTTGCATTTCAAGTTCTTCAATTTTCAACCAATCGAATTGAGACAAGTTCAGTTTATCAAACGAAATCACATCAGAGTACATAATAAATTTGAACGCTTCCCATAATTCCTTGAACTGAGAAAATCTCGCTGAAAATTCTTTGATTAAAGAATCAATTATGGAAATAAATTCATCCATAACTATTTTCTTCATTTCGCTTATCTTGGGCATCTAAATCTTTGATATATTTTTTTTTCAAGTTTGAGAAGTACTTGTAGTTTCTTGTAATAATATTGTTTCTAAAAACATACAGTTTAGCTTCAAAAGCACGAGTGAGATCCATCATGACGATGTTTCATTTGGGCCTTGAAGTTTTATGTTCAATTCATTGAAATGTTGGCATATGTCTGTAAAAAACATCATAATACCCATTTTTAAAAGCCTCATAATAACCATCAACTGTGGGTGTTGTTCAAATTTGCTCTCATTTTGTGTAGAAACAGTCTAATTTCTCCTAAGAAATCAACAAATCTTTGAAGTACGCTCCCACGGCTC
Source organism: Trichonephila clavipes (assembly GCA_019973935.1). Taxonomy (NCBI): domain Eukaryota; kingdom Metazoa; phylum Arthropoda; class Arachnida; order Araneae; family Nephilidae; genus Trichonephila; species Trichonephila clavipes. The sequence continues at coordinate 640,228 of BMAU01020778.1, forward strand.
AACCAGCGAACATTATATAATACATTAGTAAGCCATTATACACCAAATTGACTTCTTCCAACAAAGCATCAAACTTTTGCTTATTTAAAGCCTGCAACGATATGAGGCTGACTATTTTTGTGACTAACGTTATTACATTATCAAGAGATGCTAAACCACTCTTTGCACACAAGGCTTATTGATGAATAATGCAGTGGCATTCAAGAATCGAATGTCCTACGTCTGTTTTAAAAAGGAAATGAAACTATTTTTTTGCCTACCATATTTGGAGCACCATCAGTGGTTACTGAAACAATTTTTTTTAAATCAATTTCTTTCGTAGCAAGAGAATTTCATACTGCCGTACAAATATCGATGCTCTTTGTACTTATTAACGATGTTATCGCAATTAATTCTTTCTTAATGAAGTTTGCTACACAATATCGAGCAAAGACAGCTAAACGTGCAGATTTAGTGATGTCAATACTTTCGTCAAGACAGAGCGATATAAAAGGAGTGGAGTTAATGTCATTTTTTTGTTGAATTGTAACATTTTCTGCCAGTTTCCAAGATTTTATCTTTTATTGTATTTCTAGATAAAGGATATCTTTGATGCGCTAAATTATCTTACCTTTATTATCAAAATCATCAAAAAGTAGGGCGTGCAGGCCATCTAAGCTTCCTTCAAAAACTCCCCTCTTGAAATGGTTTACCATGCCGAGCAATGGCATTTGCAGCCGAGTAACTTGCCGCACTTGAGTGACAATTTTTGCTTACATATTTAATCATAGACGTCAACTGTTTATTTCTGTCTTTTATTGCATTTGCATTTAATACTTTTTGCTCTGGTTCGCTTTTTCACAAAGGGATTTGTGATTTGTTTCAAAATGCCGTTTTACAGACGATGTTCTGCATGCCACTGTTCCTGAACATAAAACACACACCGCTTTGTAGCCTTTACTGATCATGCCATATTTCTCAGTCCACCAAGTTTGAAATTTTCTGCTACACTTACTACCTTGCACGTTTTGTTTTTTTGCTGAACTAGCCATCTTAAATAGCAGCTAAAAATCGTGAATTTATCACAAATAAACTTTAAATATACAGTTATGTCGACGAAATTGACTATTCTATGTTCTGTCGCTTGATCACACCAAAAAGAAAAGAAAAAAACTTTTTACTGACTGCGTACGACTGTGGGTGCATGCGCAGATTTTTTTATTTTTTGGAAATTGAGTATTTGTACAAGATATCTGTAGTGTTTGCTCTTTCGCTTTTGTCTCAGTTCATTAAAAAATTTTAAAATAAAACCGTGAGAGTTACTTCATGAATTAGAATTACAAGGCAAGAATTAGATCACATTGATAAATTAGATGTATACAAGCTGAGCCGTTAATGTAAACGTTAGAATATATTTTTTAAACAACTTGAATACATCTAGAAATAGTTACATACACACACACACTATGCGTTGATAAACTTTGCATCATACATGACGTAACTACGCAAGACATAACAAACGAGTCTGCTAGCAGACTCGTTTGTTGAGGAGCTCCTCAACGTGTCGGTGTCGTGACAGATCAATCGTGTTTGCTCATATTTTATAGTGAACTTAGTTATTTTCAGCTAAAATGCAAACCGGTTTTGATCGATGGCGTGCCCAAAATATTCTGCCAATATTCTGCATGCCATTGGTTCGCTATCCCTCATTACACCGGAAGTAGGATTGGAAGTCATTTCGGTTTCCGCTGAATGTTTACAAAGTAGAACTTACCCATTGCTTTTTTCCCTCCCCTCTTTGAGAGCAATCCTGTCTTTAACGACTTTATTCGTCTTAATAACGTGGGTATCTATTTGTAAGCAGTATAGGCTGTCAGGCTTGGAGCCTCGTTGGTTCGAGTGGTCAGTTGAAAGGTTGAAGGTGGTGTATTAATTTCCTCAAGTCTTAAAAGGTTGTATCATTCTTTTTTTTTATTTGGTTCTCTTTTCAGAGCAAGAGGGTTTTTTTTCCTACTTTTGGTTCTGTTTTTTGGTAATTTTCCAATTTTCTCTGGTTTTTTTATTTGGAAAAAGATTCAAGCTGAGTCACTCTAGATTTATCGTCTCTGATGTTGAACAACCCTTAATCCATAATAGTTTAACAATAGAAACAGGATTTTCAAAAAATTTCAGATCTTCTCTGAGGGACGCGGAAATTATTTTACGAGCTGGACAAAGAATTATATCCGAAATCAATATCTTGGTTGAAAATAGTCAAGGATCCCCTCTCAGATTCCAAAGTCTAACCCACAGCTCTTAAATTCAGAAATAAAGAAAAAAAATTGCTCGTCATGAAAACATAAAAAGTATGTCTTTTACTCGTAATGGAAAGATAAGGTTCTCTACGCTAGACCCAGTATGTGCACCACAAATACTTTCTCTTGAGAAAATTTCAAGATTGATTGATTGATTGATTGATTATTAACGTCGCACTGTTCAGCTACACGAGGGCTTTTGGCGACGGACCACGTAATTTTGAACCATGGTCAAGTGACGTGGACGACACCTGTCACCTCTATTGGAGCTGCGCTGCCTCCGAAGAGAAGCGCCTCCAGAGAAAATTTCAAATGTGTCAGTTAAAACGAATATTCTTTGGGAGGGAATCACGTCAAGATTCCTTATTTATGAAATAACACTCGATATATCTCTGAATGAGATAGCAAAAGAGCTACAAGAAACTAATAATTTTGAAATAATAGAGATGAGAAGATTTATTAAAACTGGTTCACAGCAACAATTCTCACCAGTATTAATTACAATACTCGGGACAACTCTACCAGAAACTGTGGTTCATCAATCATCGAATTCAAAATTTTATCGATAAACCCAGACAATGTACAACATGTTTTAGTTTCCTTCATTCTACTAGATTTTGCCAAAAAACTGCAATATGTATCAACTGTGGTGTTTCACATTCTGGACAATGCTCTAGTAACTCAAAATGCACAAATTGCAAAGGTGATCACCCTGCTAACTCATTAAATTGCCCCGAATATATAAAAGAAAAAAAGATATTAGAATTGAAATGTGAGCAACATCTTACATTGGGAGAAGCGCGAAGAAGGTTCCGGGACAATAAAAGGACATCTTATTCTGCAGTAATCCAAACTAATACAGTTAATCTAGATATGCAAACTATCTAGAAAAAAAACTTCGAAACATGCTGACATCTTTTCAAGCAATATTAGAAAAGCAAACCACTTTAATTATGGAAGCTTTTCAAAAACAATGGAATCTGTGTACTTTCTCACCTTAGCAAGATATTTGAAATGGAGAAATCGAGTCACTTCCCATTGCGGAAAAAACAATCTGTTGGTAATAAATCCTCAATCCATAAAACACGTGCTTCTAGTGAAAGCGACGCATCAAATCATATAGACAGGGGATAATTACGGAAGTAAGATGGGTTTTTGTAAATATGTTTCTTTTATTCAAGTTTTTGTTTTGGGGGCTAATTATTGTCTTCATTAGTTTGGTTTTCTTTCCTCAAAGGGAGGATAGTTTGTTCTAGTTAATTTTTTTTCTTAAGTATTTATGAATATAATTCAATGGAATTGTAGAGGCCTCAAAAATAAATTCATATGGTTAAATATCCCTCCCTTTTCTGAAGGAGATATCTGGATTTTTCAAGAAACTTTTTTATCAATTCACGATAATATAAATCTTCCAAATAAAACCATTTTTAGAAAAGATAGAGAAGACAGATCAGGTGGTGGTTTGTTAATTGCTGTTCCTTCCAATATTTCTGCACAACAGATTCCTATACAGATTCAACAAACCAGAGAATTAGAAATCCTCGCAATTAAAATACATGTTCGAAATATTTCATTTTATATTGTAAATATTTACGCTCCACGGGGATTTAATATTATAATAATCAAATCTTTTCTCGAATCCCTGATGGCTCCAATGATTATTTTTGGGGATTTTAATCTTCATCACCCGATGTGGGGATCGGATCACATTTCAAGGTATAGTAATGAATTTTTTGAATGGATTACTGATTCTAATTTGGTTCTTCTTAACACGACTGTTCCCACCTATAGAAGTTCAGCAGGTGCAGCATCACTGATAGATCTCTCACAGTTTGTTCTTCAAGCATGTCTGGATACTGCAATAGTTATGTTTTAGATTGCTCCTTTGAAAGTGATTATAGTCCAAATATTACACAGCTTTCTCTCCTCAATGCAAATAAACGAATTTTTAAAAAAGTAAACTGGCAAGCAGTTATGAACCAAACTCATTTTATTTTAAATAATCCAGAAGTTAATTCTGAGAATCTTTCTGATAAGATATCGCAAGTCATTACTAATAATATTAGGGAAATTAAAGTCTCGAATAGATCCTTCCCACCATGGTGGAATAGTACGTGTTATAAATTCTATAAGCTTAAAAAATATTTAGGAAGAGAGCTATTAAAGAAATTTCATCGGAATTATGGATCAGATATAAACAATATGCGAGCAATCTTAGATTATACATTAAAAATGCCAAAAGAATGTACTGGGACAAGATATGCAATAATATTTCTAATCCCAAGATGTTTTTTAATATTCTGAAAAAATTTTCCACAGATACTGACACGGATCAAAAACTTAATATTCTTCAGCTTAATAATAGGTTTATCACTCATCCTCAATTGCAAACAGATATGTTTTGCAGATTATTTTGCATCTAAAAATGCCTATCATGAACTGCTTCCTTTGGATTTTCTCTACGACAAAAATAACCTTCTTAATATAAACCATTCCATATTCTTGAATAGCATAGTGCAATAAAAAATTCGAAAAATACAACTCCTGGGGCAGATCATGTTACAGCAATTTTCTTTAAAAATCTTGATCAGGGTCAACGGGATGTAATTTTAAGATATTTCCAAAAATTATTTAATCATGCAATCGTTCCAGATTCTTGGAAGCATGCAATCATTCTCCCGATTCCGAAACCATGTAAAGATAAAACTAAGATATCTTCCTACAGACCAATAGAGCTCTGACTTCTGTATTTTCAAAAACTTTTGAGAGAATTTTGGCTAATAGGATTTCTTACTATTTAACTAAAGAAAGAAAACTTCATCCCCAAAATTATGGTTTCGTTCCTTTCAAAGATAGCAGAAGTGCTACTTATCTGGTACATAAAGCAATAATGAATGCAAAATTACAGAAATTTTTTTTTTGTAGGAATAAGTTTAGACATTAAAAGTGCATACGACTCTATGTGGATGGTCTTATTTATAAATGTTTACAAATTGGTATAGCAGGAAATATAGCAAATTGGATTCATAAATTTCTCACATCTCGATCCTTCCAAATAAAATGGAGGGGTTATTTTTCTCCCAAAAGGCTTGTTCCGCAAGGCCTAGCCCAAGGCAGTGTCCTATCTCCTATTTTGTATACTATCTACATGCATGATATTTTTGAAACCTTAGAATCTGAAGTTGAATGGTTTATGCTGACGACATTTTTATATTTTGCTCTCATAAATCCCTTGATGTTATTTGCAAAAAAATACAAAATACTCTGGAAAAAATTTTCCAGTGGTGTAAATATTGGAAATTAAATTTAAGCCCAGAGAAATGTACAATAGCTGAATTATCAAATAAAAGAAATTATACTCTTCCTAACATTTTGTTGGCTGGATTTCCCTTACAATGGCAAACTTCTATTAAATATTTAGGAGTTTTTTTTTTCTAAACGTTGTCAAAATTTATATATTAAAAATCAACTAAGCAGTAAAGCCTTGAAAAGGATCAATGCACTAAAGGGTATGTCATATAAACACTATGGGCCGAGATCAAGAGATCTCATTAATTTAGTCAATTACAGCACATGCAGTGTTTTTTATTATATTTGTCACATAATAAATAAATGGTCTGAAAATCAATTAAAACCTTTTAATGTTATCCAAACAAAAGCCCTCCGAATAGCATTAGGTCTCCCTCAGTGGACCCCAAATATTGTGCTACTAAAGTTGGCTGGTCAAGAGATTTTGTCAGATAAAATTAGAAGATTGGCAAACAAGTTCTTTATTACTCAAATCTCCAATAGTTATTTCTCTCCTCTTTATTACAACAGCCCAGAGGCAATGAATCTTAACGTTTTAGAAGAAGATAAAAATTATATCATTAGTGTGCTGCAAGATTTAAATATTGGTCGTGATCAAATTATTTCAATTCCCAGATTAATTACCTTTTTAGACCTTCCATGTAAAATTTATACCAATAGGTTTAAATTTCAAGATAAAAATCTACCGATTCCTGCAATAAGTGTTTTATTTGATGAAACGGTCGAACGGGAATTTCAGAAGTTTTTCGTTATAGCTACTGATGCTTCAAAAAATGACCAAATTACATCGATAGCAGGTATATAAAAAAAATCTTCATTTGCTTACAGAATCAACCATTACAACTCCATTTTTTCTGCAGAAACTTTGGCCATTTGTCAAGCTTTAGATGATCTGGTGGAATCTAATGTAAATTTACTTGTTTTGTCGGATAGTCTTTCGGTTCTTTCTGCACTTCAAAATTTCTCGATCAAATCCCATAAGGTAATTCATAGACTTGCTAACAAAATTTATATGCTATCTAACTACGTTAATCAGTTAATTCTGCTTTGGACTCCGGGACACTCAAAAATTGTTTGGAATGAGCAGGCGGATAATCTCGCAAGATCGGTCACGGAGTCCAATGTTTACATTGACTGGAATATATATATATTTTTCATAAAAATATATATCGAAATAGAATTCAAAAAATCAATGAAACATTTTACTCAAGCAAATATTTTGAAAAATTGGGCAATATTCCAACCATTGATATCATTTCAAAGTGGACAGAGAATCGAAGAGAAGAAATCTTAAGCACTCGAATCTTCAGTAAAATGATTATTACTCCAGGCCTTCTCTACATAGATTTAATTTACAGGATAATGCAATGTGTATTACATGTAAACGTATAAATGATTTGGACCACATTATATTAAATTGTATTAGATATACTCGGCGTCGTAATAATCTCTGGTCTATTCTTCGTATTGATCCACATTCCACTATTATTGTTTTGGAAAGGGCAATGAATAATAAAACAACTTTCAGAGTTTTTTTTAAAGGGAATGAAATTTTTCAATATCTACTAATCTATTAGGATTTCTCTTGTCTTGTCTTTTTTTTGAGGGATCATAGCCTGTGTTGCTCTATATCCCCTTCAACCTTTCAATCAATCAATCAATCTATTTGTAAAATGTATTTCAAAGCCGTATGTGATGAAAGCATCATTTTTGTTCTTTTTATGTAATATCTGTGAATTGATTTGAATTATTACATTTTTCTTCTCGTTACCATTCTTAAAAATATATATTATATTTGCTGGATATTGCATTTTTAAGTATAAAAATAGTTATAACTACTGTACTGTATTTTTTGGAGTGAGTGAATATTAACGTCACACTGTTCAGCTACACGAGGGCTTTTGGCAACGGACCACGTAATTTTGAACCATGGTCAACTGACGTGGAACACCTGAGCTGGCACCCCTTCTCCTAACTATCACACCAACTTAGAAGGAGTATTCTACCAATACTTAGCAGGAATATTCTTTGAAATCCACTCTTCCAAGATATATGGCAGCACGGGTTCAATGATGAGTATTTTAGCGGGGAAGGCGAATAGTTTTGTAGCAGATATTGCGTTTTCAGCGGATTGCAACGATTATTATTTTGGTCCCGAAAAAATAGTTTACTTCAAAATTTAAGTATCTTACGTTTTTGTATGTTAATGAAGACTTTAGACAACGATTTGGTTATTTATTTTCAGTGAACGGTGCGTATAATTAATTTTACAATGGAATATCTTTAATTCATTTATTAGCTCCAACGGATTAAATTTCCCAAAGTAGAGTATTTTGTTTATGTATATCCCTTAATCTTCCATGTAGTGATCCAAAAAAAAAATTTGTATGAAAAAAACTACAGTAAATCATAATGCGGTGTATAAAGTATTAACGTATTTTGAAAAATCGACCCTCAAGAGTGTTACGGGGAATTAAAAATAAAATAAAAAAATCCTTTTTATCGGCTATTAGATCTACATACTCAAAATTTAACAAAGGTTTTTTTTTTTTTTTTCTTTTTCTTTGTTTAGCTGAGATATGCAAAAAGCTTTTATTTAATTTGCAATTCACGTAAAATTAACTCATTAAAAACTTCTTTATCCTTCAATCTGTGTTGTTTAATTTTTCAGTTCACCCGTGCGAAGAACGGGTATACCAGCTAGTAAATAATGAAAAGTAAAATAAATGTATCTCATAAAATTTCAATCAATATTTTCTTACATTTTTGTTTTAAAAAGTTTACACTATGTTTGTACGAAGCAACAGTTTTTCTTCCCAGCATGTATTTTTGTCGATTATAATTAATTTAATCTATTTTTGCAACATTTTCTTTTTTCTCCTTTTCTGTTTAACTAGTAGCAATATTAGCAACATAATACAGTCGTACCTGTTTTTGTGCGGTCTTTTTTTATGCGATTTCCTTTTTGTGCGAAAATTTTTTTATGCGATGTATGAATTTCAATGGCTTCGGGAGCACTATAATGTTTTCTGTCTATTTACTAGTGGCGTAACGGAGAATGTTAGGACCCCCCTTAAAGTAAGGTTTTGCCTTTAATATTTTATAAATTAGGTAAATACGTATTTAACGGAAGTCAGGCCTTGGGTCCCTCCCCCGTGATGCGGGGGTGTACGTTACACCACTGAAATGTAGATACTTCAAAGCGCTCTGTTCATTTGTTATAAACAGTCTTCCGACAATGCGCATTCAGTTGCTTTCTCTCAACGATCCAGCATCCCGCGCTTGATTGAAGAAGAAACTTGCAATGACTGTGACATTATCAATAATTTGATAAATTATGAAGACGGACATGAAGCCAAATTCTTTGAGAGTGGATAAAAATATGCAGGGATCCAGCTTTTCAACAAATTGGGAAAGCATTTTTTTAAAATATATTCCAGTTAAGAAAGGAGTATAAAATTCCAAAAAGGGCTTCAATCATCTATAGCGGGTCATCGCGACATTTACAAACAGCTGACCACATGTCCTTCGTCACAAAAACTTATCTCTTACTTTATGTTGCCAAAAAATAAATCAATTGAAATTGCACCTTCAAGTGACGAAAGCGCGCGATTTTGAACTTATTCATTACGGGACTTTGGATTACGATGAGTAGCGATGAATTATGTATGTGCATTTTAAAGACTTATCCGTATATACAATGAGACACTATATGTTTTAAAAATGTTTCCATGTGTAATATTTAATTATTTATTTTGTTATGGAAGTACTCTTACATAAATTTCGTAAATAATTGGCATATTTTATAAATGCGACTTTTTTTATGCGGTTCCTATCCACCGCATAAAAAAAGTTTTTTGTAGTATTTCCACGAATTAGTTTGTTATATGTAAGAATTTATGAAATTTTTGAATACTTTCTTTTGCGCAATTTTTTTATGCAGTCCCTATCTATCGCACAAAAACAGCTTAAACTGTAAATTATATCATCTCTACTTTCTCTAATTATTTATCAATTAGTCTTCCGCAAAAGAGATAAAATATATTTTTCGAGAGATTTTAGCTATTTATGATCAATTAATTTATAAAACATCTTTGAAATTGCTTATTTTTCACTTTAATGGTCTACCCTTAGCTATTTCATGGAATAACCAGGTAAAGTATGAAATTCTTCATCTATTATTTACTTTAACTGATATGTCTAGTTATTTTTTATGAATGAGTGAGTTAGTGAGTGAGTGAGTTAATATTAACGTCGCACTGTTCAGCTACACGAGGGCTTTTGGCGACGGACCACGTAATTTTGAACCATGGTCAAGTGACGTGGACGACACCTGAGCTGGCACCCCCTCTCCTAACTACCACACCACACCAACGGGAGGACGTTTCAGCTCTCGACAGATTTAACGTGCATCGCTGCCCTACACGGCGGGTCTTTAGTGGTACTGGGATCAAACTCATGACATGCCTGCCATGGTTGGATACCTTAACCACTGGGCTACCGCAGCCCTATTTTTTATGAAATACCCAGTTATTCTATGAAAAAACTGAATTAAACATTCTTTAACGATAACATATATTGAGTTCATCATATTACTGAAATTTTATTTTAGATAAGCGTTTTCAAGGTTTTTTACTTTAAGAAGGATTTTTTTTAAAGGCTCGAGAGAATAAAAATATTAAGGATTTAAATAAGAATATTTGATTTAAATGTAATCTTGTCCTAATGGACTCGATTCATCACTAGAGGGCGCTGCGATCATTCCGATGACACTAGATTTTCCATGTGCGTTTAAGTAAACAATAACAGCCGATCGTTTTTACACTTCTGGTTGTGCGCTAACTTTCGAATTTGCTATTTTATATTCTTTAAATTCTTTTTAGTACTTTAAATATTTTTAATATATTTTCTAGTCTTTTCAGTTTTTGTTTCGTGACTAAATATATATATATAGTTTTAGTTATAGTATTAGATTTAAGTTTATTCTTCTATTCTTAAGCTTCGTGTTTTTGTATACTTTTAGGTTCAGAAATTCTTTTTATTAGTGCCAGCCACATTGTGATTTAAATAATTATGCAACGCTCTATTGAATAAAATTTTTTGCACTTAATATTGTGATTCCGTCATATGTGTATACTAATTTATATTTAGTAAAAAGTAACTTAAGTAAAATGTTTCTTTGTTGACCCTGATAAGGAATTGTCTTAATTTTTTTTTACGTTACTTATTTGAAAATGTAAAATATTATAATGGACTAAATTCATATGACATTATGATCTAGTGATATTTGTTTTCAATTGTTTCCCGCCTAACGCAAAAACACTTTCGTACTTTGTTTTGTTACTTCGTATAGCTATATTATTCTTTTTGCAAGTTATTTGCTGTTACTTAATATGTATATATTGTTACAAATTTTGTGCACTGAACGCTAAAAATGGTGTAAATAATTAGTTCCGAATGTGTAATTCGTTAATATTACTTTCTGTTGTATTTATTTTATGTTAAAATCGCAAGCAATTCCGTTCGTTACATAAAAATGGCGATTCAATGGAAGCATAGCCAAGTTGGCATCATTTCTGGCGAACATATATTGATGCTTCTAAAAAGAAATCTACTAATATCACAGTCTCTGATGTAAACGAATTCTTGAGAAAAATTCCAGCAGACTAAATAGGGCGTGGTGCTCGCCAAAACAAAGTATTGTTTTGACTACTGAAAAGTCAGCCAACGATTATTTAATACTTCTGCTGTTGAATAGAACGAGTGACTGCTAATGGAATACATTAGTTATTTGTATTTCTAGAGTTGTATCTGGCACTTCTAAGGATTCTAAACAATAAATTTTCATCGCTACTGAAGACTGCCTTGCTCTTTTGGATTGATAGCATTAAATCCTGAACTCTGAACAATATTTTTACATTCTAAAATGTCTTGTTTCAGAGCAGATCGGCTGAAATATATTCATTCGTTCTTTGTAAGCAAACCTATTCCTTAGCAAATTTTATTATATTTTTTTACATAGAAACTTCTTGTAATTATGAAAAAAATAGCCTGATTTGTTATTTTTTAATATTCATATAAAGTTTCCTTTTGCTGTTCTTGAAAATCCATTTCAGTATTATTGTTAGGATATCAAAAAACTTTTTAATATTATTCATTGATTTATTTTTTAAAAGTGTATGGAAATATTTGTGTGGTTTACATCTATTAGACAATTTATATGTAATTCAATAACTCATAAGAAATAATTTGTAATAAAGAATAATCCAATAAAATTTAGTCATTATTTGTAAAAATTATGTATTAACATGATTCCTTTCTTGAACTAAGAGTATTTTCTTTTTTGATCTTTGAAGACAGTCATTTCTAAAAGAAATTTCAAACCTTCATAAATGATAATTATTAATTAAAGTCAGACAATCAAAGCTGGCAAATGTTATTTCATTACAGTCATCGTATATTTCAAAAAATCTTACTATGTCTTGGGAATTTTTATAGAACAGTTGTGTTTCAAAAAAAGATTAGTATACAATAACAATGTTTAAACTTTTATATATCCATATTAAATCAAATAAAGTTTGAAACTGACACAAAAACCCTCTTTTGTCATAGATCTTAGAAAAATACTCTTCATGAATACACAATGAAGGGATGTCACTGATAGTCTTTCAACAGAATATGATAAAAGCATTTTATAAATTACTACAATGAATTTCTTAGTTAAAAATAAAATTTTCATATGTTTCACTTGTATTATTAATCATGTAATATTAAAATTAAATGTTGATAAATAATGCATATTAAATAAATTTTAATTACTAATTTAAACTAGCTATCTAACAAAAATTTTCTCGAAAATAACTTGGGATGTTTCCTATAGTGTAATAGTTTGTTTCAAACAATTCCTAAAAATAATCCCATATCTTAGTATGATTCATTTCTATTTCTTTTTTTTTTCCAACTAAGGAGACAATGATTTATAAAAAATAATTTTCAAACATTTATAGGTGATAATTACTAACACTATCAAAGCGCCGAATATTATTATTTTATAACATATCTTTAAAGGCTTCACACTGTATTGGCACAAATCATACTATTTTAAGGTTACAGCTTAGGTTTTGGTTTCAGTTTCATTTTAAATCAATTTTCCACTCTTAAATTGAATGAAAAATATTTTTCAGCACAATTGACTCTTGCAGTGTGAAATGATTAATTATTTCGGTTAACATTACTAAAAGCATTTCTGCTCGATTATGTTTTAAATTCTCATAGTTATTTAATTAAGATTGATTTCAAGGCCAATTTCTGTTTTAAAAATTGTTTATATAACTTAGAAGCTTTATCATTAATATTTTCTTGTTGAGAAACAATATTTCAAAGAGATGGAACACTATTGAAAATGATGCATCTAAAAATCACCCTCAGCTGATAATGCAATTAGACTTTTGAATTCTAGTATTGCTGATAAAACTGAATATTTTCACGATGTACCAAACTATACGATAATATATTGTAGTACTATATTTTAGTACTTTAAAGTTAAAAAGTAAACCTAAAAAAATTATATTGTTACTGTGTTTCATGATCCTAATTCTCGATAAATATACAATTGCTCCAAGTTCTCTTCTTGAGTCAATACTTGTAACTAACTCAATGCAACAAATTCATTCAGGACTTATAAGCAGGATAATATCAATATACATGAGTCTTTTTTCAGACTTTTATATTTATGCAAAAATAAATCTAATCTATAGTGATAAATTTTCAAATTGTGCAAAAACCAATAAATCTCCATATTTGTTATATATAGTAAAAAAAAAATTTCTACATTTGTTTGATAGGTTTATACCATATTCAAACTCTGAAAAACACAAATGTTGTGTTCATAAATACCACACAAATATGTTGCAATTTTTATTTTTTTGTAAGATAATTAGATTCAAAATGGCTTTTTTTTATTTTGATCATGTAAGGATGTACAGGACTTCTATACTTTATATATGGACACAAATTTATGTTTTACTATACACACATTTTAATCTGAAAATTTTAATGCCTGAATTTATTACCATATTTGGAATTCAATTATCGATTAATTAGTTTCAATGTTTGTATATATACATAGAATAAGTATATAGTTAAAGTGAAACATTATATTAAGAGCTTTCTTGTGTTACATTTGTTAGTGTCATGAAAATAACACAACAAACATGTTATAATAAATAAACTGTCAACATTGTGTAAACTTTCATATAGAAGAGCACCTTCAAAATATTTATATTGTTTGATTCTTGAAACAGCTCTTTCCAAAGTAACTCGCTTGTCAGACAATTTGCAGTTACTAACAATTTCAGAATCATAAAATTGAATTTTATCTTTGAAAAAAAAAGGGGGCTTTTAATTTACAACCAATTTTGTCTAACTCTTCTTCAATTAAGAACCCTTTATCAGCCATAAAAACATCATTTAGTTCAAGAAGATCCATTGGTTTACTTCAAAGAAAAACTTCCTTGTCTGAACTTCTGCCACAATGTAAATGTGATACAAAGCAGATAGCCCCTGAAGACATAATACCTATTATACCATTTAAAGTATTACAATTTTTGTAATGACTAAATGTTCTTGGTTGCTGTAAAGGATGGTTAGGTTTTTTAATTGAAATTCTGTATAGTCAATGATCACTCTATAACCTTTATTCTCAAACAAAAAAAAAATTTTGGCATTGTTTCCAAAACAGTTTTCTTTGTAAGGAAAAGTGTCTAATAATTTAAATGTTTCTTGAAAAACTATTGTAACCAAATTAAAAATTTGAAATACTGTTATGCGATGAAAATTTCAAATAAAATTTCTAGTAATCTATTGTGTACATGTGTGTAGACATACCAATCCTTAATTTTACCAAAAACATATCGATGGGCTGACATAATTAGCATTGATACAATTAGATTATTTAAAAACAAAGGAACTTCAACATAGAAATGTGATATCATAATGCAAACTACATCTTGGCTACAAAGTAAAAATTAATGTTCTATTCAAATAATTGCAAATAAAAACTTTATGCAGATCAACACTAAGCTATTTAAATTGTTACAATAAGCACTGCTTGAAGTAACCACATATTAACTTTGTGCAATTCAAAGAATTGTATAATTCAAATAAATAAAAATAAACAGTGGAGCACACACACTATACTTTCATGGGAGAAGTTATATTTCTAAAAATATGTTGAGGAAAGCATCTAGATGTGATATTTGTGCTAAAAAATTATAAAATTTTTGGTTCTATAGGAGATACTTGAGCTTCTAAATCCTACCACTGAAAATAAGCAGTGTGTAATTCAAATAATTACAAGTAAACAGTATGTAATTCAAACAATTACAAATAGAAAAATATGTAGTTTAAATAGTAAATAAACACTGATTAGTTCAAAACAATGGCAAGTAAGCAATTTTTAAATTTCCAAAGGTCAAGATTGCAGAAGACTACTCACACCACAAAAATGGAAGGTCCACTGTTAAGTGGATATTCAGACTTGACAAATAATCACTTTATACTTCAAATATGTACAAATAAAAACATATTATTCAATTTATGCAAATAATGTCATTGAATTGTTCAAAATGGTCGTAAATTAATAAATATTATATAACCTTAATTTATTGTAATTAACAGTTATAAGGGGTGTGACCCAATGTAATAAAGGGACACGCGGGGAAGGGGTTCTTAATTAAGTCCACTAGTTAATTTAACACGTTTATTAGACAAAACAAACATTTACATACATAACTAGAGAACTAACAGTTACAATAGAATTGAAAGGGATCGGAGCGCATGCTCGTACGTCCTTACAGTTTCGAAGCTTGGCCATTACTGAAGATTGTTCTAGCCGCTAGAGGGCGCGATAGTCTTTCTACTGTTCATATGAGAAGAGTTTAAACTACGGGGGGTTACAATCTCCCCCTATGGATCCGACGACGTCCCGGCGAGGAGACATAATTAGCTGTTGTAGTAGTAGCTCTTGTTGAGGGATGGATGGTTCTGTTGGAAACTGCTGTTGTGCCTTCGGTGCAATAACTGGGCATATGCCTCGCGAAGCGAGCCTTCATCCCATATCCGGTATGTATATGTTGATCGGACCATATTTTTATCATGCTAGCGAGTAGCAGAAAGCTGATTGGCTGAGCCAATCGTTGAGGAAATGTCCTGGGTTATGCGGAAATCTGCTTTCAAGACGGAGAGCTGAGTGGGTGCTCTCGTATTGGATCATGGCTGGTGATAATTGAGTCTCTCATTGGCTGCTCAAATCTCTCAGTAAGAAATTTAAGTCTAAAGGGGAGGGGCTAACCCTGATGGTGGGGATACGAAAAATGATAGATAAAATTATAATAAAATAAAAGAAAAATATTCAAAATAAATGATAATTAGAAAAATTTAGCAAAGAGTGTGCAATCAAATTGCACTAAACCAAAAGATTAAGGTGGATTATAAGAATCGAGAAGAATTCTTCTCGGCCTTTTGGTATTGTCACGAGAGTTGTAATTTAGCATATTAACTGCTGTTGTAGCAGTCGACGGGCTTGGAACATGTTTATTTTGTGATGTGGATGTAACTTTTCGTGGTCGGCCTCTTTTCCGAAGTGGAGCTACCGGAGAAGTGTTTATGTCTTTAACAGGTGTTAAAGCAGAAGTATGGTAAGTAGCAATCGATTCAGATGGATTGGCAAGACTTGCGATAACATAAGAAGACGGTGACTTTTGGGTGAGAATTAGATATGGACCGTCACGCTTTGGCATGAACTTGGAAGTTTTCTTGTTCTTTGCACTACTGATGGGATGCAAAGTAACCCAAACTTTATCTCCAGGAGAATAATAGACTGGACGGCGATTTTTATCATATTGCTTTTTTTTTTTTCGTTGATCTTGCTTTGTTTCTATTCTTTCTCGTATGTCTTCAGTAATAGTTGCAAATCGTTTTAAATAAGGTGTTATTTCGGCAACAAAATTGTCATTGTGAACGACGCTTTTGAAATCTTGCACCACATCGTCTACAGTACGTAGCTCTCTCCCGAATAGTAGGTAAGCAGGAGTGTGACCTGTAGTATCACAGACAGTTGTATTCATGGCAAAACGTATGACTGGGAGTTTGGAATACCAACTAGAATGATCGTCTCCAACAAGTATTGCAAGTCGGGGTTTAAGGTCTCTGTTTTTTCGCTCTACTGGATTAGATTGTGGTGAATAAACTGGTATTAAGTTTTGACTTATATTTAAAGTAAAGCAAATCTGTTGTAGAACAGCACTGACAAACTGCGTTCCATTGTCACTGATAATTCGTCTTGGTATGCCATGACGCATGAAAACTTCTTCTATCAGAGTTGTTGCACGTTGACGAGCACTGGCTTGAGAAAGGGCAAATAACTCAACCCACTTCGTGGCACAATCCTCGACAATGAATATCCATTGTTTACCTGTGTCAGTTTGAGGCAATGGCCCAAATAAATCAATAGCACTGACTTCAAATCTCTGTGAATAGACTGGAGTTCTAAGCAAACCGGCAGGTTTTTGGTTTGTAGCCTTAAAACGAGCACATTCTGGACATTTCTTAATATAATCGGATATGTACTTTCTCATGCCTGTCCAATAATATCGTCTGGCGATTTTCTGGAATGTTCCCTCTTCTCCATAATGTCCAGCCATCGGATCATTATGATGTCTTTCCATTATCAATTCACGTTCAGCAGTTGGAATGACTAACTGAGCTTCTGCAGAATCAGCATCAGGAACATAACGATACAAAACACCTTGATTCATCAAAAATCCACGTTCAGTCAGTTTGCATATTCTTCAGTTTTTAGAGGGGATTCAAAACTGTCGATGATTTTCTTTAAATTATCATCTTTAAGCTGCGCCTCACGCATGCCCTTACAACTTCGTGTAGGCATATCAGCTATCGTGATATTATTTTCTTCGCAAAAGGATTCTTCTTCTTGAGTAACTGGGCGTGATAACATGTCTGCAACGACATTTGCTTTACCAGGAATATACTGTACTTTTAAGTTGAAAGACTGGATTTCAAGTGCCCATCTTGCAAGTCGTCCGGTTGGAGATTTGAGGTTTAGAAGCCATTTCAGAGGTTGGTGGTCGGATGCCACGATTATTTCTGTTCTTTCAATATAACCACGAAATTTCTTCAAAGCCCATACCACAGCAAGGGCCTCCCTCTCTGTGGTGGAATAATTGCGTTCTGCTGGGGTTAGCAGTCGACTAGCGTATTCTATAGGATGTTCATCAGATCCTTCTCCTTGAAGTAAAAACTGCTCCAAGGGCATAATTGCTAGCATCTGTTCGAATAATATATGGCTTAGTACCATCTGCTTGCTTTAACACAGGAGGTGTTGTAAGACTGTTTTTAAGGGTTTGAAATGCATTTTGTTGGTCCAATCCCCACTGCCACTTAACTTTCTTCTTTGTAAGATAACTTAGTGGACGCGTGAAATCTTCGCAAAATCTTGAATATATCTTCGAAACCACGAACAAGTTTGCAGAAAAGATTGTAGTTCTTTGACGTTTTTAGGGGGTGGAATATCCAGTATAGACGCAACTTTTTCTGGATCAACTTCTATTCCTTTTTTGTGTAATCCAAAATCCAAGATATTTAACTCGAGAAGAGGCAAAATGGCATTTTTCTCTATTTGCTTTAAGTTTGAAATGTAAGAGTCTTTCAAAAATAGTTTTAAGATCAAACATGTGTTTTTCAAAAGTTTCTGACAAAACAATTATATCATCTAGATAAGGTAGTGCTAGAATGTCTTCCAGACCATTACAAAAACGGTTCATCAGTCTTTGAAACGTAGCAGGTGCGTTGCGCAAACCATATGGCATTCGTAAGAAACGGTAAGTGCCAAAGGACATACAAATGCTGTCTTGTCTTGATCTTCAACATGCACTTTAACTTGATGGTATCCTGCTCGCAGATCAAGTGTAGACATGAAAGGAGTGAGTTTTGCTTGATGTAACAAGTCATCCATTCTAGGAAGAGGATAGGTATCTGCGACTGTAATTTCATTCAATTTCCTGTAATCAATACAGAGGCGAAATGTTCCATTTGGTTTTGGTATAAGTACCACTGGGGAAGCATACGGGGATTCACATTCTTCAATTATGCCTTCTGAGAGAAGTCTATCGATTTCTTGTTTTAATATTTCCTTCTTGGAAGGATTCATCCTATAAGGTGGCACTGCAACTGGAAGATGGTTTCTTGTATTTATACGATGTTCAATAAATGGTGTAGGCTCTCCCCCTGGTTGAAAGCATTCTTCATACTTTTCCAATAGTGAATTTAGTTCTTCCCGTTGTGGAAGTGAAAGGTGAGTACCTTCATTTTTCCGAAGTTGACAAAGATGTGGTTCAGGGTCAACAGTGAGCAGAGCATTGATATTAGGAGGCGCTTTCACAAAATTATATTTTCTGTGAGACGTTTCAGTGAAGTACCATTGTTTTCTTTGGAGATCTAAGACGATCCCTGCAGCTGTTAAAAAGTCTATGCCTAGAAGGGTTCTGTTACCTCTAGCATTTTTCAAAATTAATAGGTCCGTGGGAATGACTTTTCCTTGAATACTAATGTCTACAGAAGTTGTCAGTATTTCTGTAGTTTGAGTACGACCGTCAGCAAGAGTCATCTGCATGGTTTTCTCTTCAAAATTCAATCCTTTTTGTTTAAGTAAATGGTATAATTTTTCACCAGCCACTGAATGTGTAGCACCAGTATCAGCACAAACTGCTGCTTCTGTATTACAAATAGAAATTTGGATTATACTAATGGGATTACTTTCACTAGAAAAACTATAAAAGTTTGATTGATTCAGACTTGATGACAAGGCATCATCTTTTTGTCGAACTGGGTTGCAAGTGTGGCATCTTGATCGAATGATTCCAGGAGCACCACATCCATAGCAAGATATAGGAGTTCTGTCTTCTTTTGTATCAACGATTTTCTTTTCAGGTATTCTGTCTTTGGAAATGGGATTCCGCCTACTGTTACTGGGAATCCCGGTTTCCGCCTACTTTGACTGAGGAAACCAGACAGAGAATGTTCATACGACAACTTAGGATTTTGTGTGTAGTTACTTCTCCAGGGACTGGAATTCATTTCTTTTTTGTTTCCTGCTAAAGTTTTTATTGTTTTTTTATTTCTCATGTTTTTAACTTCTTCATACGAATCTAGCTTATCCACTAGTTGTAGAGGATTGTTCCAATTACACCACTGGTCCAAAAAGTGATCTTTGTAATCTTGAGGGTTTTCTTTTATTTGGGCCGCCACAATCAAATCTTTCAATTCTTCAAGCGTCGTAACTTTTGATTCTTTCAGCCACCCATCAAAATAGGTTTGCAAGTCAAAGTAGAAGTCACGCCAGGTTTTCACAGGATCTTTAGTGTGTCGGAAAACATCTGCCGAAATTTTTCTGCACTTAATTTAAAGCGTTTTAGAAGAATTTGTTTGACTTTATAGTAGTCTTGAGCATCGGCAAAAGATTCTTTAGTGATTAAATTTGAAACTTCAGTTGGTAAAAGACCAACAAGGTATACCACCCACTGTTGAATTGGTACTTTTAAAAATGTTAATTGCCTTTCGAAGAGGTCTAGAAAAATTGTTACATCAGTTGTCTTGGGATCAAAAATCGGTAATAGCTTATGGAGTTCTAACTTTGGCATATTGGAGTCTGCAGTTGTAGAAGTATCAGTTATAAGTTGTAGTTTTTGCAATTCAAATTGTCTTTGGTTTTCTTTTTCTCTTTCAGCCCGCAATTTGAGCTCTTTTCTATCACTAATAATGCGATTTAAGCATTCACTCGTAAATTCTGCATCATATCTCTCACTATTTAAAATTGCATCTTTTATGTGAAGAATTTTCAAATTGTCTGGTATTGATATGTCTAGCGTTTCCGCCAATTCAAGGAGGTCCTGCCTGCGACCTTTTGCTAAATAGGCCATCGTGAAATGTCACTTCAAATTAATTACAAATTTATATTCTTTGAACTTTAAATTAAATTTAACAAAATGTTATTAATGAAATAATAATACAGTATTATATATACCACATAAAAGTAATATCTCAATTTCTTACAATATGCAATTTGAAAAAAAAATTTTCATGAATCACAAAAATGAAAAAAAAAAAAAAAATTAAACTATTTTCGTTGTTTTCAAGCTCAATACACAATCAAAGTAAAATTACTATCAAACTTTTAGTTAAAAAAAATCATCAAAATGATCTGAAAACACATTTGAAATACATCATACCACAAGTAAAAAGAATCATATACGTTCTCATAAATAAAAGTTCTACTTAGCCGAAACAAAATTTCCTATTAGTATTCAAAAAGAAAAGTTATTAGAACTCAGAGTTATAAATAACCTTGAACTATCTATTTCTCCCTGTTTAAATTTATTCTCGCTTACGCAGCATAAAATATCTCATCAGTTTCATAAATGAATCATAGCTTAAAAATTAATACTAGCAAGAAGAGAAAACGGAGATATATATATTCTTTTTTTCTTTTAAACCACTTAATATATTATTTAACTGAGACAAATCTTTCAACATATAATGCACATTTTACACTTAAAATTATACACATAAATGAATATTTTTTTTTTTTGAAAATAGCATATAACAATACAAAAATTTTCCAGCTTAAATGCTTTCGAACAAGAATTGTAATCATTCAAAGAAAATAATACACATAAATACATATATATTTGGTTTTGTGTTCTCACTTAAGCTTTTAAGTAAACAACGTTGTACTTATTAGTTTAAACAATACAGGAAGTATATTTTAGAAACACATTGAAAATAATTTAACTGTATACTATGCTGTTTAGCAAATTACACAATTACATTTCTTGAAATAAAAAAGATTTCTTAATTTAATTCGAACAGGATGTTCTAAATTTAAATCAGTAAAGAATGTTCTCTATGTCAGAACAATGAAGTCAATTTTAAGAAATTAAAACTTACACAATTCTTTAGGATATTAAATCCAATTTGCATTTGGGCATGCAATGGTTAATTTAGTATTATAAGGTATAATACTTAAAAAAAGAAAATTCAAAGTAAAAACTTTACTTGTTCTTCAGGTGAAGATAAATCCAAAGATTTGTTAAACTTGCTCATTCTACAGGTGAGAACGGAACAATAGCGGTTAACCTGAAAATTAATAGCGAGCAACGGCCAAGCCTCTTTAACTATAAAAACACGTTGGGCGTCAAACTATAAGGGGTGTGACCCAATGTAATAAAGGGACACGCGGGGAAGGGGTTCTTAATTAAGTCCACTAGTTAATTAAACACGTTTATTAGACAAAACAAACATTTACATACATAACTAGAGAGCTAACAGTTACAATAGAATTGAAAGGGGTCGGAGCGCATGCTCGTACGTCCTTACAGTTCCGAAGCTTGGCCATTACTGAAGATTGTTCTAGCCGCTAGAGGGCGCGATAGTCTTTCTACTGTTCATATGAGAAGAGTTTAAACTACGGGGGTTACACAGTGTATTTATCTTTGTCTTATTTATGAAGATGACCAAATAAAATTTAAAAATGTTTTTATTTCATTTTATGTCTAGAGATCTATTTATATGTACATATAAACTTTCTAAGCAGTTTGTAAAAATCTTTAAAAAAAATCTGTCATTGACAGAATTCCATGACTAAGGCCAGCATTACAAAACTAATGAATTTAATTACATGCAACAAATATTCTTTAAATGTACAAGATAGCAGGTTCATTGACACTATTAAGTCTGTGCTTCTCCTCATAATCACTACCTAAACTTGCTACTTTGCAGTGATTTCCTCTCTTATCAGCACCTCGTGAGGGAATTTTGACTGTACAAAATTATATACATATTTAAATTACAATATACAGGAATGAATTTAATTTTTAGTCTATTCCCCCGGTATAAGTACATTCTTTTTCCACAAAGTGCATATAAATGTCTCCAAAAGTGATTGGAAACAATAGCTTTTCATTATATACATGTTTTGTTGTCTCTCTGAACAAATGGATCGGAAAGTTTGTTCCCATTGCATGTTGATTTTTCATCATATCTAGCCTTTGATATTGTTTCCAATTTCTTATTATCACTCGACATTATCTACAAATCATATAAATTAAGATATTAATATGCATATATTGTTATTTTCTAAACATGATATAATTTATAAAATACAATACATATTATAGATTTAGAATACTGATTAAATAACTATTAAAAATTATTGCTAATCTTAATTAGCATAATTAATCTTTATTTGCATAAAATTAAACAAAATTGAAATTAAAATTTTTCAAACATTAGTTTTGAAGTACAAGAAAGAATTTGGATTTGATGTGGATGAGACAGTTCTCTCTCTCTCAGCAATTAAATACACTAACTAATTCAACAGTAAAGTAAGAATAAAGAAGGTACTTAAATGCATTTTCTATGTATTTATCAATATTTTTCACTATAAAAGTTATTAAGGTGAAATATGTGCATGCAATTCAGAAATTAAACACACTGATTAATCTTAAACCAGCCAAAAATTAACAAAATGAAAATAAGTACTTTTCACATATTTATAGCTATTTTTCTTTAGTTAAATAGGGAAAAAATGTAATACTATATCTATAATGAAGTTTTATATGTAAAAATAAGTACATGCAGTGTATCTAATTATATTCTAAATAATATGAAACAAAAAAGTTTACAAGGTATTTTTGCAAAGATACTGAACATTACACCGGAAGTATTGTTGGGCTCCAGGTCAATGTTGTTGTTTACAAAGTAGAACTTCTCCATAGTTATTATTGAAAATAATCTTAAAATGACAAAAAAACAATGGTGATCAACTGCATACTTACTCACCAGTTACAGAGCATCCAGAATAGATAACAGAAGTGGTACCCTAATCTGTGTGTTTCTTTACGTTTGCAAAATTAAAATTCTTCGAATTCGAAATGCTCAGAAAAATATATCACTTTTTGAAACTTGAAATATCGTCGGCGTATTTGATAAAAACAAAAAATATTGAAAATGAAATAATTAAAAGTAATCACATTTCAGTCGAAATGTCTTTTGGAACATCTTTTAATTTCTGTGACATTGAAGATTTATTCCTTCTCTGCAAAATTTGATTAGATGGTGGCTCGAAAAAACAGAATTTTGTGGGCACTGAATTCGGTTTCAATTGCCTTCTGTTAGTGAAAGTCTGGTACAAAAGCATGCTTCTTCAAAATGTTCGGAACATACTGAGGAATACTTAGTCGTTTTGAAATTTTTTCTGCCCAAGTTTTGCAACCACTTTTTTAATAAACATGGATCCTTTAGCGGAAACGAAAAAGGTTTTTGACCTACAGTCAGACTTTCCTTGTGCATTACGACAATTTAATGCGCTGCTGTATCTCATTTTGCTGCTCGATAGAAGATGTGCAAATCTCCGAAAATGGCGGCTAAATACTCAGTCGAAGGAAGCACATGGCTATTTGTTGATATCCGCGCTGGGCGATGACATGTGACTATGACGTCAGGTGAATCGAGTCCATTGTTGTTAGAAGTGTGATTAAAATATGGAAAAATAAAGTATGGAAAAGTCTTCAATTTTTTTTTTTTTTTTTTTTCATTGTTAAGAATTTTTACATCTTTTATAGCTTTTTTAGAGAAAAATATTATTCAATTATTTTACACAGATATAAATATTAAAGTGCTTTATTAAATGAAACAAATGCTTTAATTCATTTAAGCTGATACAGCACTAAAAGAAAACGAAATAGAATTTTAAAAAATGAAGAAATTTCAAAAGTGTATTAGCATACACTGAAAACGTACAAAAATAAAAATGTATTTTCAAATGTAAAAATATAATAAATGTATAAAAATAAAAGTTATGATTTTCCAGTTTTTTTTAATGTGTTAGTTTGTTCTGAAAGATGCTGAAAATTTGATGCTATAACTTGAGATAAATCTATTTATATTCTTTACAATCACTCCTTTTTAAAATCTTGTTGTTTCCCTGTTTTGGTTAAATTCAGGATTTATTTCCACAAATTTTTTTTTAAAAAGAACAGAATAGTTATTTTTTTTCAAAATGTAGGAGTTAAAAAAGAAAAAAGTAAGGAAAAAAAACATGGGTAGTAAAATAATATATATATTGTACTGTAATTTTTATTCACATCCAAATTATATCTCTTACTGGTCAATTATAATTTAAAAGAACCTCAGTAAAAAATAATCTTTTGTATAATAAATCAACTCTAGAAGCGGTTTGATCTGATTTAGAAAACGCCCCCTCCCCTCCCTACGGAGTTTAATGTATTACTACGCGTAATTTTCCCGCGTAATAATCTTGCATACGGTTGCTAGAATCCTGTCTTCTCAAGAATGGGGATCGACCCTTGGCTAGAAAAGAGGATTTAGCGTTCGAAAATCTTCCACATCTTTTCCGAAATAGTTCTCCGTTTTACCTGAAGGGAGCGCTGTAAGCGACATCCTGTGATTGGACCAAAATTGTGTGGAACGGGTTACCAGACAATATCGTTTATCGCGCTTGTTTGGCGCATTTTTTTAGTTCAATTCTAGTGTGGGCGATAGTAAAGCTGTTCCAAATTGGAAATTTTTAACTCTCGATGTATTATATATTTCATAATGAGTACTCAGCGTGGAAATGTTGCTCGTTCCAGACCTCAAAAATATCAAAATAGGGTTGCGTTTAAAAACGACAAATATGGTCAAACTCCTCAAACAAAAGTGTTAAATGCTATGAAACTGACATCACTGTGTTCAAAATGTGAAGGTATAATTCAATGGAAAATTAAATTCAAAAAATATAAACCTTTGACAGTTCCTGCAAAATGGTAAGAAACTTTGATTTATTTTGCCAAAAATGCTTTTATAATTTTTCAATATTTTTGTGTAAACCTGTTTCTTGATTGGCACGAGCCGCCACCGAAACACATCCAAAATATTGTCCATTCCTGACGGGGATAACCTGCCTTAACGACCGGGCTTTTAGTGCATTTGCTCCCCTTATTTTCTTTTGGCCCTTATTCAATAATATATTCAGCGGTCAAAATAAGTATTCGACATGCGAAAGTTTCTGCACATGTTGAATTAATAAATAAACACACTATATAAAAAAACAAAACAATTTGTATTGATTTTAAACCAAAAATCATAAAGTATTAAATGTAGCATGTTTTGCAATAAATTAAAATATAATAAATTAACAAAATCACCATTATTTTATTCAAAGGCAGTTAAACAAGAAAAAAAAGTATTCGACAAGACTTAAAAATAAATGTAAATAATACAAATAACATTAAACTAACATTTAGTAGCTCTTCCTCTCCGACGAATGACTTCTCTTAAACGCTTTGGCATTGATTTAACCAAATTTTCTGTCAGTTTTTGACCATTTGACCTAAGGATCTCCTCCATTTGTTGTTTTTTTGAGAAATGGTGCTCTCTTAATCTTTTTTCCAATATGTTCCACAGGTTCTCAATTGGGTTGAGGTCTGGACTTTGGGTGGGTGTTTTTATAACTTTGGAGCAGTTGTATAGCAGCCATAGCCTTGTATTTTGAGCGGAGTGTTTAAGGACATTGTCTTGGTAAAACTAGTAGTCCTTTTTGATTCCCAGTTATTCAGCACTGGTACTCAAATTTTCTTTTAAAATCTGTATGTAATACAGATGGTCCATTATGACATTAATTATGACAATATTACCCACCCCTGAAGCTGCCATACACACCCAAACCATTTTACGTCCTCATCCATGCTTTACTGTGGACAGTATATTTCGTTCTTCCAACTCATCCTTGTGTTTTACGTACACTATAATTTTTCCATCGCATCCAAAAAGATCAAATTTGCTCTCGTCAGCAAAAATTACATTGTGCCAGAATTCTACTGGTTTGTTTGCATATTTTCTCGCAAATTCCAGTCTTTGCACTCGGTTCTTTTTGGATATATATGGCTTCTTTTGAGCAGTTCTAGCCTTAAATCCATTATTATGCAGGTAATTTCTAACAGTCTGGGACGTAATATCTGTCCAAATAATCCTTAGTAACTTTTGTCAAATTTGATGCATTGGTTTTGGGTTCCTTTTTAATTTGACGTACAAGCCAACGCTCCGCTGCTTAAGAATTTTTTTTTGTTGACCAGATCTTGTCTTGTTATCAACAGATTTTTGTTCTTTATACTTTTTGATTGCATAATGCACACTTGTTCTTGGCCTGTTTATAATAATTGAAATTTTGCTTTCAGATAAACCATTTTTATATGATTAAATTTTTAATTTCCACTGATAACTCTTCTTGTTTTTGTCCCGTCTTGCTCACTGCTTAAATAAAACTTTCTTAATGCCTTCAGATATAGTCCAAATGCTTTAAATTACATAAAATTGCAACTTCGCTTATCGGTAGTTTTGCTTCTTGGTATAATCAAAACCTCCTACGTCGAATACTTGTTTTGCTTTCTGACTGCTTTCGAAAATTATAACGGTGATTTTTTTGCTTACATTTGTTTTTGTAAATACAAAAACTTCTACATTAGAAACTGAACTGTTATATGCAACAAATAATGAAACATAGTTTCGTTGCTTTTCATAGTAAGGTGTTTTAAAGTCTATATTCGCAGAAATCGTTGCATGTTGGATACTTATTTTGACCGCTGTATAAAAAAGTTAGTGTTCAACTCGTAATTAAATACCTTGAGGAATTATTAGATACTTATCTGCAAGCCAAATGCCTAGAACCATATGTTTGACTTAAATGAATTATAAATGAAAAGAGTGAGGTTTAGCTATTTTTAAATATAATCAATCTGTTAATAGTGATTAGTTTGAATTTAATGTTATTTGGTTTATGTACATATTGGTTATAGGAATCACAAAACCAAACATGGTACATATAAGTCAGATTTTGACTTATGTTGGTTTCTAATATTATAAACTAATTATAGTATCTGTACTTCTCATGGGTTATATTTTTAAAAAAATTAAATTAAACTATCACAGAAAGCATAATATATCTTAATTAGGGTAAAACCTGGTATTAGACAATTTGTCCATAAATTTTAAAATAATTTTGGATGAATTACGATTTGGTCTTACAGTAAGGAATAATTTAACAGAAATATATATTTGAATCTAAGAGAAAATTATAGGGACCACAGGGGCGTAGCTACCACCATATCAATGATATGGGGCCCCTCTCTCTAAACATGTAATCAAAAAATTGTAACATATTAAAGTGCCTCAGACAAGTGTCTCAAAGGAATTTTCAGGGTTAGCTAGGCCAGTGAGGGACCATGAAGCTAAATATTGCAGCAAAGTGTAAAAAACATACTCAAAAATCTAATTTATGCTGGTTGCTGATATAAACAGAGACATTATCTTTATATGATATTGACAGTCTGCTAATAGCAACTAGTTTGAATTTAGTGTTTTCTTTTTTATACTCCTAGCCAGATTTTTCTACTATTTTGCTACAATAATGAAAATATGCAATTTACCAATGAAGGAAGAAAAGTAATTAGTAGAAAGTGTCATAGCAACAGTTTTTTGGACCAAATGGTCATGCTATGCAGTTGGAAGTAGGCAAAAGGTGCCACTGAAGTGTATTAATAATCTTGTAATGATTTATTTTGTAAGCTCTATTTATTACTGGGCTGAACAAACTTCTATGGTTATATCAGATGGATTTTAACTTAGAAACACAGAATGATAATGTCAACAATGTTCAGGTTGAGAACTCAGAAAAGCGCGTGCGCGCGCAATCAACTTAAGGTTCTTATAACTGTTAAGTATCCAAATATATACAAATTTTTTGCACTGTTGACTATTGATATTTTATAGTTTAATCTTTATATTCTGATATCATTATAAAAAAAAGTATAAAAGGTTTTTTTTTTCTGTGGCCAGTGTTATTAATATCTAACAGAAATTTAAAAGAAAAAAAGGTACTTGCATACTATTGCAACCATAATGACGACATTGAATAAAGCCGCATGAATTCAAAAAACAGAATATGGAGCAGGTAGATGAAAAAATACTATGTAAAATATAACAAAATAATCAATAAAAGAAATAATTGCTAATTTTTACTTTATTATATAGAATTATACTAATTTTATTATTTAAGAATTTGGAAAATCCCAGATTCACATTTTAGTATTCAAACTTGCCATATCAATGAATGGTTAGGATTAGAATGGCAGCAGGCAAAGAAATATAAAACAAAGCACTTGGTTGCCAATTTAACATCTACAACACGTGCAAAATCAAGGTTGCCAATTTGGTGAGTTATCTTGAAAGTTGGCATGGGTGTAATAGCTATGCAAAAGTACCAAAAAAATGTTAATCATGTTTTTATTAAAACAAATGTTATGGAGTATGAAAGATCATAAGAGTCTGTGTGCATTTTAACCTAATGTTATGTTCAACATGTTGATTGCCTTTACACTTTTGAAGATTTTGGTGTAAAATGTCAATGTTTGCAAATTATTTATAATGCAAATATTACAAATGCATGCTTACCCTGAAAAACTATACATTTCATTACTGCTTCTCAAATATGGCAAGTAAACTATGAGATGACTCAAAGTTGGTGTTCTGAGCAATAATGCAAACTATGTGCTATGCCATGGTTCTCAGTCAATATGTTAAATTATTTTATTTTTAATAACTTTTCTTCTGAGATTTATTGTTACTGTATATATAAGCATAGTTTTCTATAATATTTATATTTCTTTTTTTAGCATCAAATGTGAAGAAAAAACAGTCAAATCAGCTTATCATAATATCTGCTCAAATTGTAGTGAAAATCTAAATGTATGTGCAAAATGTGGTGAAAATTTCTCAGAATGATGAGGTTAAAGTAATTTTTTTTTAAAAATAAAATTCACTTATGTAAAATTTGGAAATTATATTTTTATTAATGATGAATTGATGTGACACATTTCTTGTATCAATTAAATGTAAAATCAGTGGATTGCTTTTTTAAATAAGTTGTTGATTTAACTGCAAGATTCAATCAGTGGGCTGAAAAACTAAAATCAATGTATTGAATGCTTTTGTTGTAATTGTAAACATGGTGAAACTGTACTATTTATCAAATTAACTCATTGTTATTATACTTCAGTAATCAATACACTTCTATTAATTCATCTGTGTAATTAATCTTTCAAAAATGTTTAGTTTTACATGTTAATGTTTAAAAAATGATAGATTCAAATATGTATATTCAACATTTATGTGACAATTACATATGAAGTCTTTTTAAAATGAAATTATTTACTTGTACACAGTTCAACTTTGCCAAAGTAATTGACTTAAATAATAGAAAAACTTGAAACTCTAATTTTTAAAAGTTAATCAAACACTAAGCATATTTATTTGGAAAATGATGTACATTATATACATGGCTTCCTTTTCCATTTCACTGTATTTTCTTTTTTTACTTGATCACATAACTCAATTGGATTGCACAAAATTAACTTTGTTTTGTTAAAGAAAAAGTAATCAGGAGAATAAATAACATAGTAGCTAACACGAAGACTTAAATGTTTAACTTGATTATTAATTTTTTTTTTCAATATCGATGAATGATATTTTTCCAACCGTAGAAAAATGAATATATTCACAATTTATCTGTAAGAATTAAGCAGTTTTTTCTATCACTGTGTCATAAGTAATGTATATGTTAATTAATTTCATCCTTTTTATAAGCAATATTTGCCATGTTATGTTTGTCCTTTAAAAAGCAATAGCATGATGTTTAAAAATAAAATTTGAATTAATGTCATACTAAGCAATAGAAGGGCCTCTCATTGTGTGTACTTTGAACCACTGTCTAGTGACAAGAATTACTCCTGAATCAGTACTTAAACAACTTTAAAGTTCAGCATCTCTAAAATTCTATTATTCACATTTATTAATAGTTTTGGTTATTCAATTCATTAAGGCTGTCTTTGCTAGATATATGAGAGCCTGAACTAAACGTGGAGCACATTTTCAGACAAAATGTCTAAATTTTAATGAAAAATTGCAATGTTATACTTCATACATCTGTTTATAATGTAGCATTTTTAAAATTTCAAAATATTCGATAGTTAATTATTTTTTTCTTTTAATATGTATAAGGATAGCTCATTCAGAGCACTACTGTATAGGAGGAAAAATTCAAAACACATTTTATACCAGAAAAAATTGGTGAACTCAGTTTAAAGTGAGTAATATGATCTACCTTTTATAGGATAGCAAGGCCAGAATATAGTATTAATGTTAGAATACTTTTATATTTGAAAAAATATACCAAATTCTGGTACACACTATTCTTTAACATCTTAAGTGAAACAGCCTTAATTGAGCTTTTGCTAAAGTGTAACTAATAAGCATATGTATGATTTTAACAAACTTTTTTTCAATGTAATTTTTTTTTTTTTTGTATTTAAAGACAACGTTTTGATTTTTTCATTGCAGTATTTTTCATGATAAAAAATTACACTTGAGTGTTAACTGCTGGTATATTTTTAGTTAATATCTAACATTCTAAGCCCAGTGGCTGAGTGGTAGTGCATCAAGCTTCCACACCACAGGACCGAGGTTCAAACCTTGGGCTGGGCAAGGTCAACGCAGCCTTTCATCCCTTCAGTGGATTGGTAAATGAGTACCAAATTTGATTGCAAACTTAACTCTGGGGGTTTCGCATCAAACTGACCACCTGATTGGAACATTTGCTCTTGCACCTCAAGGCCCAAGGTCATGTATACTGATATGGGCACAGGCCTTGGTCCTCATGGGCTGTTGCGCCACTGAGTTAAGTTATTTAATATTCTTAGTTCTGTCTATTTTTAAATTATTACATTACCATAACTTTTTTTAAAGAAAAAATTCTGAATCGTACAATAACATTTTTTGTTTTAAGACATGTGGAAATTTTTACTTGTATTAACATATCTTTTATTTACGCCATTGGATTTGTAATATATAAACCATGGTTACTAAACAAATATGTATAACCATTATGAAACAATTTCATATGGACCAGAATTTGTGGAGGAAAACTCTAATTTATATGTTTTATTCTTTACTAGCTGGTATACCCGTTCTTCGCACGGGTGAACTGAAAAATTAAACAACACAGATTGAAGGATAAAGAAGTTTTTAATGAGTTAATTATACGTGAATTGCAAATTAAACAAAAAGCTTTTGGCATAACTCAGTAACAAAAAAAAAGAGAGAAATAAAACACCTTTGTTAAATTTTAAGTATGTAGGTCTAATAGCTGATAAAAAGGATTTTTTTTTTATTTATAACTCCCCATAACACTCTTGAGGGTTGATTTTTGAAAATACCTTCCTAAGCTGATCTCTGCTCAGCAAAAGTAACACATTGTTAAAAGTTTTGTGTAATGAACGCTTAAAATAGTGTAAATAATTTTTATCCGAAAGTATAATACATTAATATTACTTTCTGTAGTATTTATTTTGTTAAAATTGCAATATTCGCAAGCAACGCCGTTTCTTAAATTATAATGACGATCCAATGAAAAACATAGCGAAATGTTAACGATAGAGTCAAGTTGGCGAATGCCTAGCTACTTTTATAACTAGAGCTTTATTAGAGCTTTGTAAGGCCCGCCGTGTAGGGGAGCGATGCACGTTAATACTTTATCCAACCGCATTATGATTTACTGCAGTTTTTTTCATACAATATTTTTTTTGAATCGCTACATTTAAAATTAAGGGATATACATAAACAAAATACTCCACTTTGGAAAATTTAATCCGTTAGGGCTAATAAATTAAAGATATTCCACTGTAAAATTAATTATATATATACCCTTCACTTAAAATAAGTAGTCAAATCATTTTCTAAGTTCTTCATTAACATTCAAAAACATAAGACATTTAAATTTTGACAAACTATTTTTTCCGCTAAAATACTCATCATGGAACCCGTGCTACCATATATTTTGGAAGAGTGGATTTCAAAGAATATTCCTGCTAATTATTGGTAGAATATTCCTTCTAAGTTGGTGTGGTAGTTAGGAGAAAGGGGTGCCAGCTCAGATGTCGTCCACGTTACTTGACTATGGTTCAAAATTACGTGATCCGTTGCCAAAAGCCCTCGTGTAGCTGAACAGTGCAACATTAATATTCACTCACTCTCACACTCCAAGAAATACAACAATAGTTATTGCGTTTTTAAGTGTAAAAATATATCTGCCTATTCAATTAAAATTATAGCGTTATAATTAACTACTAACCACAAATAAATTTTGAAAATTTGTCCAAATGATGCAGTGTGAAAGAGAAAGCTTATTTACTTTAAGTATCAGAACTGATAAAAGCATTTATTTGGAAAAAAGATCAATTTCTTACTACCAAATGTGCATAATAAGATGTTAAAAAAAACATTAAAATAAAGAGAGATTTATAACAACCTCTCCCTTCAAAACCTAGTTTGATTCTGAAATAAAAAAAATAGGCATTATATTAGAGGAATTAATTATAGAAGCGAGCACCTTGCGTAGCCAAAACAAAAAAGGTTTTTCACAAACAAAAGATAGATATATGCAGACGTGAGTTTTTTTTTTGCAGCGCATGCCAGAATTGCTAGCAGAAGACAAAATTTTTTCCTACTTACTTGACAAATATCGTTATATTTTTGACACTTTTCCCAAATCTTTATAAATTATAGCCTATGTGCTATTCTGATGTATAAGCTATATTACTGTAAAGTTTCATTAAAATCCATTCAGTAGTTTTTGCGTGAAAGACGAACAAAGATTTTCACATTTATAATATATATTAATTTAATTAGAATTGTTTTAAAGCGATCTTTCGTAAAATCTCAACAAAGAAATAGCTTAAAGATGGTAACTGGTTCAGTAATACATTTTATCAATCATTCTAAATGTTGCAATTAAGAAATAACGAATATTATGCTTAAAAAATATTTTTTATTTATCCTTATACAGAAAATAACCTCCCCAGGAGACATTTGTATAAAAATATATTATATATACATTTGTAGTTTTTTCCACCTCAGACTGTCATCTCTTCTTTCCACTAGAAAATCTGTTTAAAAATCCTAAAATAGAATCGTAAAAAGTCTATATGAATCATAGGAGTAAAAGTGAAATATTTTACGAAATTGAAAAAAATCAATTCATGCTATTTATATCAAATTGTATATATTTATAGAATATGTTCCAAACTGTTTTGTTAAAAATATAATTCTATCAGTCTAAAGTTAGGAAATATATATATAACTCTATATTCATTTGCATATATAACATTAATGTTTTTTTATACTTAATAATGGGACTTGAAAGGTATATACGGCAAATTAAAAGAAAATAGTACTATACTTCAAAATATATTCTTTTAATAGTTTTTAAAAAGGAAATTAAATACATTACCTTTTTTAGCATTTTTTTCTTTATCCACTGTCAATGAAGTAACAATAGGAAACAAGGTAACTAGTTTATCTGAATTTATTTCACTCTGTTTCTTTGTATCTGTTGAATTAGGATCTGGAATTAGAAAATTTTTGCTTAAGTAACGCAATTTTAAATTTTGCTTTTGCATAACAAATATTTTTACACAGCATCTATTTGTAATATTACATTGGCTTCCAAAAATTACACATGCAAATGTAAGTTAGTCAATTAGGATTGACATGTAAATTAGGCAGTTATTAAGAATGCCACTGCTCAGGAGAGTTTTAGGTTATTTAAATGCTGTTGCAAAGTGTTCATGAGTTTTGTCAGATTATTTCTAATATTAGTATTTCTATGGATGAAAGAGGATGAATCAGCGGCGCACACACAAGGGGGAGGGGTCCGGACCCCTCCAAAGCCCTTGATTTTTTCCCGCTCGATTCTAAGTATATAGTATGTAAAATTTAATTAATTACTTGTTATTAATGATTAATTTTATTAATTAATGCTAATTATTTATTCAAAAATTAGTTTTTTACTGTGTTTTGTTTCCGAAAATTGACAAAATCAAAAGGAGCATGATACAAGAATGGTGAACTTTCAACCCCGGACCCCCCCCCCTTGAAAAATCCCGGTGTGCGCTACTGGGATGAATGGTAGACTTTTGAGCACTAGTGTACTGGTCAAACACACCAACATTTGGCATGGAAGAAAAAAAAATTTTTTTTTCCGTCTCAGAACCTAGAGTACTTTGGTGCGTTGAGAACGTTGAAAAGAAAGCAGGTTTAAAATTTTATATTAAAAAACTAATGGATCACCATTTTGGTGCATTGTGAATAAAGTAACAAAGCATGGTTATTAAAAATAAACTTTATTTCATCAACACAATCAATAATCAGCTAGAATATTCCCTTTGTCAGGAGGAATTCTGGAAAGGCAGAAGAAATGCCAGAAGATATTTCTTCCAAACAATGAAATGCAATAAGATGTTTTAACAGTCAATACGGCATAAGGATCAAGAACATCCGATATTATGAGTATACACTACAATACCAATTCATGAATACCTGATCTCTCATATCTTGTTTCTGATAAGCTAATCCTTTTGATATTTTTGACCATTCTCATGCAAAAAGTTTTGTATTTAAGAAGCTTTCCTTGTGCTCACAAAGTCCAGTCTATAAAAACCTTATAAAGAACCATACCCTGTATAAGTAGAAAAAGACAAGTGAGAGTTATATTAATGTTGCACTATAAAACAACACAAGGGCTTTTGGTGACAAACCTCATAATTTTAAACCTCAGTTAAGTGATAAAGACAACATCTGAGCTGGCAGCCTACTCTCCAAACTACCACAACATGCCAACAGAAGGACTTAGTTGACAGATTTAATGTGCATCAGCCCTCTCTACATGGCAGATTTTCAGTGGCACTAGGTTTTGAACCTGCAATGTGATGACCATGAGTTCATAACCATAACTACTAGGTTACTGTGACCACCACAGAAATGGAAAGATTTTCCAAATTAGGGAGGAATAACATTTAAATTCCCTTTATATAATGACTGAAAGTTAAAAAAAAGGTTCATAGGTTGGATATAGAGTGCATATCTATAAGTTTTCTGTAATTTAACACGTACACACAGGAGGTAGCAGGAAGTATCCTATTGAAAACTATGCATTCGCAAAGAGAAAGGTTTAAGCAGAAAAAATAAAATATGTGCTCTCACAAATAGTTATCTCCACTTTTTATGCATCAGTTGAATCAAGATTTACATACTATGCAGAACTGTAACAAATTAAATTTATTTACCACTCTGAAGTTCAAAATGTAATATTGATTTGAATAATTTTAATTTTCATTCCATTTTTAGTGTTACTAATAAAAATTTATTTAATTTCTGGAAATGTGTGACTGTACCATAAATTATTTTTTATTGAAACACTGATAAGAGATAATTTTCATTCTAGATCAAGAAAAGAAAATTCCTATTTAGAATGGATATCTTTTTGTATTTCATAAATTTGATCTTTAATAGAAAAAATTTAATAAGTTCATAACAATACCAATGTTTTAACAATTAGTTATGTGAGTGAGAACAGGAGTATATTTGTCATACATTGGTTTAATGATTAAATATATGGTTGCTGCTATTATTCTTAATATTGGCATAGCCAGTTTTGTTCAAGGAAAAGCAAAATACATGTATTTAGGCATATTTCAGTGAGAATTTCTCCATCTAATTATCAAAGCATTGTACTTATAGATGATACCATATGTATCCATTTTAAGTACTACCGTAAAATCCAGCACATAACATGCACTTTTAACACAAAAAAATAAGATTGAAATTTACAGGTGTGCAGGGGGAGAATAAAAAAATTAACTTCTACATAGATCGAACACTGTTCATTTAAAAGAAATTACATTCCTCATGAACTTAAGAGGATTGTAAAAGATTTGCATCTAGAACTGCAAAGCTTGGAATAATACCTCGATTAAACGACTTCAACACATAAGAGCATTACGCATGTACATTTCAGGTTTCTTTGCAAAAAAGAGGATGTGTGTTACACAGTAAATATATCTAAAAATTAAAAATAGCAGCTTGATAACATGGGTGTGCGGTATATGCTGGAAGCAAAAATATGCATATTTTTCTTAAATTAAAAAATTACCAAACTATTTTTTACATTTTTAGACTAACATTGATTTATATGAGTAATTCAAAAGTGTTACTTCTAAATATGATTTCATTGTGCTGATGTGTCATTACATGTTCAGTACTCATAGAAGTCCACCTTAAGCACTTATATTAAAAACTATAATAATAAAAAAATTTTCCAATTTTATCTGTAAAATAATTAAACATATAATTCTATAACAAGATATAAAAGAGAACTGTTAGTATAAAATTAGGATAACTTGAAGTAATTTGTTGCTGTAGATATTTTAATTTAACAATTACAAAAACTACAGCTTTAAGTACAAAATGTAATAAGAATTTTTTTCAAAACATCTTAAGTTTCTCTATGGGTAGCTACAAGATTTCATATCAATAAGGAAAAAAAACTATAATATATAGGTAAAAAATTCCATTAATTCAAAAGAAAAATTATGGACATCATAAAATAAAGATACACAAGTAATTTATAAGGCAATTTTACATGATTCCTTATTTTTCGTTAAATTATTAGACATGATTTTTCATACTACCAAAAGAAAAATAATTTAAACTAATATATTGTTCTTTCAATAGCAAATAGTGTGTAAATCACATGGAGTTTCTATCCCAAAACAAATACCTCTTCATAACAGCTAATAAAATAAATTACTTAAAGTGTGATTGCATAGATTTTGGAAGGGGAAAAAATTATAGACAAGTATTTTAGCTTGTTAAAAATGTGACAGTAGATGAAATCTGCTTGTCATGGAGAGAAAAACATACTTTTGAACTTATGAATGAAGTATCCATTCAGACCAGTTGTGGAAGTGGAAACAAATGACACACTCTGTGATTAATTGAGCAGACTAAACAAAATTGGGTCTTAAATTTGTTTCAAACTTTATAAAATTAAAAATTACACAATAATCTTTGATTGTTAAAAAATTACATTTTTATGAATGAAAAATAATTCATTCTAAAAAACATAAAGAGGAAACTTTAATTCATCAAAAGTACTAATATAATAGTAAATTATAAATATATTTAAAGTAAATATTGTAATATAATTTTATTAAATAGGTACACTTATTCAAAACTTTTTATTGAAAAAAGAATTTTATGTGTAATAATTTACATTTTTTGAAGATTTGCCATTATATCCAATATTAGTAAAAAATTTTAATTTTCAACCAGTAAAACTTACTGTTTGAGGAAGAATGCTCATGATTTAAAAGTTTATGGTTTAAATTTCCCGAGAACTTCATAACCTGTAAAAAGAGTATAAAATTAATTAATAATTTGTACTTATACTATTTGGATAATGAACAGAATTAACCTCAATGTAATTACACATACTATCAGTACTAAAGCAAAAATTAATCATTAAAATTATTAATTTGTTTATTTAATAAATAAATTGTATCTTGAATCAAGAAAAAATACAACTAATGTATCGTAATTGTGATGGAAGGGGAAAAAAACAATTTTATATGAATAATTCAGAACAAACATATTTTTAAAGTATTTAATTATGAAATTGAAAATCGTATTGAAAATAAATTCACAACTTATCATTAGTAATAAAATTTATCATTGTTGATTTAAAGAGAAAAATTATATACCTTTCTGGATGTACTTGTGTAAGGTCTCGAAGTTGGCCTAATTGCTGATACATTCCCTTCTTGCTTATCAAATTTTAATGGAGATCCAAAAAAAGTAAACAAATTTTGGGTCTAAAAAGAAAAATACAGCCAATATATATTTACATTGGAGATACTACCATAAATTTTTCAATATTATAAAGCCTAAAAAGTGTGTGTGATAGTGATATATATATTCTATAATTTATTATTTAAAAAAAAAAATATATTACTACAAAAGACTGATTAAGAATATGAAATATACATTTACTTGAGAATTTTACAGGATAGTTAATTGCTATTTTAGCAATATACTCTAAAGTCATAATCTGTGATCAATTGAAAAAATGTATCACTTTTCAAATTTTTGTGAATCGATGTGAAAACTTTGATATAAAAAAAATTCAATGTGCAGCAACTTCCATTATTCAACAAAATGATAGAATTACACTGCTTCTTGAGCCCACTAGTTGATTCCATCTGTGAAAAAAATATTTTACTTTGCTACTGGGTTACTGGCATTCAAATTAAATATATTCTATAATTTACCTTAGACTAAAATATTCTTTTCATAATATATATATCTTTATACATAAAAATCTTCTGTGTGTGTGTTTGTCACTAAACTCCTCCTAAACGGCTGGGCCGATTTCAATGAAATTTTTTGTGTGGGTTCAAGTAAATTCGAGAATGGTTTAGATTCACAATTTGGTCCGATATCGCAATTACTTAAAAAGATATTAATTAAAAACATTCAAAAAATACAACTCAACATTCACCTGCATTGTTATAAACAAATATAAAAAAAAAATTTTAATCAATTCCTACTTAGATCAACCAAGAAAAAAATTTTTTTAACTACTTTTTATTAAATAGTTGCAATTAATATAAATATTGATATACATATGACAGAATCACAACATTAAGTGGTAATTAATTTTTATTATCTATCATTAAAGTATTGTATTGTCATCCAAAACAATCGTGTCTATAAAATTACAGTTCAACTGAATGCTTTAACACGTGAGAGAAAAACCTTTTCAAATTTTGACATTAGTCACCAACGTGGCTGTATTTGTAATTTTTTAAATAATTAGTTTTAATCAATTAATTTTTATTAATTATAATTATATTATTGTATTGTCATCCAAAATAATCATGTACATTACATTTCAGCTCAATTGAGCGCTTTAAAATGTATTTTATTAACAATTGAAAATTCCACCAAGAGAAATAAATAAATAAGCAAACAAATAAAACATGTTTAGAGATCGTGAACTAATAGTAGGAATTGAAAAAGACGTAAGTTGGCGTCGAAAATTGATTTTCAGCCAAACTGGCCAAACCCGGTCTTTATTGTTACGAAAATGCAGACGATTCACGCTTTTCAGCGTTTTTAATATCTTTTCAAATAATCTTTATATATGTAATTTTTCTGTGTGTGTATGTAACCGAACTCCTCCTAAACGGCTTGACCGATTTTGATGAAAGTTTGTGTCTGCTCCAGTGGACTCGAGAATGGTTTAGATTTATAATTCGGTTTAGAAATGTTTAATTAATTTTTTATTTATAAATTGTTGATCTTAGAATGTTTTACATTGGATCCGGCAGATTGCGCTACGATCGCAATATCGAATATTCAAAAATCTTTTATTATAATTCAAGTTGGTCCCGACAGTTGGTGATGTGATCATTTCAGGAAAATATTTTGTCACTTTGTGTTATTATTTTGTTGAAATAAATCGTGTGTTAATTAAATTATTACATTCAGATGTAATTAGTGTTTGAAATTTTACTCAAAACAGTCCAGATTGTTAAGTGAGTGAGTGAAGATTAACGTCGCACTGTTCAGCTACACAAGGGCTTTTGGCGACGGACCACGTAATTTTGAACCATGGTCAAGTGACGTGGACGACACCTGAGCTGGCACCCCCCTCTCCTAACTACCACACCACACCAACGGGTCCAGATTGTTAAAGCTTATTCATAAAAATTTGGAATTTTTGAATTTAAGATGTGTGTACAGGACAACGTCTGTCGGGTCCTCTGGTATGTATATATATATATATATATATATATATATATACAGCTACTTAGTTACATTTTAAAGACAGAAATCATTTTATAAGTAATGTTAATGGTATTACTATTTTTATTTGTACAGAGAGTACTTTTAGACATTGAAGAAGGTATACAGTGAAAAGTATATAGTCTGAATTCATGCATATTTTTGTTGTAAATATTCAATAAAAAATTCAATAAGAGATATTTATAACAGAGTGTAACACTTATTAAAGTACATATTTTAATTTTATTATGGTTGGCATATCTGTAAACGTCATGAATTCACGTCTCCTGTCTTCCAAGTATAAATTTTACAAATCTTTTAAGTATTGCTTCTTTAAGAAAAGTAAATATAACCAAATAAATTCCTTACAACAATACAACCGAATGAAAGTTATTTGCAGTATTAATGAGAATTTATTCATTATATTATTTTATTTTAGTTTATAAGTTATGTTTAAAGTACAAATAGATATCTTTGACAGCTATCCTATTATGGTAAGTGAATGTAAATTCATCCAAATTGTAAAGTATAGGGTGTTTTTTAGAGGTATAGAACTTTAAATTGCAATAAAACAACGATGTATTATTCGATTGTGACATGAATTTTTTTTAATCGAAAGATAATCTTGAGGCATTACATTTTAAATATGATCAAGCAAGGCGTAGATTCGTCGAATGGGCCCAAAACGAGATTGCTGTTGTTCCTGATGTTCATAAGCGAATTTTGTTTAGCGATGAAGCGCACTTCTGGTTGAATGGCTACGTCAACAAACAAAACTGCCGCATTTGGAGTGAAGCTAATCCACAAGTGTATGTCGAAACACCGTTACATCCACAAAAACTGACTGTTTGGTGCGCTTTATGGGCTGGTGGAATGGGCGAATTTTGTTTAGCGATGAAGCGCACTTCTGGTTCAAAGGCTACGTCAACAAACAAAACTGCCGCATTTGGAGTGAAGCTAATCCACAAGTGTATGTCGAAACACCGTTACATCCAGAAAAACTGACTGTTTGGTGCGCTTTATGGGCTGGTGGAATCCTTCTTCAAAAATGATGAAGGCCACAACGTTACAGTCAATGGTGATCGGTATAGAGCCATGATTACTAACTTTTTCATTCCTGAATTGAACAATCATGATGTCCAGGAGCTGTGGTTTCAACAAGACGGCGCAACATGTCACACAGCTCGTGCCACAATGGATTTATTGAAAGACACGTTTGGTGACCGCCTAATTTCACGTTTTGGACCTGTGAATTGGCCAAGATCTTGTGATTTAACACCGCTAGACTATTTTCTGTGGGGCTATGTAAAGTCATTGGTCTATGCAGATAAGCCACAAACGCTTGACCATTTGGAAGACAACATTCGCCGTGTTATTGCCGATATACGGCCACAAATGTAGGAAAAAGTCATGAAAATTGGACGTCCAAATTGGACTACATCCGAGCCAGCCGTGGCAGTCATATGCCAGAAATCATATTTAAAATGTAATGCCACAAGATTATCTTTCGAATAAAAAAAATTCATGTCAATCGAATAATACATCGTTGTTTTATTGCAATTTAAAGTTCTATACCTCTAAAAAAAACACCCTATAGAAGCACATATGCAAGTTGACTATTTACACAAACGAAAAGTAAATACAGTATCAGCATGAGATAATATTGCTACCAAAAATTATTCCTACTTTTCCTTTTATATTTAAAATATAACAAGCAGTTTGTCAAAACAATGAATCAATGAAATATTTTAATCATTCACCCATTGTCTTTGTGCCTAATTGCAGAAGAAACATATCACAATTATCAATTACATTTGATAATTGGGGAGCCCTATATACCTGCAAAAGAATGAGTAATTGCAATATAGGATAAGAATAAAGAAACTGAACACAAAATATTCACATATCAAAGGGGGGGGGCAATAACACATCTACCAATATTCAAATAACAATATCTTAATTTAAGATTGTTGGTACCAAATGTAAAATT
This sequence comes from Trichonephila clavipes, assembly GCA_019973935.1. Taxonomy (NCBI): domain Eukaryota; kingdom Metazoa; phylum Arthropoda; class Arachnida; order Araneae; family Nephilidae; genus Trichonephila; species Trichonephila clavipes. The sequence continues at coordinate 682,669 of BMAU01020778.1, forward strand.
TGCATCAGGTCAAGGACTTCAAGAAGAAATATTGTTTTACCAAATTAGTAGGTTTAGGCCATGATAAAACAAAATATGAAACAATTAAAAAAAATATTTGTTGAAATGTTTCAGGAACACATAAGGTTAAACTTTGCCTATTAAAACAATAAAATAAAAAGACTTTGGATGAAGCTTAACTTAATTATTTCACCTTTAGACCAATATCAGATATTCAGAAGCAATCCCAACTCATGCTGAACTGGAGGTATTTTATTATAATAAAGACTCAGTATGTTCTTAAATCCATGAAACAGTGGAGGTTTTGTTTACTGAAGACAAAATAATTCCCTGCACAAAGGGCAAAAAGAAGTAAGTGAAACAAAATAAGATAAATAAAATAAAAGTTATGACATAACAAAGAAGTTACAAAGATAAACAAGTACATTACAAAATAAATCAATTATGTAACAAAACCAATACAATAAAGTTATAAAAACAGAGTAATGAAAAATTTACAAAATCAAATCAATGAAGTTATAAAATAATGTGAATAAGTATTAGTGGAAACAAGACATTAGGAGCTAGTTGAATTTAAGAGCACACAGTTTAACCTTCAGGCATTTTCTTTCTTAAATTTTGAACAAACAAGTAATACAAATTTTTTTTTGTCAATTCCTATTTAGATCAACAAAGAAAAGCTTTAATTTAGCTACTTTTTATTAAATAGTTATAATTAATATAAATATGTATATACATAAGATGACAGAATCACAACATTAAGTGGTAATTAATTTTCATTAAAGTATCAAATTATCATTCAAAACAATTGTGTGTATAAAATTTCAGTTCAACTGAATGCTTCAAAACGTGAGAAAAAAAAAACTTTCAAACTTTTGACCCAAATCACTAAAAATGAAACCAACATGGATGTATCTATAATTCTTTAAATAATTAGTTTCAGTCAATTAATTTTAATTAATTATACTTAAATTATTGTATTTTTACCCAAAACAATAGTGTATAGAAAATTTCAGCTCAAATGAGCACTTTAAAATGTCAGAAAAAAACCTTTTCAAGTTTTGACACAAGTCACCAATGTGGCTGTATTTGTAATTCTTTGAATAATTAGTTTTAATCAATTTTTATTAATAATAATTAAATTTCTGTATTGACTTCTGAAACAATCATGTATATTAAATTTCAGCTCAATTGAGGGCTTTAAAATGTATTTTATTAAGGATTAAAAATTCCACCAAGATAAATATTAAAAAGTGTGAGTTAATAGTAGGAATTGAAAAAGGATAAGATGTTCAAAACTTCACTCACTATCAACATTGCAGTCAACATTTGGAAGGGCACAGGTTAAAAACGTTCTGGTACACTTTAAAATTACAATGAACAGTAAGGAATTGAGTGATTTTATAATTTGTAAAAAAGTTATGGCAAGATACGTCTTTGTGACATGGCCAGAAAAAATTTCTTTGTCAGAAAAAAGAATTGATTGTATGTACTGTATGTTCCAAAGAGTGACAACATTTCTTCAATTTTTTTATAATTTTAGAATATAAACTGATACTTCAATATCCAACTTGATTTTCAGTTTTTTTCTTGTAAAACAGTTTTAGAATATTAACTAATAATTCCATACCCCACTTGGTTGCAGATCTTCACAAGAAAAATCAGCCCTTTCATTTCCTAAAATTCCAGTCTGACCATGAACAAAAGTAAAAGACACTAGTATATTTCTGTCCTTAGGAATTTTAAGATTCTTTTGAATTTCCACAAGAACATTATTGCAAGATGAAATATTTTGCAGAGAGAGTGAAAAAATGTTGACTACTTTGTTAATAGAGACAAATATATAATGAATACCCATTGTAAACTGACTTATGAATTCAAGATTTTAAACTTGGCCAGATGAATTTTTTCAGGATTTTATCGGAAAATAAATATGAAGAAGGAGGGTGGTATGGTCGGTGAACATCACATAAGCATGAATTTCCATAATATGTCGGAAAATTTTTATTCTAGAATATATGGCCAAAACTTTTCAATTATAAATGCTGTAACTATGTTCAGCAAGATTTATTCTTGAAAAAAATGCAAAGGATTGGGTTCAATAACATCTTCGATATGTTTATGTAACACTGTGTCAATTAAGGTTTTTAATGCATCTGTTACTAATGATTATGTTACAAGATGGTGAATATTGCACATAGGATATACCAATATTGCAGCATTAATTAACATATATTTACATACATTAAATGCATTGTTAATTTCATTAGTCTAATTTATTACAGTTCTGATCGAACTTTGTTTTTTAATATATTGAGTAAGCAAACTTGAGTTAAAAAAAGCCAGTCATAAAAATAGAGCATAACAAGAAATTTGATCAATTTTATAACAGTATTTGAAAGAAGACATTTAGTAAAAACTTCCACTTCTTCATGTAAGGAAGAAATGCTCTCATCTAAAAAAAATTGTAAATAAGCATTATTTCAACCAAATATACATTTGTCAAATTTATTGTAAGCTCATAATCATCTCACAATTTTGTCAAGATCCAATTTATGTTTCTCTTCACCTCAGATGCAATCAAAAAATCATCTGGACTATTATCTTGAAAAGTGAAATTAGACTCACACTACATCAGACTCAAGAGTTTGGTTTCAACAGTAATTTTCAAAATTTAAGCAAAAAAAAAAGTCTTAATGATGCTAACACAGAATCTAGGCAAAGATTGATGAGAGCCAAATGATGCATTTATGAATTTACAATAAAACTAGTATAAAAATCAACTAAATTAAAGAATTTTGCACTCAACCATTGTGATGAAGCTCTGAAACGAAAACTACCAATGAAGCAGTCTACTTAATTAAGTAGACCAATTCTCCAGTTGTAGCAGTAATAACATGACTTCATTGTACAGTAAAGCATCCCTTGAATTAGGCTTAACAAAATTCCATAACCAGAACAGAACAAACTACTTCTGAGATGCTAAAGCAAATGAACAATTTATAGCAGCTGATCACATGCATATTTGGTTTATTTCAGAGATCTTTAAGGGGGGGGGGTTACTTTCTATTCTGGAAAGTATATATTTAAATAGGTAAAATCAGATGCTATATTAATTTCACATAATTGCAACAAAAAACTTTTAAACAATTGCATACCAATTTGGCATTTGAAAGTACAGGACTTTTTCCTTCAATTGGTGGAAGGAAGCATTCGGATTTATTTGAAAGATTGGTGATTTCACATCTAGTAGATGAAAATTCCTTTATTTCTGGTTCAAGACTGATTCCTCTTAAAATACTGGAAGATTCTGGAATATCTTCCTGTAATAAAAAGTAGTGAAGTATATATAAATAGTTTAATGATCAAAATAATGGACAGAACCTTGAAAAGTAAATACCATAGTTATTCGAATCTAAGCTGCACTCCAAATTCTCCACAGGCTTTTGCGAAAAAATAAAAAAGTGTAAAAGGTTTATCAATAACTGACACTTAAGAAATTAAAAAAAAATTAATGAGAACTTATAAGAAGTGAATAATTAATTTATTTCACTAGTATTAAAAACTTTTAAATACATATGTAATCCTGTAATTGCTCTAACTATCAATGTGCGCCAAAAATGATTCGTCACTCCCACTGTCACAGCTGATTTTGAAACTGGTGCCTGCATCACCATTTTTCCATATGGCTTTGTCTTCCCTACAATCCAATATTTTTTGGTGGCCACTGAAAGACTTTATTGAAGATTTAATAGCAAAAATCATTTCCTGTTTATGCAATTGATATATATTTGCTTCTGCTTCCATCTTCTTCTGGATATAATATTGCCTTCCTTTTCATTCTTGCATCATAGCTAATTCATTTTGATGTCATTACTGATATCTGTGACGTTTTAAGGGAGTAAAAATAAAAGTGGCTAGGACTGTTGCTGTGGAGGGTGTGAGTCCAAGAGGGAATCTCACATTTTCTGAGATTTCCACAATTTCTAAATTGGAGCTCAATCGACAAATTAAAACTCCACCCAGTCATGCATGGTACTTTGCTAAATGTCCGTGCGAGTCCTTTAGACTCAGTAGTAGACCTCTCCAATCTACTTATTCTAAATTTTTGAGCAGACACACAAGAGCTCTCAGGTTCTCTAATGGACAAAAGACTTTTCTGGAATGCCACTGGTGTTCTTCCGGAGAGGCCTCACCTAATCATATTTTACTTTGGGTTTTAAAAAGGACGAGGTCCTTTGCGACCCACTGCTGTTTTTAGATTTTTTACAGATTTTCGGATTCATGGGGATTGTCTAGCCCTGCTGGGCAGTACCGAGATTAGTAAAAAAAAATAATAAAAGTGTATAAAAAAACAACTCCTACATATGTGCAGATACTGAAATTCAGGAGAGACTGGATACTGAAGATAAACTACAGAATATGATAAGTCATTGATGCAAGTGACCAGAATGGATGGATACGTTTTTCTTTTTGAAAGGGGTGGGAACTCAATTTTCCCATCCAACAAATTTTTTCGCCTTCGATTCTAAGCCGTACCCAAATATCAGTAGCATTAACATTAGAAAAATAGCGAAGATTAAATTCGAGTAAATATGGTACTATTCTTATAAAAAGTATATTTAAAACTACTTTAAAAATTAAGTGAACAGAATAGATACAATTTTAAGCAACAAAGAAAAAAAAATACCAAATGTTTATCATAAGAAAAAAAAAAAACATTTTTCCTCTCTTTCATTTTTATGTAAACAAAACATAAGTAAAATATAGGTATCTATAAATTTTCACACAACATGCTATATGTTTAAGTATATATTTAAAAGTTATACTTCCTCCATATGTATTACACTTTCACTGTTCAAACTTTGATGATCAGATATTTGAAAAAAGGAACGTATCTTATTAAATTTTTAACTATTATGAAAAGAGTTTGATCCTTACAGATAAACTAGATCTCATGTAAGAATAATAATGGAAAAGCAGTTCTTTATTAAGAAAAAAAAAGTCAAATAATGCACTTGTATAAAGGAACAATATATTTTAATAAATAAAGTATTATTATTTGGATGCCTGTATGTTGAATATGCTAAAATGGATCCAATCCAGTTTAAATAATTTTTTTATACTAAAATTAATTTCTATAAGTATAAATCCTTGTAATCCTATAGTACAAAAGTAATCTTAGAAATATGAAAAAAATTTCAAAATATGGTAATACCTCGAGTTATGCGAACACTGAGTTACGCAATTTCAAATCTCATCTATTTGTCTTTTGTTCAAGCACTACACAACTCGATTACTTCCTCCTCACTTCCCATTTAGTTTACGCACATGTTTAGAGGTATTGCACGCAATCAAGGCTTAGCCATAATAATTTATTTCTAACATACCACTGAGTGTATTCGTTTATTACATGTTATAACTGTCATATCTTGTTTGTTATATGCATTATATCTACTACGATTTGAGAGACGGCTATGTCATCAAAATGAAATAAAATTTATTCTTCTGCACCAAACAAGATAAGAAAAACTTTATCTTTGAAATAAAAACATAACATTATTAAAGACTGATACAAAAATAAAAATTTGTGAGTTAGAAAAGTTCAATCAAAAGGAATCAACAGTCAGAACAGTTATAAAAAGTAAAGAAAGCATTCTTGATGCTGCAAAAAACAGTCTTTAAATTCAACCATCATTCGTAAACATTGTGGTATTATCACTAAAATGGAAACTGTTAAAATTATGGTGTGATAGTGAAATAAGTGTGAAAAATATGATAATCAAATACCATAAAATCTGACGTATAACATGCACCTAAACTTTCAAGCAGAATTTTTTAATTTTTACATATATTGACTGAATAATATGCACCCCACTTTTTTGCAAAGGAACCTGAAATGCATCAAAGTCTTATAAGAGATATTTTCCTAGGAATTTGACAAAAATAGTATACTTCAAGATCTACAACCCTTGAAGTTCATTAACCCTTTCGGGAGGAAAGACGCAAACGATTGCGTAACACTAGGACCGGAGGATTTTGTGTAGCTAAGCCTAACTCCCTGAAAATACCGAAACTTGAATGTATTATTAAGTATAGTTCTGTAGAATACACAATAAACATATGCTTTCTATATTTTGTATTTACATACTCCATTCACTTAAGTAACTTTTTGCTCAAATACAATTTTTTAAACATTTTTTTCATTATTTATTTATCATTAATGACTCTTAATACTATGTATTTGAAATCTAAAAATGTTACTTAAAACTCTATTTTAGGATGAAAAATTTAAAAATAAGGTTTTACACACATGATGTTTCATATATAACTACGTTATTTATTTACATAAGTTATTTCTTGTGTTTAAATATGTTTTTTTACATCTTTTATATTAATTATTTATGTACCATATTTAAGTACTTTTTTACATAATACATTTCAAAGCTAAAATTACACTTAGAATTATTTTTTCGAGTTCAGTTAAATACTTTCTACGCTTCAACATTATAACAAAAAAAAAGAAGTTTCGTCTGCACAATCTAAGTATATATTAAAAACTAGACTGCAAAACGAAACCCAATCCTCTGGAGAAAACAAAAAATAAGAAAAAAAAAATTTTGTCTACAAGATGTAATTATCCATTAAAACTAGACTTCAAACCCAATTCAAATGATTTAGCGAAAATAAATATCTCCTCTTCATTATAAACAAATACCATGTGCACATTTCAAGAACTGTCATTAGACATTGAATTCATTCCCTTCCCTTTATGTTTATAAAACAAAAACCATGTGTATGTGTGAGTCATACTACTCTCATTTTGAGTAGGTCACATCTACATGTATCTGAAACCATATGGACATACAATGCCATCTTCTGGCAAAAATTTTAGTTTTCAAAATATTCCAGGACACTGGCAATAATAAGTGATGGCCGGGGGTGAACAAGAAAACTCTCTTGCACACAGGCGTGTCGGACAGGAAGTGAGTGCGTTTCTTGCTGACACGTACAGATGACAGTCAGCGCGAAAGAATTAGGTATGTCATTTCTTTTAAATAAACAGTATTTGGAACTATGTAGAAGTCGAATTTTTCTATGCTCATCTTTTTATTTTTAAAGCTATTACTTTTATACCCAGCGTATATAATGCACACCTGTAAATTAGTACCTCATTTTTTTGTATTAAAAGTGTACATTATACGGTAGATTTTATGGTAAGTGTGAAAAATGTGGTTATCGAATAAGTGTGTTCTGTTGATCAGAAAACCATGAGGTCTCAGGCTAAGCTGAGTTTTGAGAGATTGAAAGAGAATGCTGGGCAAACGGCCAAAGAAGAATTTAAAACTAGTAATGGTTGGTTCAGCCAATTTAAAAGTCGCTGTAATTGGAATAGCATAGCAGAAAGTGGGGATGCAACAAGTGCTGAGGCATATCTTAGGCTGTATCTTTGTATCCAGAGAAATTAAAAGTTATAATAGATGAAGGCAGCTATACCAACCAAGCCATATTCAATCTAGATGAGAGTGGCTGTTCTGGAAGAAGATACCTAAGAAAAAAGCTTTTATCACATATGAAGAGAAAACCTTTCCTGGTGGCCAAAGATTGGTTGAAAGTGATGGTTGATGCAAATGCAGCTGGAGATTGTAAGTTAAAACCTCTCTTAATTTATTGCTCAGAAAATCCAAGAGCATTGAAAAATAAATCTAAAGCTGGCTTGTCTGTCATTTGGAGGTAACAACTTCCCATTACAAGGACTGGTTTGGTCATCATTTTATATCTGAAGTAGAACATTGTACCCAATCTAAACAGATTTCATTTAAAGTGATGCTAATAATCAACAATGTGCAAGGTGCACCACCCCAGCAATATTAATTAATTTTGACCCATGTGTAAAAGTTGAATTTTTGCCACACAATACAACCAGTTTGCTATAGTCGATAGATCAGGGAGTCAGCCCTTTGTGAAAGACTTTTGGAAACAATTCAATGTTTCAGATGTAGTGAGAATCATCAGACAATCATTGGATTAGGATTCACAAAAAAACTTTAAATGGCATTTGGAAAAAACTGCATATTTTTTTTTCATCACTGAAACTCAGGTGGAATCAGTGTCTGATGAAAGTGGTAAGATGATTGAAGAAATTGTCCATCTTGCCAGGAAAATAAATTTAGAAGTGAAGAGCTGACAATTGATGTAGTCAAATAAATGCATGAGCAAAAGCAAGACATTGAGAATCTTGAATTTTTAGGTCAGTTCAATTAGGAGATTGAATGACGGTTAAGAATTTGGCAGAAGATTTCAGTTGAATTGAAAAAGGATTACAAATTTTAGAAAATACATATTCCAATAAAGAACATGATTTTTCAACAAAACAAGAAATAAAAAAATTATTAGTATGCTACAAGGAAATTTTGACAAAGAAAAAAAGATCTTTGAGCTGGCAAACTACTTACTATATTTTCTCAAATCTAAGCCGCACTTTTTTCAGTGTTAAAGCTATTCAAAATTGGATGCAGCTTAGAATTGAAGGCAGAAAAATTTGTTAGATGGGGGAAAATTGAACATAATTCAGATGGTTAGAGTACTTACTGAATGTATTTAAAAGTTTTTAATATTGATAAAATAAGTAAATTATTAATTTATTACCTCTGAATTTAATTTTTTAAAATTTCTTAAATATCTTGTATTGATAATCCATTATACGCTAGTTTTCACTTTTTCACAAAAATGCGTTGAGAATTAGGGGTGCAGCTTAGAATCGATGGAGCCTGAGATTTGAGTAAATACGGTAGTTAAGATTTTATGAAAGCTTCTACATCATAGCAACTTCAGTTTGCCATTTTGTATTTTTGTTATCTAAGATTTTATTAAACATTTTTCTTCTAAATTATTATTTTCTTTTGTCACTGACCCCAACTAAAAATAATTTTTATGTATTTATATGCAAAATTATACCCCAACAAATGCGAATTCGACTTACATGGTTATCGCTCAGTCCCAGCTATCATGTAAGTTTGGGGTATTAATGTACTAAAATTAATTACTAAAACTTAATTGCTTACATTCACAAGTATTAAATAGTATACAAACTTCCCTATAAAAATCAAAAACAATAGCAATCAATGGATAGCATTTAAACAATATTTATATATTCATAATTCTGGTGAATAAAAACATTGAATTTAAAAATTAAGACTTACTTCTAAAGCAGGCAATAATGAAGATATATTCAAATGTTCTTTTTCTGCAATGATTGATTTTGTACTTTCAAAATGAATTTGCTGAAGATGATTGAAATGAGAAATATGTTCAGGGACTTTTAAACATTCGTACTTCTTTCTAGGAACCGGAATGGTATAATTTCTTCGAGACAGATTAATTTCCGAGTTTGGTCTGGAAGACTTAAGAGTTCCTTTCCTAAAAAATTAGTAAGCATATAGAGAAAATTAATACAAAATTTTTCCTATTGACAATATTAAAAATTACTAGCAAATCTAACCAAAAAATATTTTTTTTCAACTAAAAACTGCATTAAAATACAGTTTATTGCTAATCAGGGGTCAGCAATGTTTTTAGCCGTGGCATGCCAAACCAATCCACCCAGATGATTCAATGTGCCACATAGGACATTTTTGAAACAATTTGATTCTCACAATAATGCATGCAGAGTTAGAGAACATATTAAATATTAATTTTGCATCATTTAAAGATTTATTTTAACATAAAAACAAACAGCACAAAATATATAACTATTTCATCACCAAAAACTAAAATTGTACATATAATATGTATTTTTAAACATCTATTAAAATAAGAAGTAGACAATATAAAATATAAGTATTTCTCTTCATTACAGTTAAATAACTGCTCTACTTTCTTATCCCAAAATTAGGGATATAATTTGTGACTTTCAATTTCACACGATTCTGAGCATTCAGTTATTAAACAATTTCTTTGTGGATCTTTTTCATATGAAGAAAGATTTTTTTACTTAGATATGGATAACCAATAGTGGAAAGCAGAGAGTACACACAATTTTCTCTCAAACAATTAAATCTCTAGTTATGAAATGCAATAATTTACAAAATAGCCGTAAATTTATCTTTTGAATTATCTTTCAGATTTTTTCCTAATTCCATAATTCTGAAGATGTTTGTTAAATAAGGTCCATTACAAATTTATCAATTTCCATCCACTCAAAAATAGAGTAGGGCAGAGTGACACTCTTCAAAGTGCATGCCACATGTGGAACGCATGCCATAGGTTTCTGACACCTGTTGCTAATATAATATTATTGTTAAACAGTATATCACATAAAATATGCTCCCAAATTTGTTACTTCAATTTTGGTTTTCTAAGTAAAGTATTTTCTTACTTAGTAAATTTTTTTAAAGTTTAGATTCATAGCATATATCAGAACATACAATGCATGCAACAATTTTATGTTTTTCGAAATGTAAATTTTCAGTTGAACTTACATCACATTTAATGCTGTGATGACTACACTTTTTGATTAACAAATCATGCACATAAATGCTTTAGCACCAAGCACATAAATGCTTTAAAGATGGTGTACCATAAAAGATGATACAGTGCACATCACACATTGTTTGTCGTAAGAGTTAGACAAATGCAGAACTGTGGTGATAGATACCTCAAGCTTATGGGAAATCTCACACAAGACAGCAAATGTTGATGAATTTGAATATTCAAATAAAAATTGGAGGCTAATTTCTCATTAGAGAGAAGGCTCTCAATGAAGCCAAAAAACAACCCAAATTCAATCATGTAGGAATTAGCTAAGACCTTTAACAATAATTGGGCAACAGTTAAAAGATGGCCGAGAAGCTTTGGATTTCAGGAGAAATTTGGATTGTTGTGTTCCATGTCAGTTTACTGATGATCAATGGAACTGTAAAATTGCTGCCAAAGTATCCTAGTTTTTATGGAACAAAAATTAAATTTTTTTTTTATACAGATAATGACAGAAAAAGTGGGTTGTATACAATAATAGAAAGCATCAAAAGATTGTATTTGCCTTCTGCATTGATTGCTTTAATGTCAAAATGAAAACTTCATTCCAAGAAGACTTTAATGAGAGTGTGGCAAGATGTGAAAGGAATAATTCACTGAGAGAGGTCCTATCACCAAACCAAACAATTAATGCTGCATTTACGGTCTTATGTCAGTCTGCAAAACACAGTCACTTATTGAATCAGTGTCATCAATCAGTACAGTGGCTGGGTGTGGTGGTTGGTTTGTCATGGGTCTTCTGCACTAAAGGTTGCGCGTTCAACCCCGACTCAAGTTGATGGATTTTCATGATGCAGAAAATCGACAGCAGCCATGTCCTATGATTATACTGCATGTAAAAGACCACTAGAGTGTTTGTTTGGCTTTGGTGCTCTCAGCAAAATTAAATCCTAGTACAGGATTGTATCGTCAAGCTCAGGTGCCTCCCAGGCATCAAAATTACCTGCAGCGATTGGTATCTGTCTATAGGTGCCACACTAAAAAGAGATACCAGCTTCCGGGAATGTAATAGGTCTGCAATGGTAAAACACCAATCCGCAGCCCATTAGAAATAATCAGTACAGTATTATCTTCTATCAAGGAATCATGAGACTCCTGGTTGTTGTCACCTTTTACAAAAAATGACGGTTTTTTCCCCCACCCAAGAAAGAAGAAACTTGTCCAAAAAGGGTAAATTAAGTCTCTCATATGGGGTTTAGTTGGGAGGTTTTCTTCCAATTTTCCTGATCTGGAATGTACTGACTATCACCCAATCCAAGTATTGACAAATCTTTTAGCCAAAAAAAAAGAACCTTGATGACCTTAATGGTGTGAAAACTGCCATCTGAGATTTTTTTCCCCAAATGTAGAAATTTTTACCAATGTGGGATTCAACTCCTGTCAGAAAAAAGACGTAAGATTTTACTTATACACTTATCAAGTATATAGAAGTATGAGTTATAATTATAACAGCAAATCATTTGAATTTGCTTTTCAAGTAAAAGAAATAACTACAATTTCATATAATTACGAAATTATCTCAATTATTAGCAAAATGCTTATTTTTTATCATAACTACGGCAATTATTTATTACCTTTATTAAAAAGTTTATTATTTAAATTCTTAATTACAGTAAACAAATCTGTAATAAAATAATGCAAATTATTTTCATCATATCTCAGAAAGTCAAAATTTTGATAAAATGTACATGACAAATGTCAGGTGACAGATATTCTGCAACTACAAGTATTAAATTGACAGCATTAAATTATCTACAAACTGATATCAACTAATTTTTAAAAAATGCTTAAAATAAATTAAGAAATTAGATTTATTCTAATTTCATAAAGTATTCAACATTGTTCTTTATATAGTCACTTCAGTTCATCTATTTACAGCCTGAGAAACAATGCAAATACACATTTGAGTTAATAAAAATACACAGGATTAAAGACTATTTAAGACCAAGAAATATCAAATAACATTTCATTATACATACAAAAATTATTACATACCTATTTTTAAATTCTTGTTTACTTTGTAAAATTTTCGGAGATATTGTTAATATATTATTCAATTTGGGAAAATCATTAAGTAACAAATCAGTCCCCTCAGTTTTTGGTCTACGGTTTGGAATTTTCCTTTGTTGTATAGCTGTTATTATGGGTGGAAGTTGGAAGCTTTCAGAATCATCTAGATAAATTAAACAAGAAATTATTTAAAAGGTAGAAAAATAAAATAACATAATTTAAAGATTTGTTTTAAACAAAGATATTTTATAAGTACTGTAAAATTCAGCGTATAGCGTGCATTGGCATAAAACATTCACCTATACTTTCAAGCTACATTTTTTAATTTTTAGGTGCATTCACCATATAATGCCCACCTTCTTTTTTATGAAGAAATCTGAAATATTCATATGCAATGCTCTTATGTTTTGAAATGGTGTTTTTTATGTATTATCCCAGGCTTTTGAAAGAACAGTATAATTCTAGAACTACAACTATAAGTTCATAAGGTATGTCATTCCTTTTAAAGAAACAGTATTTCGACATATGTAGATATCTAATGTCTTTTTATGCTCATTTTTAAAAATCATTTTTATACATGGTGTATAATGCACACCCATAAATTTCAATCTTTTAGTTAGTGTTAAAAGTGTGCATAATATGCAGGATGTTATGGTACATTAATTAATACATTACAAAGCTAAGCACACCGAAATATTTTTTAGAAAAAATGTATATCAAATATAATTCTTATACCACCTAATATTAAATATATTACAAGTTAAAATTTAAAATACAATGGAATTATGAAAAAAATTGATGTAATTCCATTATACTGCAGATTTTGTCATTAATTAGAAGTTCTTGTTCTATATACTTTGTTTGCCACACACACACACAAAATTCTTCCACATATTCATACCTAACTTGTTTCACTGACTGCTAAGAAATTTTCAATATTTCAGAAGAAATATTTTCAATTTTTCATCTCCCGAAGAAAATTTGAAACATCAGAACTTTCAATCTTTGAAGTGAAAGCAACTGCAAATATTCTAAATACTGGAAAATGTGAACGGAAAAAACATTGAATCTTTTCCAATCGTTGATAAAAAATGGAATGAATTTTGATGACTTTATTAAAAATCAAAATGCATTCAAACAAAAACTATAAATTTTTTCCAATAGGATGTAAAAGAAGTCATTATTAAAAATTCCTTTTTAAAAGATGATAAAATTTTGTATAAATAATCAAGTCATTTGTCTATAAATACATATATACAAGCACATATATAAAGTTAACATGGAAGTAATAACTTGTTAGAAAATTGTGTTTCCACAGTGATTGTTTCCTGCAAAATGCCCATTAAAAGATATCAAATTTAAATGTTTATGTTTATTACATATAATATGGTTTGACTGTAATAGTAAAAACTTAATACCAGTAAAAATGTTTATACTCTCTCTGATGGGTACAACATTTCCATTAGTCTACTCAATTTATATACTATTGCCAAACACTGCTAATAAATAAGGCTAAATTATACTAGATTGATACTTATAATTAGACTGATATGTACTGAAATGTAACATTTATTTTTTATAAGATAAAGAGTAATTTGCAATTATAACTTTAAATTTTATAACTATTCTAGATGAAATACAAATAATAACATCAAATTAATGACAGAGAAAATATTAATACATTTTTAACTTACCAGAAACACGAGGTTCATTCAGTTGCTGCAGAAGAGAAAGAACCTGCAAAAAAGCATTACATAACTATCCAAACAGAAAACACATTTTACAATAATGTTATGACTAAAAAAATTGTTACTTTTGGCCATATTTCAAGTGATATTCTCTCAACAATTTTTTCTTCTAGCGCTTCAACATTTCCTAATGTTTCATTTTTCAAAAGATTATCCAAAGTAATTTTATTGCAGGTATCTCTACAAATAGAAAACATAATCACTTGAGAATAATAAAATAACTTATAATTAATATTTCACTAGCAAAATACAAATAATTAATATTTTACTTGTAAATACCTAGTATCCAATGCAAGACATTCTTCATAATCATCATCATTATCCAAATCTTCCTTAAAATAATTTGGTTCCTCATTTAAGCTATTAAGTTCAGTGTCACAAAATATTTTATTACAAAATTTTTCAGGAACATGGATAGCCATCTTTTTCCCTTGAACTTGCAAACTAATGTAAATAAATAAATACTGCACATTTACTGTTTTGTACAAATAAATTTTAAAAAGTGTAGATGAAAAGAAAAATATTCTAATTAAAAGAAATACATTAAGACCTCAATTAATGCATATAATTTAACTAATTTCTAGTTGTTTTAAAAGTGTAATCTATAGAAATAAAATTGTTATACTAATTTCAGAAAAATAAAACAGATTTTTAAAAAAAATTTTATCAGCTATATTATGATTTTCTTTCAGATAGCTGATGTTCCAAACAGAAAGAAAACTGTTAATATACATTCCATTTAGTAATAACTGAAATTTTAAGCATAACAAAATCAATAAAAAAATTAAAATATAATGCATTTTAGATTTTAAATATGATATACTGTAATGATAGATTCTCTAATTCCTTAATTTCTTAAAAATGACTGAAAAAATAACATGAAATAATGTAAAAATAAACTCAAAAATTTATAATAATAGAAATATACAAAATTTATATTCATCCAAGCGAAAAGATTTCATGGGCTTTATAAATTTAAACAGAAAATGACAAAATAAGGTAAAATTATCCAACATGAGTCAGAAAACATATTGGAACACTAATTAGTTAATAAATTTTGACAATACAAACCTAGATGACAAGCATTTAGAATGAGAACATACATTTTCATCACATGTACTTAAAGGAACTAAGTTTTCATAAGGTTTAGCAATTTGTTCTCCTTTTAGCCTGTGAAAAAAAATAAGGTAATAAATATTAAGGTATAGCACCTGATTCTACACTATCATTAATAAATCTAATAGTTTCCTTACTCACTATGAATGTACTTATTAATAAACATATTTAAAGGCAATAAATAACTAAAAAATTCAGAATGTTGGTATTGGTCAGGGAATAAAAAGATATATTCACATAATATATGTGTGTTTCAATGTTCTCATATAACATATACTTTTAAACATTTATATTTATTATATAAGCACATATTAATTCTGTAAATAATTACTAATATTGTATGAACTATTATCTCATGAAACTCTTCATACCATTAAAAGATTCCCAGCAATAATATTCACTTTTTAAATTTAACAAATAAACGATGATAAAAAAAACTGAAGTCATTAAAAAACAAATATAAATATGTATGATAAAGAATCAATGCCTATTTTTGTCAATGGAAGTAATCTAAGAAAATAAAACCATTAAGCTCCAGACAATCTGTCAGAGTAAATGAAAAAACTTAATAGATTGGAACTCAAAACTTGCTTTTGACCAGATAATTACAAATTAAATCACTTGGAATTTTCACCACACAAAAAGTACACACGTATGAATATATAAATAAATGTAAATTTTACCTAAAATAGGAAAATTTTTTTGCCCATTCACAACATTCTTGAAATACAGTTTTACTAATTAAATGGGACTCTTCCTCCTCATACAAAGCATCTTCAATTGCTTCCAATGATGCTTTAACTTTAATGCTGGAATTCATATCAAAATCCTACAAAAGTATAATAAAAAAATATAAATGTATGTAATCCAAATTCAAAAGGTATAACATTATCCCATTAGGTATTTAATTGTTATAGGGTGGCGAAGCATAATAGCGCTTCGCTTGTCCTATGTCAAGAATGTGGAGCAGCATGATCATGCTTCTTTTGTTTTGTACTGAAACGAAACACATTTCATTCTGCACTTTTAGAATATATGTATATAAAAATTCTTCAGCACTTAAACAGTTGATTAAACTAAAAGTTTCAATATTTCATAACATATATATATATATATATATATATATATATATATATATATATGCTGAATTACCAGGAAAATCGGTACAGCCATGTGCATACACATAATGGAGGTATGTAACGAATTAGCATAACATAATGCAGTCAGTAGCACCAACATAAGACAACAATCCTCTGGAAAAGATGTTAGATCAGTTCCTACTACTACAATGGCAGGTTATTAAGATTTTAGTAACTTTCAATATGGCTTTATAGTCGGCATGAAGATATTTTCCAAGGATATTAGGATCTTTGCGTATGCTAATTTTGTGAGTGTGCCAAGAATACCAGGTGTCCACTATAAAACATCAAATATCTTACATTGCTAGGACTTTCACAAGTGTCAGTATGCAAACTGCTTAATAAGAAAATTTATAAGGGCTTTAGAAGGCAAAGGCCCATTTGTGTATCGTTGTTGAATGCACAGCACAAAACTTTATGCCATTCCTGGGCTGACAAACAATGTTATTGGACTGTTGATGATTAAAAATATGTTGCATGGTCCGATTAACCTTGTTTCCAATTGTATAAAGTGGAGGGACTTGTACAGGTATGAAGACAACCTCATGAATTCATGAACTATACATATCAAAAAGGTCTGTGTTCATTCTGGTAGATCCAAAATGATGATGTGGTGTGTGTGCAAGTGGTATAATATGGGACCCCTGGTACATCTAGAGACAATTCTGACAGGCAAAAGGTACTTAAGCATCCTGCCTGATCACCTACATGTTCATAATGCATTCTGACAGATTTGGACAGTTCCAGCAAGAGGGTGTAACATCCTACATGTAGAGAATTTCTACTTAGTAGCTCCAGGAATACTCATCTGACTCAAGATTCTTCCATTGGCAATCTAAATACTTAGACATGAACATTACTGAACATATCATGGATGCCTTTTAACATGCTGTTCAGAAAAATCTCCACCACCTATGGATTTGTGGCTGGCACTTCAGGATTCATGGTGTTAATCAATGATGTTTTAAGGCATGGAGGTTCATCTCATTCTTTACTCTACTTCAATAAGAGTATGTTCCAAATAATTTTAATTCCCAAATGTTATTCAAGGACATATCCTCAGAAAAATTCAGATTTTCTAACTATATAGCAATTTGTATCAGTGACAAGACTGCATTATTATGTCATGCCCATTGTCCATTATATAGGCCTAGGCTTACCACCATACACCATCATTACTTGTTTAGTCCCAAGACACTAGTCAGTTTGTGCTCAGGGTTTTTGAGATTGTGAATCATGCACATTTATTTTGTTATGGGTAACTGTTTGTATAAGTATTTGACAATGTATGCCAAATACTGTCTGCTGAAAAAGGTCCCAGGTGGTGCCTACTTTTGCCTTAGGGGCCTTGAGAACCTTAACATGTCACTGGTTTTAATTGCCTCCAAAATTCCTTCAGGCATTAGTCAAGTCCATGCGACATCATGTTGCAGTGCTTCTGAATGTCTACGAGTGTGTCGCACTGTTCAGCTACACGAGGGCTTTTGGCGACGGACCATGTAATTTTGAACCATGGTCAAGTGACGTGAACGACACCTGAGCAGGCACCCCTCTCCTAACTACCACACCACACCAACAGGAGGACGTTTCAGCTCTCGACAGATTTAACATGCATCGCTGCCCTACACGGCAGGTCTTTAGTGATACTGGGCTCGAACTCATGACATGCCTGCTATGATCCGATACTTTGACCACTGAGCTACCACAGTCCTTGAATGTCTGTGAGAGCTGAACATTATATTACACTGATATACCAGTTTTTTTAACTCTTCAGTGTGTGTATATATAAATATATACATTAAGGTACTATAAATCTAATATAAAGTAAAACAATAAGGAAGAAAATATCAAAATTATACATGACAAGGTAACATAGCCACAGGGATACATTTGCAAATTCTTAGGCTTAGATATTTAAATATATGCTGAAATTAATGTAACTTTGTTAAAATATTTGAAATTATTTTATTTTTCTAAAATGTTTTTATTTTCATGCCTCAATTGCATGAAAATAAACTGCAACTACTTCATGCAATGCAATACCTGTATTTAATGTATTTTCTGCTTAACTGTTTTTTTTTTTTTTGCAAAAAATTCATTTCTGAAAAGTCACAATTAGAAATCTTACTTTACATTTAATATTTCATCATAGTTAGTTTTCATATGTTTCCAGGGGAAGAATTTTAATAAAATTTACACTTTAAGCATATTTACACAGCCTTAAAGTTTACACGAACATGACATTTGAATGAAAAACACAACAATATTATTTTGTTTCATAATATCTTTCAATACAACTTGAAAACATAAAAGATCTCATTTAGGATAGATACAAATTTAGCGATTATAACATCTTTGATAGAGGGATTTTTTTAACTATATGTGTTAATTTTACAGGATTAGCAAGAAAGAAAGAAAAAGAAAAGAAAACTTTATTCATATTTCTTTAAATAAACTTCCTAGAAAAGGATTTTTTTTCATGCAATTTTTAATTTAAATATTTGTAAATATCAAATAAAGTAAGCTATGGATACATCTGCTTTTTCTCCCCCAAAAAATTCATTCTTAACAGTTACACAAATTATAAAAGGAGAATAAACAGAAAGTAAATATGACAAAGCACTAAATAGTATTAAAATTTTTCCTAAAAAAATTATAGAATATAATTTTAATTTACAGGTATTATAAGTAAAAGAATTTGCTTTAGAAAAATTATCCCAGAATAAAAAACGTTTTAAATTCTAAATAAAGAATTATATAAACTTTACATCATTATGCCAAGAACAAGAACTGTTTGTTCTTTCAGTCAAATCAGAAAAACTGTCATGGAAACCTTTGAAAAAATCATTTTCACAAAATATTTCATTTCTTTCTCTTGACCATAAAACTTCTGATTTGGAATCAAGAAATAAATCTTCATTGCTAGAAAACATAAAAAAATTACCTAAATTAAAGGAAAAGCAAAAGATATAATACATCTAAAAATTATAAAGGTAAAATAAAAGATAATAATATATCTGATTTATAAAGATAAAAGTCAATAAACATTTTACTAGATTAATATAATTTTTTTCTTTCATTAAAATTGTTTTACCTTGAACTAGAATTCCATTGTGTCACGTTTTTTTCAGCACATTCATTTTCAAACTCTAAATTAAAGCTAGAAGAGGAAAAAATTCATTTCATGATTTTATAAATGATTAAATAAATTCTGTAAGAGCAAAAACTTGTTACAATATAAATTATTTTATTTATAATCCTTCTCTAAAATGATTATGTAGTTTAATACTTATATGAAATTTTTTTTTATTTAATATTTATATGTTAACAAACTAAAACTGACAAAAAATGTTACAATTCAAAGTGTCTAACAATATTTTACTCTTTAAAGCACAAATGTATCTTATCATAGTTAAAAAAAATATATCAAGCGATTCAATCAAATATTTATTCAGTTTTAAACTTTGTAATTCATTTCGTCACAAAATAAATTACAAATAAAGTTTATTTTAAAATCAGTGTTCTCTAATCTTTTCAAAATATTATTAAGATACGACATAAAAACTTTACAAAAGCTATACTAAAGATATCAACAAAACTAAAAACTTAAAAAAGGTATAGCAAAAAAATAAATAAATTTATAAATTGAAAACAGAATATTCAGACAATGCCAATACAAATTTGATTAAATGTCTATAAATACTTTATTTTCTGATAACTGGTAAATATAAAAATGTCCACAAATTAGAGTTATTACTATATTTCTTAAATGTTATGAATTATACTTCATGGAGGAAGAGTATGTGAAGCAAAGAGTGATGACAGATCAAGGGTTATGCAAGAAAGAAAAGGTTAAGAAATGCTGGTTTATAGTTCATAATTCATGAGCATTATCTTGTTTTGCATGCAAACTTATTTTACAGAGCAAAAACTTTCAGAGGATTCATAATGCATATTAAAAGAAAATACATTAATAATGAGGATCTTATGTGTTTTATATAACAAAATCTAAAATGATATGTTTAACTCCAATTTCATTTTTTATGCTTCATATTAAACTTTATCTCAGCCTTTCATCCCTTCAATGGGTCAATAAAATGAGTATCAAGCTTGCTTGGGAACTTAACACTAGAGGTTTTCACATCAGACTGACCACCAGACCGGAACATCTACTATGCATCTCAAGGCCCAAGGTCGTGTATACTGAATTAGGAACAGTAAGCCTTGTTCCTCATGGGATGTCATGCCACTGAGTTTAGTTAAGTATTAAACTTTATTAGCAACAATGCAATTCAATACATTATACCTCCAAAAGAAAGGGATAAAATTTTTTGATCAAAAAGTCGCATAAAAATAAAATTATATTAGTATTTTTTATACATCTCTAATATTGAAACATAAAATCAAAATAAAAAAGATAATGAAAATGCATATTTAAAAAAACAGCTCGTTATTCAATTTCTAGAAGAATAAATTTATTGTTATCACATACACATCAGTACTTATTTTGTCTGTAGCTCTCTTATTCATATTTATTTTCCATTAGATTTTAAAAAGTTGTCTGGTGTTGTATCAGTGGCCATGACCTGAAATAGTTGAAATATCTGTAAAGTTTTTGCAATAAATTTTAATTAGTATTTAAAACAACATAATTATAACATATACAAAATGAATAATATTTGAGAAGCTATTAATTTTGAATTAAAAGATATGGCTAAAAAATAGTACATAAAACTAGTACAAAATATACTAAAACAATTTAATAGCTTGAATATGTTCCATATAAAATTCTATAGATTTGAAAAGTCCCTCAACTTTACCATTAATGCTGAAATACAAAGAAGTCACTTAAATTAGATAAATACTGATTTCTCATGATGCATAAACAGATCTCAGTGAGTTATGATTAAGTTCTGTTCCATGTACATATAGAGAGAAAAAATTTTTTAATACTATTTTCCTTCACAGAATAAAAAATTGTCCATAAAATAAAAAAATAAATAATCAATATTTTTTGTAAGTAAAGGGTGTTTTTTTAGAGGTATAGAACTTTAAATTGCAATAAAACAACGATGTATTATTCGATTGACATGAATTTTTTTTTTATTCGAAAGATAATCTTGTGGCATTACATTTTAAATATGATCAAGCAAGGCGTAGATTCGTCGAATGGGCCCAAAACGAGATTGCCGTTGTTCCCGATTTTCATAAGCGAATTTTTTTAGCGATGAAGCGCACTTCTGGTTGAATGGCTACGTCAACAAACAAAACTGCCGCATTTGGAGTGAAGCTAATCCACAAGTGTATGTCGAAACACCATTACATCCAGAAAAACTGACTGTTTGGTGCGCTTTATAGGCTGGTGGAATCATTGGTCCGTACTTCTTCAAAAACGATGAAGGCCACAATGTTACAGTCAATGGTGATTGGTATAGAGCCATGATTACTAACTTTTTCATTCCTGAATTGAACAATCATGATGTCCAGGAGCTGTGGTTCCAACAAGACGGCGCAACATGTCATACAGCTCGTGCCACAATCGATTTATTGAAAGACACGTTTGATGACCGCCTAATTTCACGTTTTGGACCTGTGAATTGGCCTCCAAGATCTTGTGATTTAACACCGCTAGACTATTTTCTGTGGGGCTGTGTAAAGTCATTGGTCTATGCGCATAAGCCACAAACGCTTGACCATTTGGAAGACAACATTCGCCGTGTTATTGCCGATATACGGCCACAAATGTTGGAAAAAGTCATCGAAAATTGGACGTCCAGATTGGACTACATCCGAGCCAGCCATGGCAGTCCTATGACAGAAATCATATTTAAAATGTAATGCCACAAGACTATCTTTCGAATAAAAAAATTCATGTCAATCGAATAATACATCGTTGTTTTATTGCAATTTAAAGTTCTATACCTCTAAAAAAACACCCTTTATAATTACAGAACATCTCAGATTTTTTTACCTCAACCAACTTGCATCTATATTTACTCTTGTTGATCTTATTTTCTTCAGCTCTGACAAAGGTTTTTTTTTTAAATTACACCCGCCAACGTCCTCTCGGACATAAGGCGCCTTGCAATCCAATATAAAGCAGATATTGCTCTAGCAGGAAGGAGAACTCCACAGTTGTCTTGTGAGAGAACATGAAGCAGAGCTGGGCAATAGGATAGATGCTCCCCAGTCATTGGCATGGAATTACAGAGAGGGCAGAGCGGTGAATCAGCCAGGCCAATCTTAAACCGATGGGCTTGCAGGTAATCATGTCCGGTGATGATTCTGAAACATGCCACACCCTCCACCCTAGATAGGGCAGAAAGCTGAGCACATCTTTGGTCATCTAGAATACAAGACCAAGGTTTGCCAACAGCCAGGTCAGTAAGAGTGGAAATTCTCTTCTGTTGCAATTTGTCCCTGAGAAGTCGCTTAGTGTTCCAAAGAGGCATCGGAAGGCAAGGTGGATGCCACAACAAAGCCTTTTGGGCTAGCTTGTCGGCTTGTTCATTTCCATGAATGCCGCAATGAGATGGGATCCATTGGAGAACAACCTCTCTTGTAGTGCAAAGAAATGAGTTGATAAGTTGTTTGCACTCGAACTCAAGTTTTGATGGGAATAGATTGTAGCCAGATACAGTCTTAATTGCGGCTTGAGAATCTATGAATATTACAATATTTAGGCCAGGTGTAGTACTAATCGCTCTAAAATCCATAAATATTGCGTAAATCTCACCATCAAAATTGTCTGACCAGGCACTAAGAGGTTCTTTAAGATTAAAGGAGTTTATTAAAGTCATTGTCATAGCATAAAAAATTTCCTTCACACAGTGATTTGATTGCAAGTCAATTAAAGTTGCAGCTCCTCTGGTGCTGTATCAATATCAGCAGTAATGGGATAGCAGAAAATACTGAATTTAAGCTCATTTTTTTTTTTGAAAATCCAGAGATTTTGTGACTTTTTCTTTCTAAAAAAAATTTCAGGTACTGAAGAAAGGAATTCTGTTTTCCTAATAGTGAAGAAACAAGACAAATCTTTGAACTTGCACGGAGAAGTAATTCTGACTGTTTTGGCAGGCCATATTGCACTCCCCCTGCTGTAGATAAAATGAAATGTCATTTATATACCAGATTTCAGATTCAAGTAATTCCAACAGAAGAGAAAAAACTAAATATCTTGTTAGAGTATGACAGTGTGGAATTTGAGTACGATGAAATAAAACTGAGATTTTATTATTATGGTCTACAAAGAAAAAAAAGAAAAGATATGCTGCATTAACCCCTTAATGGTCAGATTATTTTGAAGGAAAAGGTTATAAAAGTGCCTACTTTTTTTACTCAAGAAAATTATTATAAAACTAAGTGAAAGTTCAATATATATATTTATTTTTACATTTTAAATAAATTTTAGCTTGAAACAAAAAAGAAATTAATTTTTTTAGAAAATCCAACATTTAGGGTTATTATGACTGAAAGTTGGTTTTCCAGCAAATAGAAAACATTAAAAAAAATATATGTTTGAAACATTAAAGGAGAATTTTATTAGACTTATGCAATGTAAAAACACAATAGTAATTTTTCTTGAGATAAATTTTAAAGAATGAGATAAAAAGGCTAATATATCACAAGTAACAGTACAGAACCATCATCAATGCTCTCAGGTTCACTAACCAAACTTTCAAAACAATTAGTTAGTTCAGAATCACTTTCAGATCTCTTTATACTTAAAGTAAAATCCAATTCCCTTCCTAACTAACTCCATAATGTATACAATATTAAACAAGTAATATAAAAAAAATTTAAAATCAATTCCTACTTAGATCAACAAAGAAAAATTTTATTTTATATATAGCAACTTTTTATTAAATAGTTATAATTAACATAAAAATGTACATACATATGATAGAATCACAATATTAAGTGGCAATTAATTGTTAATAATTATCATTTAAGTATAGCATTGTCATCCAAAACAATCGTGTACATAAAATTTCTGTTCAACTGAATGCTACCTGAGAAAAAAATCTTTTAAAGTTTTGACCCAAGTCGCTAAAAATAAAGCCAATGTGGCTGTATCTGCAATTCTTTAAATAATTAGTTTCAGTCAATTAATTTTAGTTAATTACAGTTAAAATATCGCATTGTTACTCAGAACAGTCATGTATAGAAAATTTCATTCAACTGAATTCTTTAAAATGTGAAAAAAAAGCTTTTTCAAGTTTTGACACAAGTCGCCAAAATGGTCGCTAAGTCGCCAAAAATGATGGCAACGTGACTGTATTTGTAATTCTTCAAATAATTAGTTTCAACCAATTAATTTTTATTAATTATAATTAAATTACTGTATTGTCACCCAAAATAATCATGTACATAAAATTTCAGCTTAATTGAGTGCTTTAAAATGTATTTTACTAACGACCGAAAATTCCACAAAGATAAATAAATATATAGAGAGTGTGAGCTAATAGTAGGAATTGAAAAATATATTTTTTTTTTACCACAGAATGCAACCCTCATCTTTTCATGAGGAGCAGAATTAAGTAATTGAGCTAAGGTTACAAAAACATATTGCTAATATAGATATGTTTGATTGTGCTAACATCTAGTTTAAAATAAAAAACAACTATCTCTAAACACACTACTAATAATCTGGTACTGCCTTCTGGTGAGAAATAAACATGATTGTAGGCAAAAGAAATAGATAGTTTTAATCTTTTTAGCGTATTACTTTCGAACACTCCAGCCCGGAAATATCACAGGCACAAGGAATAGAGAGAAATTTCACCTTGCGATATTGACGGGAGTGAGAAGTAAGGGGTTAAGAGAAACAAGCCTATCTGTCTTAATCACACCACACATATATATAACTTCTACACTAATTTAGGGAAGTGATAAAAAATGGATTATTTGAAATTTAAGTTTTAATAAACATTATTAACTTTTATCTTCAGTATTAATTCCAAGCCAATACATATGTAATAATTCTTCAATTATTTGGAATAAAATTTACAATGCAATTAAAATTTGAACTTAAGTTAAAAAAAATTCAAAATACATATATTTATAAAACACTTATTTTAAGGAATATTTAATTAGCATGAGATAGAGTCTCATGACTGAATTCTCCTCTTACAGAATTAAAAGAAAATTCTAGTGGGTTAATTTAAATTGCTAGAAAATTACATTGACAATAGTAGCTTTTAAATTTTAACAAAACTTCTTCAGATAAGTAATTTATTTATCTAACATTTAAAAAATTATATTAGGTTTAAGGCAAAATCCTAATATCAAAATATTGAATCAAAACTATGTTTTTATAACATAACAAAAATAAGTACATCTAAGCAGTAAACTGTTAATCTCTTTGAATATTTATTATAGAAACTGTAAAAATTTTATAAAAAAATAATTTTATGTTGTAAATAAGTTTTCAAATATTGTTTATGATTCTTTCATTTAAAAAATAATTACAACAATTTTAAAACATTAATTATATAAATATTCCTTTTTTTAACAAAAAACTTCATAACAAATTAATTTAAAAATGATTTTACCTTACGATTCTTAAACTATAGTTGAAAGGGTTTTTTTTAAAAAATAAATTTGGCACAAGATATATAAAGTAGAAAAATTATGACAATTATCATTAGCACACATGTCCAGTCTCGATTTAATTATTTACTTTTGAAAAAGTGACTAACAGCCTCTAAAATACAATGTATACAGTTTTAGAAAAACAATAAATTTTGGAACACAGATTGTTTTCTGAAATTTAAAATAAAACCACTATAGAAATTTTTATTTACAACAGTATTCATGTTTAAATATTTGTCATCAAAATGTTTTCATTTTATTTTTATACTTAGATTTTAGCAATATTTTCAAACGCAATGGAATTAAAAATATTTTGAAAATTATTTCGATAGAAAATCAATATATTACCGTTCGATTTGTAAAAATTGAACATTGCTACTTCACTGAAATAGATACTTTTTGACATTGTATCGATTGATTGATTGATTGATTGAAAGGTTGAAGGGGATATAGAGCAACACAGGCTATGATCCCTCAAAAAAAAAAAAAAAAAAAAGACAAGACAAGAGAAATCCTAATAGATTAGTAGATATTGAAAAATTTCATTTCCTTTAAAAAACTCTGAAAGTTGATTTATTATTCATTGCCCTTTCCAAAACATCTCTAAATGTAATAGTGGTATGGGGATCAATACGAAGAATAGACCAGAGATTATTACGATGCGTAGTATATCTAATACAATTTAATATAATGTGGTCCAAATCATTTATACGTTTACATGTAATACACATTGCATTATCCTGTAAATTAAATCTATGTAGAAGGCCTGAGTAATAATCATTTTACTGAAGATTCGAGTGCTTAAGATTTCTTCTCTTCGATTCTCTGTCCACTTTGAAATGATATCAATGGTTGGAATATTTCCCAATTTTTTAAAATATTTGCTTGAGTAAAATGTTTCATTGATTTTTCGAATTCTATTTCGATATATATTTTTATGAATGTCGTCTGAAGCAATCCAGTCAATGTAAACATTGACTCCGTGACCGATCTTGCGAGATTATCCGCCTGCTCATTCCAAACAATTTTCGAGTGTCCCGGAGTCCAAAGCAGAATTAACTGATCAACGCAGTTAGATAGCATATAAATTTTGTTAGCAAGTCTATGAATTACCTTATTGGATTTGATCGAGAAATTTTGAAGTGCAGAAAGAACCGAAAGACTATCCGATAAAAACAAGTAAACTTACATTAGATTCCACCAGATCATCTAAAGCCTGACAAATGGCCAAAGTTTCTGCAGAAAAAAAAATGGAATTATAATTGTTGATCCTGTAAGCAAATGAAGATTTATTTGATATACCTGCTATCGATGTAATTTGGTCATTTTTTGAAGCATCAGTAGCTATAATGAAAACTTCTGAAATTCCCGTTCGACCGTTTCATCAAATAAAACACTTATGGCAGGAATCGGTAGATTTTTATCTTGAAATTTAAACCTATTGGTATAAAATTGTACATGGAAGGTCGAAAAAGGTAATTAATCTGGGAATTGAAATAATTTGATCACCACCAATATTTAAATCTTGCAGCACACTAATGATATAATTTTTATCTTCTTCCAAAACATTAAGATTCATCGCCTCTGGGCTGTTGCAATAAAGAGGAGAGAAATCACTATTGGATATTTGTGTAATAAAGAACTTGTTTGCCAATCTTCTAATTTTATCTGACAAAATCTCTTGACCAGCCAACTTTAGTAGCACAATATTTGGGGTCCATTGAGGGAGACCTAATGCTATTCGGAGGGCTTTTGTTTGGATAACATTAAAAGGGTTTTAATTGATTTTCAGACCATTTATTTATTATGTGACAGATATAATAAAAACACTGCATATGCTGTTATTGACTAAATTAATGAGATCTCTTGATCTCGGCCCATAGTGTTTATATGCCATACCTTTTAGTGCATTGATCCTTCTCAAGGCTTTACTGCTTAGTTGATTTTTAATATATAAATTTTGACAACGTTTAGAAAAAAAAAATTCCTAAATATTTAATAGAAGTTTGCCATTGTAGGGGAAATCCAGCCAACAAAATATTAGGAAGAGTATAATTTCTTTTATTTGATAATTCAGCTATTGTACATTTCTCTGGGCTTAAATTTAATTTCCAATAATTACACCACTGGAAAATTCTTTCCAGAGTATTTTGTAGTTTTTTGCAAATAATAGCAAGGGATTTATGAGAGCAAAGATAAAAATGTCGTCAGCATAAACCAGGCATTCAACTTCCGATTCTAAGGTTTCAAAAATATCATGCATGTAGATAGTATATAAAATAGGAGATAGGACACTGCCTTGGGCTAGGCCTTGCGGAACAAGTTTTTGGGAGAAAAAAATAACCCCTCCATTTTATTTGGAAGGATCGAGATGTGAGAAAATTATGAATCCAATTTGCTATATTTCCTGTAATACCAATTTGTAAACATTTATAAATAAGACCATCCACATAAACAGAGTCGTATGCACTTTTAATGTCTAAACTTATTCCTACAAAAAAATTTTTCTGTAATTTTGCATTCATTATTGCTTTATGTACCAGATAAGTAGCACTTCTGCTATCTTTGAAAGGAACGAAACCATAATGTTGAGAATTTTCTTTCTTTAGTTAAGTAGTAAGAAATCCTATTAGCCAAAAATTCTCTCAAAAGTTTTTGAAAATACAGAAAATTGGTCTGTAGGAAGATATCTTAGTTTTATCTTTACAAGGTTTCGGAATCGGGAGAAGGATGGCATTAACCAAGAATCTGGAACGATTGCATTATCAAATAATTTTTGGAAATATCTTAAAATTACATCCCGTTGACCCTGATCAAGATTTTTAAAGAAAATTGCTGTAACATGATCCGCCCCAATTTTTTGAATTTTTATTGCACTATGCAATTCAAGAATATGGAATGGTTTATTAAGAAATAGAGAAAATCCAAAGGAAAGCGGTTCATGATAGGCATTTTTAGATGCAAAATAATCTGCAAACAAATCTGCTTGCAATTGAGGATGATAAACCTATTATTAAGCTGAAGAATATTAAGTTTTTTGATCCGTGTCAGTAACTGTGGAAAATTTTTTTCAGAATATTAAAAAAACATCTTGGGATTAGAAATATTATTGCATATCTTGTCCCAGTACATTCGTTTGGCATTTTTAATGTAGAATCTAAACATATTGTTTATATCTGATCCATAATTCAGATGAAATTTCTTTTAATAGCTCTTTTCTAAATATTTTTTAAGCTTATAGAATTTATAACACGTACTATTCCACCATGGTGGGAAGGATCTATTTGAGACTTTAATTTCCCTAATATTATTAGCAATGACGTGCGATATCTTATCAGAAAGATTCTCAGAATCAACCTCAGGATTATTAAAAATAAAATGCGTTTGGGTCATAACTTTTGCCAGTTTACTTTTTTTTTTTGAAAATTCGTTTATTTGAATTGAGGAGAGAAAGCTCTGTAATAATTGGACTATGATCACTTTCAAAGGAGCAATCTAAAAACATAACTATTGCAGTATCCAGATATGCTTGAAGAACAAACTGTGAGATCTAGCAATGATGTTGCATCTGCTGAACTTCTCTATAGGTGGGAACAGTCGTGTTAAGAAGAACCAAATTAGAATCAGTAATCCATTCAACGAATTCATCACTATTTGAAATGTGATCCGAACATCGGGTGATGAAGGTTAAAATCACCAAAAATAATCATAGGAGCCATCAGGGATTCGAGAAAATATTTGATTAATATAATATTAAATGGAGCGTAAATATTTACAATATAAAATGAAATATTTCGAACATATATTTTAATTGCGAGGATTTCTAATTCTCTGGTTTGTTGAATCTGTAAGGAATCTGTTGTGCAGAAATATTGGAAGGAACAGCAATTAATAAACCACCACCTGATCTGTCTTCTCTATCTTTTTAAAAATGATTTTATTTGGAAGATTTATATTATCGTGAATTGATAAAAGTTTCTTGAAAACCCAGATATCGCTTCAGAAAAGGGAGGGATATTTAACCAAATGAATTTATTTTGAGGCCTCTACAATTCCATTGAATTATATTCATAAAAACTGAAGAAAAAAAAAATTAACTAGAACGAACTATCCTCCCTTTGAGGAAAGAAAACCAAACTAATGAAGACAATAATTAGCCCCCAAAACAAAAACTTGAAGAAAAGAACATATTTACAAAAAAACCCATTACTTCCGTAATTATCCCCTGTCCATGTTATTGGATGCGTCACGCGTATTTTACGGATTGAGGATTTAGTACCAACAGCTTTTTTTTTCCGCAATGGGGAGTGACTCGATTTCCCCATTTCAAAAATCTTGCTAAGTTGAGTAAGTACAGACTCCATTGTTTTCTGAAAAGCTTCCATAAAAAGTGGTTTGCTTTTCTAATACTTGAAAAGATGTTAGCATGTTTTCAAGTTTTTTTTTCCAGATAGTCTTGCATATCTAGATTAACTGTATTAGTCTGATTACTGCAGAATAAGATGTCCTTTTTATTGTCCAAAACATTTGCGCGCTTCTCCCAATGTAAGATGTTGCTCACATTTCAGTTCTAATATCTTTTTCTTTTATATATTCGGGGCAATTTAATGAGTTAGCTGGGTGATCGCCTTTGCAATTTATGCATCTTGAGTTATTAGAGCATTGTCCAGAATGTGGATCACCACAGTTGATACATATTGCAGTTTTTTGGCAAAATCTAGTAGAATGAAGAAAACTAAAACATTGTACATTGTCTGGGTTTATCGATAAAATTTTGAATTCGATGATTGATGAACCACAGTTTCACAGTTTCTGGTAGAGTGGTCCCAGTATTGTAATTAATACTGGTGAGAATTGTTTGAACCAGTTTTAATAAATCTTCTCATCTCTATTATTTCAAAATTATTAGTTTCTTGTAGCTCTTTTGCTATCTCATTCAGAGATATATCAAGTGGTATTTCAAAAAAATAAGGAATCTTGACGTGATTTCCCAAAGAATATTCGTTTTAACAGACACATTGGAAATTTTTCAAGAGAGAGTATTTGTGCTGCACATACTGGGTCTAGCGTAGAGAACCTTATCTTTCCATTACGAGTAAAAGACATACTTTTATGTTTTCGTGACGAGCAATTTTTTTCTTTATTTCTGCATTTAAAAGCTGTGGGTTAGACTTGGGAATCTGAGAGGATCCTTGACTATTTTCAACCAAGATATTGATTTCGGATATAATTCTTTGTCCAGCTCGTAGAATAATTTCCGCGTCCCTCAGAGAAGATCTGAAAATTTCGAAAATCCTGTTTCCATTGTTAAACTATTATCGATTAAGGGTTGTTCAACATCAGAAACGATGAATCTAGAGCGACTCAGCTTGAGTCTTTTCAAATCAAAAAACCAGAGAATAGAAATTGAAAATTACCAAAAACAGAACCAAAAGTAGGAAAAAAATCCCTTTTTCTGAAAAGGGAACCAAAAAATAAAAAGAATGATACAACCTGTTAAGACTTGAGGAAAATGAATACACCACCTTCAACCTTTCAACCGTTGACATTGTATCATTTGAGAAACGAAAAGTATTGAAATTATCAACAAACAAAACATAAAAGAGAGAGAGAGGAGTAGCCACTGAAGAATTCAAAACAATATAAAAGGTTTACAAAATACAACTTATTCTTATTTCATTACCTCCCACATATAAAAAATTCATCAATAAATACAATCCTAGATAAATATTTCGATTCTTTAAAATGTTAAAAGACATTTTTAGGTGCTAGTATAAATATGAAATAACACTATGTATCTTAATTATAACAATATTGAAATGAAGTGAATTACTTTTTATTAAAATTTCGTTTCCAAAATATGCACCATATTCCACAGAATCCAATCAATCAATCAACCAACCGATTATTAATAAACTAGCTTGTCAACGGATGATAAGTGTTTCTGTGAATTAGAATATTTTCAAGAGAATAATTATCTTTTCGTGATGGCTGCCGATCCAATTGAACCAAAACGAATGGAGAATGAAGATTTTTCCAAAGATCTGGCTATGTTTGAAGAACTATTTAAAGACCGATTTACAGAGAAAGATACAGTGTATTCGAAACTGAAATCTAAACCTTTGTCGTCTCCGACAGTGGTTTATCCATGGAGAGTAAAAAAACAATGGTTTAAATCATGGTGAGAATTTGTGACATTTGTAAATTTTTTTATGTTTATCTTTATAGTATCTCTGCATGGTTAAAAATAATTACATTATCTGAGAATTTTTAATGTATTTTTGTTAAAGAAAAACAGAAATGAGATTAATAGCCATAATTAACACCAATTACCCCTCAAAATCACGCCAAATCCTAAAATATTCTTATTAAATTTAAAATATCACATTTTGGTTGGATCCTTGGTATGAACTTAGTTGAATTGTTTGCTTCTTTAGGTGTCAACAGCACATTTTGCAAACATGACTCTGGGCTCTTAATCTTTCATTCTGAATCATTTATTCTTGTCGAATCGGGCGCCTCTCCGCCAAATTTTGAAAAATCGCCAGTTTGGCGCGTTTTTGCGTGTTGTGTTTTGGAGTTGCAACCCTACCACAACACGCAACGCCGGAGCGCGAAATTCAAGATGGAGGAAGGGAAATCATTAAAAAGAAACATTTTAAAGTTTTGAAACTGAAAATCGCTGCAAAAATCTGACATTTAAAAATGGAAATAATTTCACTCACCTTTAAAAAATGCTGCTATTTCCGACATTTATGATGACGATGAGTTGCCTACTGAAATAATACCAGTGTGCTACTGCATATTTCTGAGAGCACCTTCCAAAACATTTTTATTTTTCCATCACTAACAAAATGGTGCACAAATCCATATTACTCAATTCAAACCAAAACCATTTCTTTACACTTCTAAATACATGATGGGTATCCTCTTTCACACAGGACTGAATTTTGCAGTACCATTCAAAAACGATCATTCACTTTCATACCCGTTCTTTCTCTCAATTCCATACTTTTTCCACATTTCGGACATACATACGATGATCCAATCAAACCTTCTTTCATGCACCATTCTAAAACAGCTTTCTTTCCAAGCACAGGCAACATGGCAAAAAAACCTTTAACAATAGTAATCGTATCTTTTCATGCATTCATTCAAATTAATCCTAAGAGTATCACTGGACATCATGGCAATCTTTTGAAGAAATAAAAATATTACCTGTAAAAAGTAATTCCCAAAACGAAGCCGAACAGCTGACCCAACCGGAGCAAAAGAAATAACTGTTTCCTCATTAACGGAATTTTTAAAGTAATATAAGCTTTCTGCTCATGCGCGAGAAAGACCGTTGAAGAATTAAACTGTTAAAATAAAAAAACCCGAATGGTAAACTCCTAGGAGAGCCCCCACCCTTGGCGCCAAACCGGAAAAAGCACCAAGCGAAAACGAAATGGCGCCAAGTAAACCCGACAACGGTGACAAGTAAATATAGCAGTATAAGATGGATGCGCAATGAAAATACATGTAAACAATACAGAAATTTAACATTTAAGATAAAAAATATAACAACAGCACTTACTTTCTTATTGTTGATCCTTCCCAAGTGGAGGGTAAAGTGTAACAACTGCTTTTAAAAAATTCTGGAAAGTCTCGTCGCTGAGTGAGTGATCGCGAGAGCGCCGCCATAAATACTCAGCGAGGTAATGGTCGAACATGCTTTCTGTGTGGCTGGTGTGATTATGGAGAAAACGTTTTATTGCCGATTAACTTACTATTGGAAAACCACGAATTCTTTCTTATACTTCTGCAAACATCATGCGTATTCACCTTTTTTTCGACATCTCCATTCAAATCCATCCAAAACAACACTCTTTCGTTCATTTAATCCCATTTGCTCATTACATTTAGGACATTCATAACTTGAAGCAATTAATCCTTCTTTCATACACCATTCAATCAATTCTTTCTTGCCTCTAGCATTCAATAACGTAAAAAATTTTAACGTGTATTCACTTACAAGCGCAGCCATACTTTCAACCCGGTGCCCAACAACAAAATGAAATTTGAAATGCGTGCCCACAAATGACGAAAATTCTAGAAAAAGTTAGGGTTGCCATATGTTGTATTTAAAAGCAAGGTTACCATGACGACAAAATTATCACCAACCAAAGTAATTCGCGCCAAGGGTGGGGGCTCTCCTAGGTGTGAACCAAACGAATTACGAATGCTCTAACTTGCCGCGATATTGTTAAAATGAAAGAAATCTACTGCACATGCTCAAAATTTCGCCAAAAAACAACTCTCCTTCACTGGAAAACAAATTCAGAAGGGTTACCAGATTTGGCGAGAAAACACTTGGCGCAAGAGGCGCCCGATTCGACAAATCAACCACCAACTCTAATAATAACACGCCAAATTGGCAACCTTGAGTTCCCCCCCCTATGTGTTGTATACACTGAAATGGCAACCAGAGGCTTTGTTTCATTTAATGTTACCAATAGGTTGCGATGATGTGTAAGTACCTTATATTTTAAAATGTTTATTTGAATTTTCCCTTACAATATCTTGCAAATTTTAATTCAGTCTTACCTTTACTTATTTTATACTTTTTTCATTATTTTTTGTTTTATATAATGAATTGGTACTGACGTATTATTGCAACCTATTGGTGACATTATATGGAATGAAGCATATGATTGCCAATTCAGCACATACAACACATGTGAATATGCTAACTTACTCAGTTATCTTGAATGTTAGCAATTGCTGCGATAATATGTAAGTTACAGTTAATATCTTTATTAGGGATTTAGAGCAACAAAGGCTATTATCCCATACAAAACCATCAAGTATCAATATGTTAGTTAATGTCAAAATATTTCATCTTCTGAATAAAAAACCTGAATGTTGAATATGTAAGTATCAATGAATATTTTATTGTTGTTGTTTCTAATGCCACCTGTCTGACGTAGTCAGATCGAGGCCCATGAAATTCATTGTGGCATGGGGCTAGAGGTACACCTGTCGTTGGCCTTGAGCACCATACAGGTGACAGTACGATGAAGCTCGGCGAAATTCCCCGAAGGGACGACAGATGGCCAGTCCATCTATCTCCACCTCCACAATTTCTGCATGGAAACTGAAGGTGAGGGAAATATTCTCCAGTCCCTGTGCTCATGACTCAGCCCACAAGACTACAGACCCACTGATGTTAAAATCCTAGGAGAGCCCACACCCTTGGCGACAAACTGAAAAAAGTGCCAAGCCAGAACAAGATGGCGCCAAGCGAACCCGACAATGGCGGCAAGGAAATATAGCGGGAT
This sequence comes from Trichonephila clavipes, assembly GCA_019973935.1. Lineage (NCBI taxonomy): Eukaryota > Metazoa > Arthropoda > Arachnida > Araneae > Nephilidae > Trichonephila > Trichonephila clavipes. Next base: position 718,132 of record BMAU01020778.1, read on the forward strand.
AAGGGGGTTGCATAATGAAAACATATGTAAACAATACAGAAATTAAACAATTAAGATAAAAAATATAAAAACAGCACTTTCTTACTGCTGATCTTTTCCGAGTGGAGGGTACTGCGTAAAAAAGCCTTAAAGGTCTCATCGCTAAGCGAATGATCGTGTGAGTGCCGCCATATTGTGTGAGATAATGGTCAAACATACATTCAGCGTGGCTGGTACGATTTCGAAGAAAGCGTTTTATTTCCAACCATGTTACATCATGCCGATCATTACATTTAGGACATTCATAACTCGAAGCAATCAATCCTTCCTTCATACACCATTCAATCAATTCTTTCTTACCTTTCGCATTCAACAAAGTAAAAAATTCTAAAGTATATTCCCTCACACACGCAGCCATCCCGGATCCCAACGACGGTAAACTCTTAGGAGAGCCCCCACCCTTGGCGCCAAACCGGAAAAAGCACCAAGCGAAAACGAAATGGCGCCAAGTAAACCCGACAACGGTGACAAGTAAATATAGCAGTATAAGATGGATGCGCAATGAAAATACATGTAAACAATACAGAAATTTAACATTTAAGATAAAAAATATAACAACAGCACTTACTTTCTTATTGTTGATCCTTCCCAAGTGGAGGGTAAAGTGTAACAACTGCTTTTAAAAAATTCTGGAAAGTCTCGTCGCTGAGTGAGTGATCGCGAGAGCGCCGCCATAAATACTCAGCGAGGTAATGGTCGAACATGCTTTCTGTGTGGCTGGTGTGATTATGGAGAAAACGTTTTATTGCCGATTAACTTACTATTGGAAAACCACGAATTCTTTCTTATACTTCTGCAAACATCATGCGTATTCACCTTTTTTTCGACATCTCCATTCAAATCCATCCAAAACAACACTCTTTCGTTCATTTAATCCCATTTGCTCATTACATTTAGGACATTCATAACTTGAAGCAATTAATCCTTCTTTCATACACCATTCAATCAATTCTTTCTTGCCTCTAGCATTCAATAACGTAAAAAATTTTAACGTGTATTCACTTACAAGCGCAGCCATACTTTCAACCCGGTGCCCAACAACAAAATGAAATTTGAAATGCGTGCCCACAAATGACGAAAATTCTAGAAAAAGTTAGGGTTGCCATATGTTGTATTTAAAAGCAAGGTTACCATGACGGCGCAATTATCACCAACCAAAGTAATTCGCGCCAAGGGTGGGGGCTCTCCTAGGAGTGAACCCCAACGACAAAATGAAATTCGAAATGCACGCCCATAAAATACGAAAATGCTAGAAATAGTTAGGGTTGCCATATGTAGCATTACCAAGATGGCACAATTATCGCCAACCAAAGTAATTCGTGCCAAAGGTGTGGGCTCTCCTAGGAGTGAACCATTAAAACTAGTCCTTTATTTTAACCTTGCGCTCATTATTTTTAAAATTGTTATTTAAGTTATATGAATGATTAAAGTATCTTACATATATTGTGATTTGAATTTTAATGATTTGCGACTTGTTAATTCATTAGTTGATAATTTGTATCTGAATCATGATTGATAAATGTGCATATTTATTGTGAATTATTATCTATTATTATTCCCGGGCTGGGCAATGTTAATTCAGCCTTTCATCCCTTCAGTGGGTCAATAAATTAGTACGAAGCTTGCTGGAGAACTGAAAACGGGGGGTTTCACGTCAGACTGACTGACCACTTGACCGGAACATCTACACATGCACTCCAGCGTCTGTCACAAAAGCTGAAATTGACACAGAAGCCTTGGCCCTCATGGGCTGTTGGACCGCTGAGTTCAGTTTATTATCTTTTTAAATTAGACATTAAATTATAGCAGTTTTTGGTTTTTTAAAGGATATATTTGAATAACAGAAATAAACATAATTTTCTTTTTTGTTTTCGTAAGTTGTTTGTGTTCAAAATCTTTGAATAAACATTTTTGATTGATACTTATTGATTATATAGACTATGGATTGCTTTTCTGAGTTGTAGCTTACACAAACATTGGCAATATTTTGCAGGGGTGTAGCTACTGCCGTATCAATGATACGGGGCCACCATTATGTGTAAGAATATAATTATAAAATGTCAAAAAGCCCCAAGGAATTTTGATGCAGGGCCCACTCAAGACTAGCTATGCCAGTGATATTTTGATAAGTTATATTTTTTCACACTACAAACACAATGTTGGAACAGAATTTGATATGTATACTACACATGTTGTCATGTTTGACTCTGTGGTCCCTATAACTGATAAGTATCATATTGGTCTCGTAATTCTAAGTGCTATTTGTAATTTAGGAATAATAATTTTTATAAAATTACATAAAACTCCATTTTTAGTTTGGTTTTTTTTTTTACTTTTATTTTCATATTTCAGCATTTTTGATTGTTTGTGTTAAAATTTTTTTAGCTATTTATTGCAATCCAGGCCCTAATAATTACAATATAGAATTAGTTGATATCAAGTGCATATAAGGTTAGGCATTCAGTTTTTAACACTGTAATAGTAAAATTTATTTCTTCTTTTTCACAGGGATTATGGAAAGGAAAGACAGAATCAAGAAAGAAACAGATACAGTGATCGCAATTCCAGTAGTTATCGTGATCGTTCTGAGGATGGTGAAAGTAGTCAAAATAGAGAGTACCGGAGAGATAATCGAAATGAAAGGAGATGGGATAGAAATGATAATAGAGGAAATAATCAGTCCAGTTATAGGAGAAACTACAATAGAGAACATAATTAAATTATGCTAATCTTTTTGTGTAATCATTTTAATTTTTTAAAAGACAGGATAAATATCTGAAAAAAATTATTTTATCATTTTTATGAGTATTTTTCTATTTCACTAAGTTAAAAAAACAAAACATGAATTTGTTTTATAGGTAGTAGAATCAGGGGCGTAGCTACCGCCGTATCAATGAAATGGGGCTCCCTAGCTACAAGGGCCCCAACATGTGTAACTACAGTCCCACTAACAGGGCTCCCATATCTAAAAAAAAGGACTAGCTAAACCAGTGAGTAGAATAGATGAATAAAAATTTATTTTTTACTTCTTCAGATGGTAAAAGAATTTTATAATAAATTTTGTACTAATTGTGATACGGAGCATTTCACTTTGTGATATTTTCTGTAACAAGACTGCTTTAAGGAACTGAACTAGTAATGTTAATTTTCAAAAATTTTATCATTATTTCAAATTGAAATACTAGAAAGTATTATTCAAACTATACAATACATTTTTCATTGACTCTTGCATTAACCCTCTGGGTGGTTAGCTTCCTCCTGAAAAGTTATTCCGAAAGCGTTTACTCTTATTTTGCCGTTTGCTTTAAAAATGCAACAGACTTCTTTCCTTTCCCCCTCTTAAAACTTGGGAGGTCGAACGGGGACAATTTTATGACTTAGTTCGGCCCCTTTGTCAAGTAAGAACCAAGAGATCAATCATTTACAGCTAGCTGTTAAGTTGCCTTGGGCAATCTTGTATGAAAGCTGTAGTGCAACTCCTTCGTTTCCCCTATATGTTCAGTCACAGTAAAATTAAAACAAAATGAAGGGTAAAAAAAAGGAAAAAATGAAATAAATAGTGTGTTAGAAGTTAAAAAATAATTATATTTTCTTCAAACAAAATTTATTTTTCATTTTTTAAAAATTAAATATATATATATATATATATATATATTGGTATTGCAATTTAAGCCAGAAAAAAGCATCCTGTATTCATTTTTGAATATGAGAGTAAGAAAACGTGCTCACTTTCCTGTTTTTTAAAAACGTAATGAGGTAAAAAAGAGTAAAGGCTCTATCTCTTTTTTTAAACAATAAGACAATAAATGGTGTATACGGTGATATACATATGATTATATTTATGAAATAAAACCGATCTTTCTCTATTTAATTATATTTTTAATTTAAAATAACATAAAAAAGGATTTCAATACTTTTAATTTATTTTAATTAAAATCATATAAATGATATTTTTATGTTAACGGAATATTTTTCGGGAAAAATCTAAATTTTCATTCCTAGTGTTCTCCTTTTCGAACTTCTTGTATTAAATAAAAATTTCTTTTCTACATCCGCATTTGTGATGGACATAATACACATTCTGTCAATTATTTTTAATTTTAATGGGAGATATACTTCTTCTCTCAAATGCGCATGACAGTACTTCTAACTATTTTCTACTCAAGTTTAATTTCTTATCTTTCTGTTTCTTTTATTAGAAGGAAAAATGTCACATATGAATAACTACATTTTCACACATTTTCAGTCATTACAAATTCTATTGTGAGAAAAGTTCTCCCTAATGAATTTTGTCTTTCAAAACAGTACACTTAAAACAATTTTGTTCAGTGAAGTTAACTGACAGTTCCTCAATGTATCCATACCAAATTTTAAAAACAAATTTAACACTTGGAAATGTATCCTGTATTAAATTTTTCAGTATACACAAATATTTCCTGCTGTAGGGAAGATATAGTATGAGAGAGAGATGTGGTGTGCGGTTGTGAAAGAATGTTTTCGTACGTATAGACTATTTTTGAAAATTTAAATATCACTGAAGCTGATCATATAACTGCAAAAGAGCCTTATTTTAATGTGTGCTGGTATCAAAGTAAAACACTTTACAATAATAAACAGCCTATGGGTTTATACTCAATATCAAACTATTCGCAAAATGGCTTACAACTTCTATTCAAATTGTAAAGAAACTGAAATATATAAATATATCTTACTGCGGTCAAAAATATTCATAATATGTAAGTATCCTATTTCTCCACTTATTTCTGTACATTTTAAAAACTGTAGCTGAATGCAATTTTTTATATTTATAAACGAGGCATAACAGCTCACACAGTCGTAAAAAATGTCTTTATCATTTTTAAATATACTACTATAAAACGTATATGGATTGTAAGATCAGTTGTAAAATCCTAAAAGCTTTTAGAGGAGCTAAAAACATGTAATTTTGGATTGATCAAATTTTTAATATAATACACAAATATACATGTTATTAAGCAAATACATTTGAAAAATCAAACTTCCTTCTGAATTAAACGTAATTGGAAAAAAAATGTTTAATTGCAAATGAGTGGAAATACTTGTTTATCTAAGGGGTATCCCCAAAGTGAGGTAATCCTCAAACTTAAGACTCAAACTCAGTGGCACAACAATCCATGAGGGCCAGGAACTACTATGCCCATCATAATACACGTGACCATTGGACGCTGAGGTGCATGAACAGATGTCCCGATTTGGTGGTCTGTCTGAAGAGAGACCTTCAGTGTTTAAGACCCCAAGCAAGCTTGGTACTCATTTATCGACCCGATGTAGCGGGGATGAAAGGCAGAGTCGACCTTGCGCAGCCCGTTAATAGAACCCCAGACCTGTGGTGTGGAAGCACTATACACTACCACTCGATCCTATTCGGTGAAAAATAAAATTTAATGTTAGAATCTTATATAAATCCCTAATGAATGAGGGAGTCAAAACTTTTTTTTTCATGTAAACTGTTTAGACGGAAATGGTTAATTATGAACATTTCACAAGTTGCATAAATTAAAATTAACCATTACAGTTAAAATAAATTTTTAAGAGTGCAAAAGGTGTATTTTGGCTGCACGAATTAATTTTAAAAGGAATACAGTTACGAAAAAGTAGGGTTGGTTACCTTAGATATTGTCAAACACACACAACAATGTATTGGAAGCCAATTCCACAATTCGTTGTTATAAAAATATATGGAAAATTACAAGACTTATTTTTGCATTTGTAATTTATATATTTTTTTTTCTGAGAACTTTAAAAGCTAGAGCGGCATCCATCAAAACTGCGGGTCCCTCTCTTTTTTTCCAGATCGCCCCTGACTAAGCCTGCTCTGCCATAGTAAGTGAAAATGCCGTATTTTGTTTGTCAAGATCATTTTATAGCGGACTGCATTTTTCATGTATTTTAGATGGTCGTTTTATATTTTCTGCATCAATATTTTAATGTCTGAATTTAAAATTGCATAAAATTCTTGACATTTGCATCAATGACCATTATAATTTTTATTAGTATATGAATGTGTCGTCAAACGATTACGTGACTATTATTAACATATTATTTTAACCATTTAATTAATATTCAGTATAACATAACACACACAAATTTTCTGAACTTTAAAATAAATATTTTGAAAACTACTTCAGATATACTCAAAATTTTTCATTCCTATGCTTTAGCTTCTCAGTTTTGCTTCTATGTAAAACTTTATTGTATATTCATCAATTTTTTTAGTATATTTTTTGCACTTAGCATGCAGTTTTCAACTGAATTGTATGAAATTTTCGAAATACATTAAAAAATACTAAAGAAACTTTATAGTAAAATTTGAAATTTATATTATACTCAAAGAATTGCTAGAACTTATGGTAAATAATTTTTAACTGCGGGATACATTTTTTTTCGAAATTTCAAATGGAATTTCTAACATAAAATTTCTAGCTTTATGCGGTCGAGATTTAAAAAAATATCCAGATTTTAATTACTTATTCAGTTAGCCTTTAAAAAAGATAAATGTTGAGGTATTTTGCATAAATAGATATTTTTGTATAATAATTCGAATGTTTTTGAATAGCTTGAATTTAAAATTGATTTTTATGTTTATTTATATGCATAAATGTCTACTGTAAATGTTTCTGTATATTTTTGATTACCATTTATTCAAACATTCAAGTTTTATAAAAAAAATGTGGGAAAATCTTCATTCATGTTGTATTTGATGTAAACTGAAGTTCAAGCACTTAAAATTCAAATATAATTTGGTGTATTTTAACAATATATAACTAGGCACTGTACGTAAACTTCCCTGAACACTTGGGCTTTGAAATCTAAAAAAAAATTAATATATCTTAATTAGTTTTTTTTTCTCGTTATTATTTTTATCAAAGTGTAAGAAAATGTTTCAAATTATTTGATGAAGTTTAAATTTATTCACTTTTAGTGGTTGGAAAGTTGAAAAAGTTTCAAATTTTAAAGTGTTTGGTGTTTATTAGTATTTTTTTTTTTTTTTTTTGGCATCTTATAATGAAATAATCATGTTTCAAAAACTGAGAGCATTGATTAAGATAAGAAAAATGACGCGAAAGAATGTACTTAAAAAGGTTATTTGTGTAACTATATAAAATAGCAGATCGCCCTGACACGTTACAGTTTCAAATTAATATGAAACCAAAAGGGAATGTAACATATTTTACTTATGCATTGGGACTTTTCAAAACTCTTAAAAAACTAACTAACAAACAAACACTTCCTGGGGTCTAAAGAAATCCCCCGATTTTTTTATGATTGCTCCAGGGTCAAAACACGGGGTTCCCTGCGAGCCATAAAACTTCCTATCAGTGTCCTGCTGTGTGGCTTCCACCGTCCCTAATTATCTTTCAAGATGTTAAACCTTTAAAAGGGGGAAAGGATTTCAGAAAAGTACGGCTCAACCACTTCTGAGAATGTTACTTGAAGGCAAAAAAACCTGTGCAGTGCACTTTCGAAGAATTTTTAGAATGACGGAATTTTCACGCTTGGAGGGTTAAAAAAGCAAGGACATTCAAAATTATGTCAATATTTTATTATTTTTTGTAACTTTATCAACTGTGTTAACAATACTAATTATATGATTTTCATAAATTTATATATTGTTTCACTAACTTATTGTTAATCAGATTTCTTATTGTTTATAGGATCATAAGTTGGGGGACTGATTTTCCAAGTTGTAACCAATTTGAATATTGGTGATATTATATGATAAGATTCATCGCTAAAAACACAATTACAAAACACTATATAGTTTCTGCATGTTGCCGTTTGGCTACATGATTCCTATAACTGATAAGTAGTTTAATCTATCAGTTGCATTTTAATCAATTACATAAACCAGATGCATTTTTTGCCAAACTTACTATGGAATTTTATCAAGTGTATTTGTTTATAACCGATTTTTTTAAAGGAGAAATTGCTTTATTTGATATACAATAGATATTGAAACAAATAGTATATTAATATTATAATATAATATTAATTAATATATATATTATTTTTTATATTTCTTTTCAAATAAAGATTTTTGAGAGAAAATTTTAGATTGCTTAGTGAATAATGTATTGATGCCACCCATCCGGTATAGTGGTTAGTGACACTGATTACTGTGATGTTGGACCTAGGTTCGAATCCCAGAGAAGGCATGGATGTTTGTAAATGTATAGTGCCTTTGAGGCATGGGGATACTCTAAATAGCTGTTGTGATACTGATTACTGTGATGTTGGACCTAGGTTCAAATCCCAGAGAAGGCATGGATGTTTGTAAATGTATAGTGCCTTTGTGGCATGGGGATACTCTAAATAGCTGTTGAGCCACCTCTCTTGAGGTTGGTGGCAGGAGGTAAAAGGTGGGTGTTCTTCCTTAAAATTGAGGTGGAACTTATCTAAATCGTACTGTCACCTGTATGGCACTCAAAGCTACAGCTAACAACAGGCATAAATCTCTAGCCCTTTACCATGATCAATTTCTGACACCACCAGACATGTAGCATTAGAAACAACTACAACATAATGTATTTATTGGTTCAGAGCTGATTTTAAAGGTTGCAAATTAAATGTATTCTTGATGTTTTGGTAATTTATCTTTAAAAAATTTCTTAAGTACATAATGTACATGGGTACAGAAGACTTTGATTTTAAAGAAATGTGATGTAATCTCTTGAATAAAAAGACCAAAATTTAGAAATACTTTAATGTAATTGAATAATAAAATATTATTAGAAATCAACCTTTAAATAATTAATGATGATTTAATGACCAATTTACTGTCCTAATGATGGTTTTAATTAAAAAAAAATTAGCACTGCTTGTGGACAAGAACCCTGATTATAAATGACATTTAGCAACTAATTTTCTTAAGTCAAAAATAATAAATTAGATACCACTACAACACCACTAATTTAATCTCATCACTGCTCTAAGGCATAGTGCTACCATCCGAAAAACATCAGTATATTCTTGAGTTTTTCACTAAAATTTAATTAATTGCTCTCATAATATTTGATTTACAATATATAAAATCATATATATAAATATAAATGTGATTTATATATATACAGGGTGTGTTCTGAAAGTAGTAGGACTCATTTTTTTTTAAAAAAAATTATTTATGACAATAGTACAAACGATTAGAATTTTTTTAAAGTAGCACTTTTCCGCATGTATACACTGCTGTCAACAAGTTTTCCAGTTTTTGTACACCTGGACCAGAATGCTGTTTAGTTCACTCAGCATGACCTGTTGAACTGATCTGTAATGCTTCCCCTTGAGCATCGATTTTATTCTTGGGAACAGAAAAAAAGTCTGTCGGGGATGAGGCAGTGTTGCCATGTTCTGCTGGGCAAGACTCGAGGCACAAACTTCACACACACTTTCCTCATGGTATCTAACACTTGGGTTTGAGGAAAGCTCAGTCCACCAGCAATCATTCTGATACTCATCCTATGATCACTGTTCAGTAAATTTTTCATTCATGACACGTTTTGGTTGGTCTTGCTGGTTGAAGGGCGTCTTGAGCGGTCATTGTCTTCCATTCTTTCTCTACCTTCTCGGAACAGCTAGTGCCTCTCAAAAACACCCAATATACCCATGGCAGCAGCATCGTAGACCTCTTTAATCATGTCATGGGTCTCTTTGCCAGTTTTACCAAGATTTACACAAAATGTGATGGTGTATCACTGTTCCATGATTCTCAGTGATGAGGTGTTTCGACAGGGGTTCATAGTACAAGCAACCTGCTCTCTTCAACGGCCGAAAGCTGACTGCTGATTTTTCCTAGCATTCCTAATATCCCCCTCCACCAATCCTGCACGCACACACCACCTCTTGTCCGCTCAAGAAAAAATGAGTCCTACTACTTTCAGAATAGACCTTATATATATTCTTTCATTATTTATACATTTTTTTCTTCTGATTATCTTGAAATATTATCCCAACTACTGTGTTACTATTTTAATATCATTCATTAATCATGTGAAACTTTTCTTGGTAATGTAAATGCTTGAAAATTTCATTATAGGAAGAAAGTTAAGGATTTGGCTAGTTAAATGATTTTTTTTATTCTTATGTGGTGGCAAGCAGTTATTCTATCGTAGAGAAAATTCACAGGAATCTAAAGCAGAACAACTTCTCAATGGACTGTATAAACTATTTATTTCTTACTCAATATGATGCACTGAAAAAGTGTGTAGCTGATACCACATCACACTAATCCATTCTTAGCCTACTCTCCTTTCCTTTATCTCCTTCTGGTCGGTGGTCTTGCACTTGTGGATGGGGAAAACTGTCCATTGGAGCCCCCTTTGGAGTGGGTTAAGGATTTAAAAAGGTGTACACATCTTTTTCTTAACTTATCAATGATACAAATATAAATGGAAGAAATAGTTCTTATAGTATTGTAATTAGGAAGTGAAAAATTTATTTTTATAGTATGTTTAATTGCACAGATCATGATAATAATTAAAATATTTCAAAATATTAATTTGGAAGGTATCAACAATATTTAAGTAAATTCACATTTACTTATAAATTAATTTTTTTAAGATTCTTTATGCAGATGCAAATAATTCCATTTGCAAATGGCTGCTATGCATACTTACTACTTTAAATAAGCTATGTTCAATAAATAATACTTTGGTTTAATTCAATTAACATTGTTTTATAATCGTTCATTAAACTAGTTTTAATAAAATTGCTAATTCTAAACATTTGTAGAAAGATATTTAAGAGAACATCAGAGTCATGTAAGGATAGAAATTTAATCTGCACATGTGTGTGTACGCTTAATACTAAAGAATTGATCCTGAGTTCAGATTTGCTTGGATATTTTTCAAAATTGACATACATGGATATTTTTTATATATTTATGAAAATGGTATTCACACACATACTACAAATTTTACATGTACAGAAAATTTTAAGTATTATATATGATGGGGAGAAGAGAGAGAAATTGTGATAGCCGAGTAGGCAAATAAGATATCAAAACTTAAATTTATTAACAGTAAGAATAAAAAATAATTAATGTAAAATCTAATTCTGAAATTGTTTGTCAATTTTATTTTATTAAACATTTAAATAATATTAGCTACACTCAATATTGTAGTTTATGCATATATATATATATATAGTGTTACATATGCAATCATCTTTCAAATATAAGAAAGATTCCTGAAATTAATACAAGCATGTTCTTTCAGAGTAAATCAATTTATTCCAAAACTGCTTAGTAATTACAACAGGTTTGATTAACACAATTAACATATGTAAAATCCACAACAGCATGAATTTAAAATTCTCTCGTTAACAAATTCACTGTCCAATATTTCTGTAGGAAAATTAAATGTATAATTTACTGTTTAGTTAAGACTGACTTGCTTCTCAGCATTATCTTTATATAGGCTAGTAGTAGTTTCTGAAGCCTTATCATGAACTAATCATCCTAAAGCTTTCTAGATTTTTCTAACTTTCTGGCAGTTTCAACAATCATTTAGTTTATACATATTTTGTTGAAATACATACATTCTTATTAATAATATGACATTTTGAGGAAGACAGTTCAAAGCATTTGTAAAATATTGTTTCTCAAAATATTCATACTTTTAACTTTACTTCCATGCAACAAAAAAAAAGTCTATAAATGTGCCTATGCAGCAGATTGCTGAAAGAATAACATAAAAAATAAATATCAAATCTGAAAAATGCCTTTGCACCATTGTAAAGACATTCACTAGATTGATGAAGGACATCACAATTACGTTGCAAATTACGAGTTTTTTTATTCAGAGAAATCTTTCTTTTGGTTCTCTTAAAATAATGTAAGATGAAATTGTTATGATAATCAGTGTTCATTCACTTAAAAAAAATTTTTTTATCCTTTTAATTTTCTATAAAAGTGATGAATAATCAGCCTTACCACTTTTTGATAATATAACTTGCAGTTGTCTAGGGATTTTACTATATTTTTTTATTTTATCTGTATATTTATCAGTTTTACATTAGTTAAGCTGAATTTATAACACATTAAACCAAATTAGACTTAAAAAAATTATCAATTGCAATGAAAAATTTTCTGTTTGGACAATATAGAAAAGCAATTTCTCTCAGTAAGAACAATTCATAATATGCACATAAACAAAGCAAGTGGTTGAGAAATCATGACCCACATCACTGGAGTCATGGGTCAAATCCTATTACTAGTAAAGATCAATATTGTAGCAAGGCTGATATGCTAGATCTGTCTTGGCTCAAAATCCTCATTTCCAGATAATAAGGAAAGATTTTTGTCATTTATCTAAAGACAAGTAAAATTTGAAAAAAAAAATCCTATTTTTTTTTTTAAATGTGTGAATGAATGTTATGAACTGAATTCATATAACTTCCCCAGAATTCAAATGAAGTAATAAATAGTTTTCAAAATGCTGAAAATATTAAACTATGTAGATTAAAATAAATTATTAGTTTAAAAAATTAAGGAGGGTAAAGAAATCATTAAAAACATTAGAAGTTTATTGAAACTTTAGTTAAAATTGAAATCTAAATTTGAGTTGCACCAATGAGAAATAAAGTTTACAGAAAAAAATGTGGAAGCCTGACCAATCAAGGAACAGCAGAATTCTTTGGGAAGAGGGGAATAAGTGGTGTTAGTAAAAATTGGCCTGCTAGTGGTCGATAAAAATCCATCATAAATTCAATTAGGTTTGAGATATGTAAGCTTTTCATTTTTATGATGGATTTTCTAGCTGTCAAAAAAGCAAAGTGAATAATCTGAGTAAAAATTTAGGTACAAAGTAAGAAAATTGCTTAGATAATACAACGATTCCGAGTTAATATATATTGTTCGAATTAATTGGGACAAATGGTAAAAAGCGATTTTTCCAAAAACCCTAGCTTTTAATCAGTACATACCTTGTAACTCGTCTTAGCTGAATGATTCTTGAAAATATGTAATAAATTCTCAATAGGATTTAGGTCTGGTTAATTACTGGGCCAATTGAGCACTTTTATTTTATTGCATAAAAGTCTGGACCAATATCCAATTGTGACAAGAAGCCAAATCATGTCGAGATGTTTTCATCAATACAATAATCCTACTGCGTAATATTTCTATGTATTTGACATCATTGATCATGCACTTAAAAGTATTTAAGTCAGTGCCAATTGTTATGAAAACCCCTTAAACATCTGTTTAGCATAGAAAGGTGTTTTATCCTCTGTTGGATATCATCTGGCAGCAGAGTTTCAACTTCACTTATCTAAATACTTGATTTGTATTCCTGCACAAATAAATACGTTTCATTGCTAAAAAGCACCTTCTTCTAGTCGTTAACAGTCCAGGATCAGTATTTTTGGCCCATGCTAAACATTTTTCATTGTTTTCTTTTTTCTCGGTCTTGATGTCTTACGGCTATCTTCCAGTACAATTGAGGTACTCACTTCAACACCATAATCCAATAAATCCCTTCAAAAGTCTGTGTTTGTCTTTGATTTCTTTCAGTAGCACACATAGGAATTTTTCAAGGGGGTGTCCAGGGTCGAAAGTTCACCATTCTTGTATCATGATCCTTTGGATTTTGTCGATTTTCGGGAACAAAACACAATAAAAAACTAATTATTGAATAAATAATTAGCTTTAATTAATCATTAATAACAAATATTTAATTAAATTTTACGTACTATATACTTAGAATTATAATCAATCGAAAAAATCGAGGGCTTTGGGGGGGTCTGGACCCTCCCCCCTTGTGTGCGCCACTGATTTCTTTTGCTATTTCTTATAATTTTATCAGTTCTTGTGGGCTCAAACAGAAAATTACTCCATCTTCTTTTTCTTTTTGGGGACAGAAATCTTAAAACATTTGACTTGCCCACACCAACTACCATAGCTATATCTCTCACAGATGTGTGTTCATTAAGAGTGATTATTTTAGAACGCTTCCTTGGTGTAATATCCATACCTGAAGAAGCAAGAGTATGAGGAAAACAAAACTATAACCACCATCTACCACACTGAAAGGCTCACAACTGAACTAAAACCAATCAAACGAGTAATTCGTCACATTACTTCTGGGCAGATATAATCTGTTTGAGGTGGTTCAAGACATAACTGGTGATCACATACCAACTCAGACAAGAAAAAAATGTTTGTCCCAATTAATTCGAACAGCATAGTATATAAAGGGTATAATTTTCTATTTTTTGGGTGAAAGATTTGAATAATCAAAGTTTGCAAGAAAAATTTTTTGCTACTTTTTGAATAGATTTATGAGCATTTTAATCACTATTCTGAGAATGTTACATACTTCAAATTTGTTTTAATGTTTGTAACAGTTCGTTTTTTTACGTACAAGTCTACTACATCTTATTACCTAAACGACCAAGTTTTGAAATATTTTCATAGAGCCCTTGTGTTGTTTTATAATGTAACATTAATCAACACTTACTCAAATATTTTCACATTTTTATTAAAAAACATAACTGCATCTCTCAAGCAAATTGTGACTTTCACACTCTTTTATATTTAAATGCTAGAATACATTCTCCAATTGGAGTAATCAAAGAAGAATTTTTCATATGCATCTTTAACACAATATATTTTAATCTTTGTTAATTAAACACAAAATTAAAACATTTGTTTTATTATTAAAGTCATCTAATTAATACCCAACACTTCACTCTAACAATAAAACAGTATTTTCTGTTCAAATCATGTGCTTCCTTCTTGTATAATCCGACAAGGAATATATATTTTGTTTTAATACAACATTTAATTTTTTTAGAGAAAAATACCTGCATATTTATTTAGAATTCATCTATATATATATATAGTACTCAAATAACAATTTAAATTATTGTATTAAGTAATATTTTTTGAAGTTTCTGTAAATCCACATAAACAGTTGTTTATTATATCAAATAAAGATTAAGAGCTAAATTGCAACTCAGTAGCAAAGACAAATAATACAGGTGTTTTTATTTATTTATTTAATAAATAACATTTACAAAATTGGTTAGCATAAATTTACAATTTACACTTTTGATGTATGACTGAACAATGGAAAAGTTCAGACAATGGAATGAATTGATTCTTTGTACAACACATGAAAGAAGTAGGTGTCAATTTGTCAAATCACAGTCTGAATGGGTCAGCCTTGAGTACTTGAAAGTTTATGGGTACATATCTTCAATACTTTTAAAATCAAACAAATTGAAAAGTTTTTCACTTATTGCTCGATTTTTTCAAAGAATAATAAGCACCACCGCAAGTAACAAAGTAGACTCAAAATTACACATAAAGACTAGTGTTAATTTTTGATTTTGTAATCTCTCATATTATGATCTTTACGATGTTCATCACTTCTTCTTCGCCAAGAATCTGCATGACCTTGATATGAGTTATATGAGTCTCCATGATGTTCACCGACCCCAGGGGGAGGGGGTTGAGATCCTAAAGATGAAGGTGAATGCACGGGTGCTCGTTGACCATAATTGTAACCAGAATGGGCAGGTGGCGGTTGGGGTGGTGCACCATAAGATGATTGATGCATGTTATAGTGAGAGAATCCACTATGTTGACCACCAGAATGGTACCTAAATAATATAAATGCACTGATAAACATCTTGTAAAATTCCATACACAATTTTTTTTCTTAAGAAAATTCAGTAGTGGGAACATTTTTAAACATTTATCTTTTAAAGAATATAATCAAAATGCTATAATCCAGCAACTAATAAAATATGTTTAAAGGAAAAACAAACTACATATTTTACAAATACAATACTAGAAATCATTTATGTAAGTAAAACATCAATAAAGAGAGCATGCGTGGGAGCAATAATTGGTAAATAGTGGTGGGAAAGAGAAAAAACCAATGCTTTGAGTTTGTAATAGAATATTATACATAATAAGATTATGTAAAACTCCACTACATATACCATATAAGCAAAGAATTTTTTTAACCTTTTAGAGTGAAAGTTAAGGGGTTGGCTTTATATTGATCTGCTAATCTTGGAAAAAAATTTAGTTCAGGAGAAATGATTCCTTTTTTAAACATTTCCTGTTAGCCATGCGCAAGTGATTTTAATTTTTTGGAAAATTTTAGTTTAACACACTTTTATTCTAATTCTGAAAAATTTATAAAATTCACATAGTGGGATGCCTGAATGCATACTATCACCATGCAGCAAGTTCTCTCTAAAGGACAATGAATATAGAGTGAAGATCACACATGTTACACGAATTTCTCTTGCATATTTTTCAAACATACAATGCAGAAAGTATGACAAGTATAGATAGGGTTTAAGATAACAAATGAACAAAAATAATGAGTTAGCTTTAGACAGGACTGCCAGAAGTAAAACTGTTGTTGTTACTTTATAGCAATTTAATTTGGAAACATTCTCCTAATATCACCCCCTTGATAAAATTTTTACCCTTATACTCACATAATTGAAAATTACAGCAACTTTTTTCCAAACTTGGCCTACAATCAGAAATATATGATAACTACCATAAAATCTGGCACATAACGCACTCATACTTTCAAGCTGAATTTATTAATTTTTTAGTATATTCACCAAATAATGCACCCCCCATTTTTTATGCAGAAATCTGAAATGTATGTACGTAATACTATTATGTTTTGAAGTCATTTATTTGAGATATTATCCCAGGATTTTGAAAAAAAAAATAGTATACTTCTAGAACAACCCTTTGGGTTCATTAAGTATGATATTTCTTTTAAATACACAATATTTCGATCAATGTAGAAGTTTTAATTTTTGTTTTTATGTTCCTCTCTCTTTTTTTATTTTTGAAACTCTAATTTTCATACTTGTGGTATAATGCTCACCCAAAAATTTCGATCTTATTATTTTTTTGTGTTAAAAGCGTGCACTATATATGCTTTTATGGTATCTTCAAAGGTAAATGCCAACTTTAAACCAACAAAGGGAATAAATGAGGCATCAAACAATATTATAGGAACAAAAAAAAAATCAAATTATTTGTTCATTTGCTGAAATTACAGAAACTAAATTTTATTTCAGGATTTATATATCATTGATCTGTTTTGCACTATGCATTGAATAAAAATGAGCATTTTATACTTCACACATAAATGCAACTGAGAACATTTTTTATTCATAACTTAGTACAATTATAAAAATCTTAATAGCATGTTAAAATTAATTATTGGCATTAACTTTTCAGAAAAATAATTAATGGTAAAATTTCTTTACAACTTTAAAAATAGCAAATTTTACAAAATCTCAGTTTCTATTTTATTCATTGATATTAAACTGGTACATCGTGTTTGAAGGGGAGGGGGAAGAGATGTATATTACCTGTTATTATGTCTGTCTTGTGGGTAGGGATAATCTCTGTTGTGGGGTTTACCCCTTGGAAAATTAGGTCCATCATCTCTAGGATAATTTCGATAATGATCCCTTTTGTTGTAATCATTTGAATACCTAATTATATAATTTAATATAATTTATTTTCAAAATACAGATAAAAAACAATTTAATATGAAAGAAACAATTCCATTCTACAAAATTTAAACACAATATTTATAAATTATACAAAAGAAAAGAATTTTATACTACTTATAAGCTATAATTATAATTTACTACTGAAAATGGTATAGAAAAATTCTAGAAATTTGAATAGATCCTCATGTTAGCTTAGATATAGTTAGCTTAGATATAAACTGATACTCATTTAACACATTTGCGATAACTTTTTTACCATACAGGAACAAGTAGAGTGGCATATGCAGTTTAGTACATTAACATGTTAACCTAAAGATTAAGAATTTTAAAAAAATATCTATTTTTGAACAAATATATGCTTTGTTGAAAATACATCTTATTACAGCAGACTGCATTGTATATAAATATATCTTTGAGGTGAAAACTTATAACATAACACATTACAGTTTTTGTTATTTATCCTAAATTTAAAACAGAAGAGTAAAACATTTATGACTACACATATAAAATTATAAAAATAGTAATCGATAAACAATCAAATAATACTATATTTAATATAAAATAATTTTTTCTTCTATTTCCTTTAATTTATTGTTAGTTTTAAATCTCTATCGCAATATTTGTATTTACATATCATAACTGTTGATGCAGACCTTCGTCAATTAATGATTTAAGTTTCCTGAATTCAATTTTTGGAAGAAAAAAAATAATACTTGCAACTTTATGCCAAATTCATCAATTAAAATTGAATTTTTTAAGAAAAAATTTGGTAATCAAGCATTATAAAAATCACATTTTGATGTTGATATTTGAAAAATTATTTAGATGCATCATTGGGGCCAACTTGATATCAACATAAGATGGAATTGAACATGTTTCAAATATTTTACTGTGTTTGTTTAGATTGCTAAATTGACTGTCAAAAACACATTACAAGTTTTCATTTCTTTGGCATATTTGAAATTATTGTCAATGCTACATTCTGAATTTTTAAATTATGTTCAATGAATATTATATGAGACTTAAAAAAAATTTCTTCTAAAATATTTTGATATGGCTAAAAGCACTGATTATTAAACTATCATTCCCTGTGAAGATATATTTGATTAACGTTTTCTCTACTATTTCCATTAACAATATATAAGTTAAGCAACCACTTATTACTTGATTCTGGCAATATGTGTGTGGTCTTTGCTTCTAACTCACAAGCAAATAAAGTTTGTTGCATATAATTCAAATAATAATAAATTAATGTTAACTTTCACCATAGCTTCATCAACTGACATGACTGAAATATATAAATATGTGTGTCCCCATATCCAGTACCTAATTATGTTAGAAATTCCTTAAAATGTCAATGCCAGAAAGCAAATAATCATATATAATTTACTGCTTTTATGAATGCTTGCATGGCATGATTTACAGATAATGCTCAAATGCACAAATTTTGTTCATGAAAAAACAATAGTTTAGTTAAATATTGGAATTTAAGTTGCTTTAATTAATTTTTTTTTATTAGTAACACTTTACAGTTTCCTCATCTTTAACCATCATGGCTGCTGTACCATGAGTTTATTTTTTGGTAAGAATTTCAAAATACAAATTTTTTCACATGAATAGTTTTTGACATCCTGTAAAATATTCTACAAACTCATCAGATTCAACATTTCTTCAATTGTGTGAAATGATTAATTTGTTCAAAGAACAGATATCCGAGTTGAGCTATGATCAAAGTGCATGTATCTTCATCAACTGATTATTTATGTTGTACATGCAAAGCCACACAAGGGCTATTGGTGACACACTGTATACTTTTGAATCTCAGTCTATACTTATGTCAAATGATAAAGATAAATAATTGAAATATCTGATTGGATCATTTAGGTTTGTGTGTAACAATTTAATTTGGAATGATGGTGATTCGATGAACTGTTTGCCAAAATAACAAGCTTTAATACTTTTTCTTCAATATCATATAACCATTATTTTGTTCTATTTTTTTATGGCATTCATTAAATATAACAGTTTCTTAACAAATTAAACACATTAATTTAGAGTTTTGAATAATAAAATACTTTTCTTCCCACTGTTCATCACATTGTTTATGTTCATCTTTTCAATATTCATTGTCATTGTTTATTATCATCATCATATAACAATTTTTTTCTTTGTACTCACAGTAATTTATTTTTAATTTAATACTACCTGTTTGTATGCACATGATTATTTAAAAATTATCCTGAAGTCACAATACAACACTATGCTATGTTAAATTTCTACTGATCAAGAAACACCAAACAGTGAGCCTGTACTCATATGCACCAGGGTCAAATATGTGGTGCTAGTTTGATATCGGGGGTAATAGCGCCGAGTTGTTGTTTATGTTCGCCAAGATGGGCGATAACATTACAATATGATTACCTTGATATTTTTGTCTGTCAATGTGGTTGTCATGGGGATAACGTATATTAGAAATAAGTTTTATTGGTTTTTTCCTGCTGTAGCCCTTTTAATTTCAGACGATTTTAATAAAAATTTCTAATTTCTGTAAAAAGTGAACCATTTTCAGTGTAATTTTTCTAGTGTTTGCATCTTCTGTATAATTCTGTGCTATTTTCGAATATGGATATTTCTAAAATGAGTGTGTGTGTGAGTACTAGATTATTTTTTCTTAGAAGAATAAGTGTTGTGCTTTTAATTATTGCTATAAATCTTTTACTTTTTTTTTTTTTTTACGTTTTAAAAATGTTTTTTTACGTTCTTTGTTTGATGCAATTCGTTGAAGGAACTTGCAGTGCAAGTTTCATATTGCAGGCTTTCACTACTTTGTAATTAGAATTCTTAATTAATTTTAACATACATCATGTAATTATTATATTCAAAATTTAATACAAAAATGCAATTATTACTTTTTTAATAATAATCTAATATTCGTTATTTATAACTGTTTTTTTAAACATTTATTTATAATTAATATTATTTATTTATTACTATTACTGTTATTTATTTATAATTATTATGTTATTTACTTATAATTATTATGTTATTTATAGTTAATATGTTATTTATTTATAATTATGTAATACGAGTAATCTTATGCATTTTTTATATTTTTTTACAATTCGCCGATTATTCTTTTTTATAATTCCTATTAAATTTTATTATATGATTATTATTTCTGATAACTGCTATTAAATCGAACTACATGAATATTATATATAATTACGATAAAATAATATAAGATTATAATATGCTGCTTATAATACTATTCTTACATGTTAATTTTTATTACATATTATTGATATTCATTATTTATTGATTGATCTAGGTTATTCTCAATCTCTCTTCCTATATACTTTATTTGACATACATTTAAATGTATTTCAAAACAATTCTTTAAGATTATTGTGTATCATTAAATTACCGTTAGGCCACCATTATTGGATTCCATTCCAACTACAGTAAACACTGCTAGGCGCAATCTTATCCCGCCAAGCAGCGCTTGGCACAGTTACCTCCGTTATCAAATTAGTTCCAAATATGTTAAACATACTTGCTTGTTTATTGATTTTAAACTAATCAGAAATCAAATCTTATTAAATCCCTTGTGAGCTGCAAAATTTTACAGAATGGGTGTGTAACATGTGGCCAACAAGTTGGTTCTCCCTGCTTTTAAAGAAAGTCAATTTTGAAATCAATACTGTGAATAGAAAACACTTAACATATTCTCATTATCAAGACAACTATGTTTCATTAAAAATTTTGTGTAATGTAAATTAAGTACCAATAATAACATTAGTGAAGTTGACATTGAAATTATTCCTTCTAATTTAAACTTAGTCATGTTAAAAATGTCATGTTGCAGTTTCACGAGCAAAATTAAAATCAGACTTTGAAATTTGTAACATGTGTGATAACATAATGAATTATTTCATTTAGATTTTTAGTATCTGTAAAATGGACTTATTTTTCAAACACAAGGATTAATTTTATATAAAATCATTGATAGATACTTCAACATTAGCATAATGAAGGGCAATCATATGTTTAATACATCAAGTAATGCTTTTCACTTGCCTATCTTTAGACCAATTTCCTGGATGAGGTGAATTATTCCATCTATCCATTTTCATCTTTGAGGAATTGTCCCTGTGATTAGAATAGCCATGATGAGGTGTAGAATAACTGTTGGAAGGACTTTTTTGAGGTAATAAACCTTTGTCTGAACTCCGAGAGTCACTAAAGCTACAAACAAATATGTTTCTTTTATAATTAACTTTATATGATTTAAGATTACTATTCTATACGAATTTAATAATAAATTGTAAATATATGGTTATAATTCAGCCTTTTAATATTTAAAAAACATATCCAATATCTACTTTGGTTTCATCCCTTAATAGTTGCTTCACAAAACTTTTCCCCATTTAGTTTTATCTATATATATCTTTTTAAAACTTCAGAGTCAATACATAACAGATAAAAACTACAGTCGCTTAATATAAGAATTGGATTCCTCTTTACAATTTACATCAATCATTGAAGTAAGCTAAGACTTTAGAGAACTGTTCTCTATTGGTTTTTCACAAACATATACTATGAACTTTGAAAATACCATTTATTCAAATATTAAAATAATAAAAGGACTACAAGCAATTTAATTGCAAGTTTATATTCAATGTCTTATGCAGACATTGTGTGTTCAATTAATATGACTAAACACTTGAATTCTTATCCCTGAGTAATTTTTAATGGGAGATAAATATTATAAAAAAATTGCAAGGAACATTTTGTATCACAAGATTTCTACCTTCACCTATTATATATAACAAATTTTTGCGATCCATGAAATGTAATAGAATAAAATAAAGTTTTATCTGAAAAAAAAATCCATTCAAAAAATAGAATTTGTCAATATTTTTATACTTATCATAAAAATTAAATTATGATAAATTTGCAAAAATTATTATTACTTTAAAAAATGGATTAGTGGGTTACTGTATTATTAAAAATGAGATTATGAATGGAACTATAAGAAGGCATGTGAATAAAAACAAACAAAAAATAATAATAATAAATGACAACTCTAACCTGTCTCGTCTTTCTGACATTTTTCTGTCATTAGGATTATCCAGATGTTTCTTTTTTGGAGGTCTGTCTTTTCTACTTGAATCATCATCTGCGTGCCTTTTCATAGGTTGATTGGGTGGTCGATGTTTACTGCTTGATTTATCAGGAATTTGCTTTATAGGACTAGTCTGTAAAGTATTGAATATATCATTAATCAAACCTGATATAAATTTTAAATAAACAAAATATCAAGCAAATCTTCTATAAATACAACAACAAAAAACTTAATATAAAAAAAAATTCTTTTCTTTACATCAAGAATGGACTTTCTTTCCATCTTCTCATTTCCTTTCTTGGCTTCAGATGATGAATGATGCACAATTTCCATATCTCTTATAGCTTGTCGATAGATTTTATACAGTTGTTTAGCATTCTGCTCAGTAAAATTGGATACGAATATCCATAAATTGCTATAGGAAAGAAACAGCAATTATTAGCATCAAAATTGCAACATTTGATTGTAGAAAATGCTATTACCAACTATTTATGGATAAAAATGATTCCATAACATAAGAATAAAAGTACCTTACCCAGAACTACACTTCAAAAATAAAATATTTATAACTTAACATGGTTTTTGAAGCTTGAATATTGTTTAATATTCCAAACTTGGAGCATTTGTGAATAAATTTGGTGAGCAATAAAATCTTATAAATAGACTGTATCTTAAACATCTTTTATCATATTTGTTCATATGCATGTCTTCTGTTTCAAATGAGTTGTTTCTATAGGCTACTTTAGAGAAATATATTAAAACCCCTGCAATACTTACAATTAATTGAGTACTATCAGTAAATATAACCACTTTGTCTGTTCCACTCACATTATGAATAAATTCCAAATTAAAACTTTTTGCTCAGGTTTTACATCATTACTATTCACTTAACTATAATGGTAAGCTGAGTTTACTTTTAGTGAATATTTTAACCAATATCACATGCTTACATATCTAATGCAAATTTTAATTCCTACCTTCTCCATTCTTTGACTTTTTCAGGGTCTTGGTAACCTTTAAGAATTTCAGATATTTTTCTCCCAATTTTCAAAAGATATTGTGAAAATCGCTTGGCCTTATCTTCCTCTGATAAAGGTTCATCCTTGAGATCAAGTCTCATTAAGTATTTTTTCACAGGCCTCATTTGTTCTTTGCACTGAGTAAAAAGAAAATTTTTATTAATATCAATTACACATACATGCACAAAAACATTAGTTTATTGCATAATTTATAGGCAAAGCAGCAACTAATTATAATTAGATAAAATTCTAAAAATATTCTGAGGAAACTAGATACAATAAATTTAGAGTTATATTTACCTCTTTAAATACATCTGCACTTAAGTCTCTTTCTGTATTATCTATAACTTGTGGTTCTGCATTTGCTGTGTAATGCATAACAGGTGGTATTTTCTTTTTCTTTTCTTTAGTATTTTGAGAAGATGCAACCTAAAACAAAGAAATTTCTATAATAATGAATTTTTACAGCATAGATTTAGCAGGACAATAAATCTATCAATGACTAAGAGCTACAAAAATTCAGTCATTTTAAAGTATTGCTTTGAAATTCATATAAATATTTATAATTCTGATTAAAATAAGAAACAATCATATTAATTGAAAGAATTACTAGTAATATTTAATAAAACAAAGATAATTAGATAAAAATAATCCAACTGTAAAAATGATTATTTACTATTTATATGAATTAACATAATGTTTCTAAAACTGAACAAATAAAATGCATCCGACTGAAAACAATGATATTCTACTTATGGAGGGAAAATTACCTTTTCTTTTGAAGCTTTCTTAGGTTTTTCACTCTTATCGGACTTCTTTTTCTTAACTTCAGCATCAGCTTCACTTAATACGGATGGTTTAATGACAGGTGACAAATTATCCTTAGTGCTTTTTTCATCTAGAACTGAGTTTTCAGTCTTAATCTTTTTAACACGTGGTTTAATTTCTTTAGCAGGAGTCTGCAAAATTTTTAAATCATATAAAAAACAATTTATAAGTTAAAACAATTATTTAGTAAACAATTATTAATTATAATTAAATTACTGTATTGTCATCCAAAATAATCCTGTATATAAAATTTCAGCTCAATTGGGCGCTTTAAAATGTATTTTATTAAAAATTGAAAATTCCACCAAGATAAATAAATAAATAAAGAGTGTGAGCTAATAGTAGGAATTGAAAAAGTAATCTTGTTCAAACAAAAAGCATTAAATACAGGACTGAGTTTTTTATTTTCAATGTTAGGGGGGGAAAATTCCAATTATGAAGAATTTTTATTTATACAGTAATTTCATATTTTAGTATTATCTGTATTAAAAGAAAAACTATAACAATAAAACCCATTTTGGATTTATTAAAAACACAAATAAAAACTTACTGAATTTACAGAGGCATCACTGTCGTCATTTTCCACAAATGCTTTACTAATAGCAATCTTTTCTGGTTTGGCTTTGCGACCACGCTTTAATTTTGGTACATCCTACAGATGAATATAAAAATTATAAGTTCTAATGCAACATACAACAAATAATGAATAAAACCTTAAATATATCCCCGCAGTTAATTTAAACAGATATCAAGTAGTTTAAGCTAATTTTAAAAAATGGAAGTGAAAAAATAAGGTTTACAACACAAGCATCATCTTAAAAATATAAACATTTTCCAAATTACTTGAGTCAAATCAAACTTAAAGAAATAGTAGTCAAAATATAACAAAGAGAAATAATTCTGATATTTAACTTTAAAACCCATTTGGCAAATTTTCTACATAAAACTTTATTTTTCCCTCTAAAAATAATTTACAGCATTAAAAATACATCTTCATTAAGGCCAATAAAAAAAAACTATAAAATTAGAAACAAATAACAAATTTTACCTGTCCAGTTTTTATTTTTCCACCTTCAGTAACTCGTTTCAAAACCTTTAGCAAATAATCACAGCGTGTTTGCAAATTTTTAGCTTGCGGTTTCAGTTCTTGACCTGGTAATACCTAAAAAATATCAAAAATGTAAATAATGATTTTGAATCAATAAAAATACTCTTTAATAATATCATCTATACTTTTAAAGAATAAATACCTTATCATAAAGCTCTAATCCAGGATCCATTTTGATTGATTCCCAGTTACCCATTCCATGTTCATATATTCCTTTTAGTAAATTAGAATCATCTTCATTTGTCCATGAAACATCAAAATGTGCATCTTTGCAATGTTCTTTTAAAACCCATCTTTAAAATAAGAATTTTTTTTTACAAATTTAGCATTAAAGTGGTAAAGGGGGGGGGATTACATTAAAAGCATAAAATTAAATCATTGCAAAACCATCAATATGACATGAAAATAATTACAATAGATTAAAATTAAATATAAATTTTATATACAGTAATTCATAAATATTTAAAATTTCTGAATGGAGACAAAATTACTTATGACTTAAATAAAATATCCGTATTTAATGAATTTTAGATATAAATCATTGCTCCTTTTGTTTTTTGGAGGAAAAAGATTAATTTGTCTCTAGCTTTATGCTTGGGTATTTAAGTTCATTTAACTTTTTCTTGTTTGAAATAAAAAAAATGGGGCAGATTTTATGTTAAGAATTAACATACATGCACTCTTAAAATCAAAATCTTTTACTTTTAAAACAGATTATAATCAATAACTTTCAGATGATCTCTGTATAAATAAACTAAATTCATGATGGTCACATGATAATGGCAATCACCATGTTTCCCATTGATTAAAAATTGGCATACTAGTAGTTCAACGTGTAAAGTTTAGATAATATTTAAAATTTGATGATTGGGTAGAGTTCATGTGTTTAAAATTCTTCAAACAGTTTTCAAAATTACAAAAAAAAAAAAAAAAAACATTATATGAATACTTTCAAATTAAGTGCATTTTGTTTAACTATTTGCATTATTATATCGTTGACAAATATGTACTTTCTAAAAGAAAGTTTCCGTAAAAAGCAAAAGTTGGCAACAGTGAAGCACATGAACTAATTGGCTGGAAACACGCGATTATATTTATGATATAATTATGATGTCACATTAATTTATGAACCAACCGATTGACCGAAAACTTGTGGCTCAGTTGTCATGTGACTATGACGTAACATGAATTTAGTCCATTCTACATTCACAAAAAGCTATAATTATATAAAGGAGAAAATGGAAATTCAACATCAAAAATACCTCATTGGGTTCATGAAAGCATGCTGCAAGATTAATATTTAAGTAATAATTAAACTTCGCAAAAAATCTAATAGTGAAGAGAAATGACTGAAAGCATATACGAGGTAGGATTCCAAAGTTTGGGACTATGTATACAAGTTTCAGCTATATTCTTTGATGTCCTCTCTATGTACAATATGATGTCACTCATGCTACATGATTGAATTGCATTCACAGATATTTTTTTCTGGGATTAATCATCTTTGTTCTGGGATACAAGAAACATGAATTTTAAAGCACAACACTGTAGCAATAAATTTCCTCAATGTTTGGGTGAAATACCTGCAAAAACTGAAAAAAGTATACAAGTTGTATCAGTGCTTAATAAAGAGTGTCAAAAACTCGCTGCAGATGATGAATGCACTTTGGTCAGGCACTTTCATACCGCGACTGAGGACAATATTAATTTAGTATCTCAGTAAGTTTCCAAACATTTGTTTCCAAATCTTTAAGAACATCAGCAAGGTTATTCACTTATCCCTTTTGAAACAGGTGTATCATATATGAATCACCATTTAAAATGATTTTGAAGACAAGTGTACAATAGATAAATGCTTAGATAAGACTTTTTTTTACTCCACTAAATGTAGTTCTATGTCTGTAACAGTGGTATATTTAGGGACTGAAGAATATTGCTCTTTATACAACAAATCCTATTAAAGTAATAGTGTAACACCAACATCCTCTTAAAAAAAAGTAAAATAGTAGAAATCTTAAGTACAAGGAAAAAAATGTGCCATTTATTTAATATTCAGTCAACATGTCCTTCCTCAACATAAAAGCCACCCTTCCCACCTTGATTATGAAAATTCCAACAAGATCATAGCAATGGAGGTTTTTTTTTTTCATTTTCAAAGAATTACTCATTCAGTACTTATTCCCAATGGGTAAAGTTATTAACAAGGAGTTTTATCGAAACATTTTACATCATTTTAGGTAGTCCATATGTTGCAAATAGTTTCATGGGGCAAAGTGGGCAACTGTTCCTTCAGCATGACAACTTATTAGCATGCAAGCCTTAAATGTGGTTACTGTTTCTCACTAAACTTGAAACTGAAAAATCCTTCATATCCCTTCTATTCACCAGATTTAAAAGCATACGGCTTTCATTCATTTTCATTAATGAAACAAAATATGCTATCTGACTTCAGAAAAAAACAGCATCTCAAAAGGCTGCTATAAAGGTGGTTCCAAAGGTGGCTTGATTTTAATAGTTGTAGGAGCATTGGCAAAAAAGTATTGTCACCATAGTGGATTATTTTAAAGGTGAATATGCATCAGGATTTTAAATCATCAAGGTGAGAAATTTTACATGTCCTGGAACTTTTTGTAATTCTATCTCATATTTCTCTGATAATAAAATATACATTAATAAATCTTTCACATCATACAAATTGTACAAATACTGCTTACACAACTGAAAATAAATATTCTAACACTGTATATAAATAGTTATTTTGTTTTAAACAGTATAAACATAACAAAAAGGTGAAGGAAAAAACTTAGATAATGTGGCTTACTTCTTCCTTTCCTCTCGGTCAGCAGGAATAACAAGATCCAAAGGTTGCAGTTCAGTTTCATTGGCAAGCAAAGTTTTAGCATTCACAGAGACACCTCCTATCTTAAAAGAAGGACCTCTTTCTCTGCCTCTCTTTTTAGGAACTAGAAAAATAAATAAGATTTATTATCAAAAGAAGTGGGGAATCAAAAATGAATTCAAACAAATAACTGAAAAAATATGTGTTGAGATTTTTTTTTAAACTTACAGTAAAAGAAAATTAATGTGTGAATAAAATCTAAAGAATTTAGTAGCCTCAAGTGTCTATTAAAATTCAATTAATATAAGTTGCAATAAATTTTCCATGCATACTTAAAATATTTTAACTTTACAAAGGAGAAAAACAAATTTAATAAAAGAATAATAAATCAATGATTATGCATTATTTAAGAAAAGAAAAAAAATAAAGTTTTTAAAAACTTACTGATTTTACATACACTAGAGCTCAAAAAAATTATAAAATATAGAACTATATACTTCATTTTTTTAATTGTGAATCAAACAATACAATTTTAATGCTTTAAAAGCTTTTATGCTAATTTCCTAGTTATTTAGTTACTTTAGTTGTAAATATAATTGACTTATAATCATACAAACAAATAGACATAGAACAATTCCACTTCATTTAATTGAGGGGGAAATACTTGCCATTTTCTTCTTCATTTTCAGCTTTATCTAAATGCTCTTTCATAGCTTTGTCACAACTAGTTTTTATTAATTCGCCTATTTTCTTTAAATCAGTAAATGGCTTTTCCTGCAACTCAGCATCCATAGCAATTGCATCTAATCTGTTAAAAAGTTTTTACAATAATAAAGATAATTGATAAATAAAAGAACACAGTACATATACTATTATTAAGATTGTAAAACACAAAATGCAGAATTTCATAATAATCAAAACAGTATAACTCATATTTAATGATAAGGAATATTTAAATTTTAAAAAATGAATGCTCAAAAACTTATTATATTTTACAACATTTATTATTTATAAACACTATTTTCAGATAATATTTATGAAATAATTAGTCAAGAAACATGTTTTGTAATTTTTAGGAAAAAATTATAGTATATATAAGCCACTAACCTCTTCAAAGGAGATGGAAATTTTTTATAACTTTTGAGGAACCTGCAAAACAAGATTTTAATGAGCTGAAATATGAAATTACGGAATAAAAATAGATAATTTTAAAAACAAATATTTTTTTGTGAAATAAACAACACGTACAACATTAATACTCAATTACGGTTTATCACTCAATAAATAAGAGGGGATAAAAAGATCTTGGAGATAAAAAATGCTATTTAAAACATATATTGGAACTACTAATGTTTACTTCTATTTACCCAAACTAAGCACCAATATAAATTTTAAATCTAATTTTTTTTTATCTTCTTCCTTTTTCACATTCAAACAAATTTAGAAAAGTATATAGACAACATATTATATTTGAAAAGAAGTTTTATATGATGTACGAGGTGGCCACAGAGCTGCTCTGGCTAAGCTGATGGATACTTCTCTTTCCCTCCAAATGTGTGTTATGCAGCTCCATAAGAGTTCAGTAATGTTTTGGGTAAGGATTTGTCTGTTGGTCACAGTAAATCCTATTGCCACAACTGTTTTGCAACCTATTTACTCTATTGTTTTTTAAGATGGCATATTTAAGTACATAACATACAACAGTGAAATTATGATTTGTGCCAGGGAAAAATATTGTTGGAACTGTCATAATATTGGAAAAAGCTTACATGGATGATTCTTTGAGAAAAACTCAAGTGTACGAGTGGCTTTCTCATTTCAAAAATGCTGAAAACCTTTATTCTAGTTCTCTGCCAACTATCTCTTGTGTCTAAGACAGACGATAAACAAATGAATATATGGCAGGGTTAACTAGATTGACTTGAAACTCAATTCAACGAATTTTAACAAAGTGGATATTAAAAGAGTCGTCATTGATAAATTAACATCCCCTTCCATAGCTTTAATATGGCCATTGATGACAAGTCGTGTAACTTTGAAATAGTCTAGTTCGTCATGAGGACAATACTAGAGCTAGCATCAAATTTTCAAAAATTCCTTATCACATCAGCATGAGGGCTTTAAGCCTCAACAGATTCAATATGCATGGCAGGTCTTAGAGACACCTAGACTCAAACTCACAACTCAACAGAAAATTATATTGGCCATGAGTTTGGAAACGAGACCTTGCGACTACCATGGCATGATCTACTGCAGTTAGAGTGAGAAGTAATTAATAGATTTGTGCCTCAGGTTCTAACAGACCAGAAAAAGTAGAGCCAAATGAAAGTATGCAATGTCTTGAGAATTCCTGAAGTTCATTACTAATGATGAATCATGGTTGTTCTGAATGTCATTGTCTCCTTTCCCCCAAAAGGTTTATCAAATGAAGTCAAACATCAAGAGGATGCTTTCTCTTGTTTTTATACAAGGGAGATAGTGTATTGAGAATTATTTTCGCCATGTCAATTCCTCAGTCAAGTTTTCTACTTAAGATAAACTCAAAGAAGATTACATGACAACGTGTGTCGAAAAAAGACAAGCGGATGACTAGTTTTTCACTGTAATAATGTTTCTGCTCATACAGCCATCCCAGAGCATCAGTTTTGAAACAAAAACAACACCTTCCTTGCCCCACCCATCTTACTCACTTGGCCTAGTTCAGAATAATTTATTCTGGATTCCCTGCATGAAAAGAGAATTTTAAAAAGTACTGATTTGATGACATAAAAGCAGTAGAGAAGGAACAGCATCACAATAAATGAGTACGAAAAATATTTCCAAAAATGTTTTGTCTAAAAAGGAGAGTACATTGAAGGTAATGAGGTTGTTTTGTAAAAAAAAAAAATTGAGATACCATAACTTTTTTTAAAAAATCCCAGGTTTTGAGGACACTCTTTCAGATAACTTGAGAATAAGCTACATTGTTTAAAGCTAGTATTAATTTCGCATAACACTTTAGAGTTGAAAAAATAAGTAATAATTACCGTCTGATCTCTGCATCAGTGAAATCCTTAATAGCATCATTCTTAACAATTCGAGGACGGCCTCTTTTTTTAGGCCTGTCATCATCAGAATCATCCTTTTCAGAACCACTTCCTGAATCCCCTTTACTAGCATCACTGTCTGAATGCTTAGACATCTGTCATACAAGGTGGAATATTATAAATTATCAAATATCTAAAATGTTAATACCAATAAGGGAATCTTAAAATGTGACTAAATAGATGAACTCACCCTTTTAACCGGTTTTCGACTTCTAGGAGGTAAATACATTTCCATTTCCTCTTTTTCTCGTTCTTCTGCCTCCATTTGTTTCCTGTCGTCTTCAGGGATAATATCATCCCAATCCTTTTCATTGGATTGATCTTTACTGTCACCTGTACTCTGCATGCTTACTTCTTCTTCATTGAAATTGAAGCTTGCAACCTAAGAAACAAATAGATTTTTTTAAAAATAAAGTTCTTATTTATTCCATTTATTTAAATATATAGAATAGATAATTATAATTTTTAAATAATTAACTTTGATCATACATTGACTATATACAGCAACCAATTATCAAAATAATGAATTGTGAAATGAATAAACACATTCCTTGATGGTTTTTGTTATATAAGACACAGGGTAAAATAAATCTTAGATACAGTTTACTTCTTTAGCAGTGTATGCTTTTTCATAAATATTCACTATAATTGTTCTTAAAGCTCACAGATCCAATCCAATTTGAAATATTCCGGAAGAGTCATAGTTCATTATTTACAAGCATCAGACAAGAGTACAAGAGTTTAAAGAAAGAAGTAATTATAAATCAAATCCAGGATCCCTATCTCAGCTTACAATCACACACACAAACTATATTATTAAATATTTGATATAGTAATTAATTTGAAAAACAAATAATTGAGCAATTGGAGTTACTACTTTTTTTTAGTTTAGTACTACATGTGAGTTTCTTCCTTAGTTACTACTTCATTACAATGTACTTTAATTAATTTTAAAAATTTTAATTATATATTTTTTTAAAATTTTCCCTTTGTTATCAAATGATATTCAAGAATAATACTTTTCTAACTATGCAAATGAGCACAACTTTTTACCAAATGTTCTAATAGCTTAAAAACAGTTTGTTTTTAAATTATAAGTTGCCATGCTCCCCAAATCAGACTACTTTACATTTTTTAAAAAATTTTGCAAAACCAAAAATAATACTTCAAAGCAAGATGTATTACAAATATCTATAGTTATATATGAATATGAAAAAGTATTACAATTATGAATATCATATGCATAATCAAACTTTAGTTTAATGATGATGATTTCAGTCTAGTTATATAAAACTCATAAAAATTACTTATCTACTATTTGCTAACAAACATTTTTATAAGGAAAAAAACATCATAGGAAGAAAGATTTTTAACCCTTTAACTGCCATTGGCGTATACATAAGTCCATCTGAAATACAATTTTTTTCTTTGTTTTGTTACCAGTAAAACTATTTTGAAGACTTTTGAGATGCAATAAAAATGACCTTCAGTTATTGTGAAGAATTTACTTATTTCAGAGAAAAATTTGTTTATTTGTGCTTTTACTTTTCCCCTAATACCCATCACACACAATCCTTATATGAGAAATCACATAACTTTTAAGCAACAGTTAAGGGGGTTTTAAAGCAACAAAATATGCTATACATTGCTGTAAAGGTTTCACTTTCCTGTCAACACAGTCTTCCTTCCAAAATCAAATTCTGATTATGTATATATATTTAACATTTTCCAAAAGAAAATCAAGATACATAGTTTATAAGAGACACTAATTAATTTCATAAATTTCATGAAAATTGTTTTTAAAATTATACCTTAAATGCAGAAAGTAGTTCTTCTCCAACAGACATTGGTTGATCTTCTCTATACTCAGCTCGACTTAAAATTTCATCAATATCAACCTAAATAATAAAAAAGCTTTAAGCATCAAATGCAATTCATTTCCTTGAATTCAAATGAAAGAATATAAAAATAACAAATAACCTGTGGTTCATCATCTCCATCTTCTGTTTCCTTGAATAATTCTTCAGCACCAAACTTCAGAATAGCAGCTAATTCCTCCTTGTTAAATGGTGTAGCATTACTGAAAATATCAGGATAACACATTGTCTCCATTAGAAAGTAATCTTCCATTTCAAACAGAAAAATTTGATGAAATTAAATATGTGATTTTATTAAAAGACAAATAAGTAGCTGATATAATACTGAATTATAAACAATTTTTTTAAGGACTATTTTCTTACAAAAAAACCAAAGCAATTAGGCATTCTTAAAACTATAACATTATTTAAAAGATTTAAAAACATATGTATTCAATTTTTAGGGATAAATATTTTTATATGAATCTAAACAATACATGCAATCTAGTACCATACCTTGTACTTGGAGCTTTATTAGACTGCATGATAGTACGACCAGTAGTATCCATTCTTTGTATCACCAAATGATCCAAAACCATTTTTCTCTTTGCCCGTTCAATAATATCTTCTTCCACGCTACTTTTAGTCACTAATCGATAAATATTTACCTAGAGAAGACACATATTTTTAAAATTCTAACAAGAAAATATAAAGCAGATTTATCCTTTTATGGATGAAACTTTTTAAGTTACATACAATGGTCTTATTTTGGGTGGGAGTAAAAGTTTTTAAAAAATTAATATATTTTTTGCACGTAACAGAAAAAACCAAATTGCTTCTTAAAAAGTACAGCTTAAAAGCTTATCTACTTTGTTCCAGTTGGAAAAATTTAGAATATCCATTTATTACTTGAAAATGTGGACTCATAATACTTTTAATGTCAAAATAGGAATTATTGTGAATTATATAAGCAACTGTCACATTTTATTTCACTTCAAAATATAGCATTTAAAAACATTTTAATAAAAACAGGAACTGATTATTCTTATGTGAATGAATTTTATATTTACATCTACTTCTGAAAATAAATGATGCACTAAAACCAACCTGATTTTTCTGCCCAATTCTGTGGGCTCTGGCTTGAGCTTGCAGATCATTCTGGGGATTCCAATCAGAATCAAATATAATAACTGTGTCAGCAGTGGCAAGATTAATACCCAAACCTCCTGCTCTGGTCGAGAGCAAGAAACAGAAGTCCTAAAATTTTAATTATTAAAAGTTAGAATAAAAACAGAATAAGTAGACTATGAATAAATACATGATTTGCATGCATTTTCTTCTTCCTTTGATTACAAAATAGTTACACACTATATCAAATCCTATATTAGTGCAAATATAAATTTTTTGAATGTTCTTTTAAATTAAAATCAATTAGTATGCACAAAATGGGATCAGTTTTAACAAATATAAAGAAAATTTTTAAAGTTACTCATTTAAGTGGTACTAAAGAGAGAATTTAATTTTCTACTTGAAGCAGAAACATTTACGTAAATTTAAAGCTTAAACACACTTACTTGTGATCCTTCAGCATTGAAATGATCCAATGCCTGTTTCCTTAGTTCACCCTTAATGGATCCGTCCAAACGCTGTAAAAAAGCAAGGGGGAGGGAATTCATTTATGAAATATATTATAGTATTTATTTCAAAAACTGTTTAATTGATATATTATCTCTAGAAGGCTATATGCATGAGTAGTAAATTACAAAAATGTTTACCTGATAAGAAAAATGACGTAATTGTAAATATTCACTCAATATGTCAAGCATTCTAACCATTTGAGAAAATATAAGAACTCTGTGCCCAGTTTCTTTAAGTCGACAAAGCAACTTATCAAGAAGAACAATTTTACCGCTACTGCGAATTAAAAGCTGAAAAATATATAACAAATGGCATCAAGTGAATTACAAAAGACAAGTTATCTAATTATAAATGATATAATAGAGTGAAACATATGAATACAAATTATTGTAGTACGAAATAAAAAGTTTATAAGACATTAATTAATCACCTGTAACTGGTCCAAATTGTTTGGATTATCAACTGATCGAACTAACATTGCATGATTACAACATTTTTTAAGTTCCATCATTATGTTGCAAAAGCTGCCAATATTCCCTTTTAAGCCTTTGCTCAAAGCTTTGTAATTTTTTGTTAATATCCACCTGGAAGTAGAAAAATACTTTCAATATAGCAGACATGTGTTATTCAAAATAAATATTAATCAAATGCAACTAAAAAAGAATGTTTTTTTCTTATGATTGTTGAATTGTTTTGAGATGTATCATCATCCACTTTATATTATTAACATGTGTATATTATTTTATCTCGATTGTATCAGCAGAAGCTGCTAAAAAAAAAATTCATTTAATTCAATATAATTTTGATCAGTTATATTTTTTTAAGCAAATTTAGAGAAACAAATGAATTATTTAAAAAGACAATATTAAAATAGTTATTTTATTCATTTTTAGGAAAACCAGGATAAAAATGAATTTGATAAAAGTAATCTAATCTTAAAAATACATATCAAAGAAATACAAAGAATAATATAACTTGATATAAGTACACATTTATTATCATTATTATTGAAGTATAGTACCAAATATCAAAACAGAAGTGAAATATTAAAGAATTGATTAATTCCATATACATATAAACAATGTTTACAGAAGAGCAATCAACCAGTTAATTTTTTATACTCCATTAAACACTTGCCAAAAATAAGTAAAATTAGTATTTTAAAGGAATAAATTGACAGGGATTATCCCCAAAACAATACTTTAGAGGTTACAGGATAGATTTTTTCAAATGTCAAGTGCATAAAAAAATCTGCAAAGATTGTTACATAAAAAATAAGTTTCTGAAGCACCTGTGTTTGAAAAGTATATGCAAATAAATCTACTTAAAAACAAAAATTCATTTAATTGTTTCACTGTTGTTTATATTCTCTTAACTGCATGATAAAATTATTGGAATTATTTTTTTGTCTCACTCCACCCCTCCCCAAAAAAACTTACCTGTAAAACTGCTTTTGCACAGAG
Organism: Trichonephila clavipes; assembly: GCA_019973935.1. Classification (NCBI taxonomy): domain Eukaryota; kingdom Metazoa; phylum Arthropoda; class Arachnida; order Araneae; family Nephilidae; genus Trichonephila; species Trichonephila clavipes. Next base: position 754,674 of record BMAU01020778.1, read on the forward strand.
GTCATTTCAACTCTCAATATACGTTCAACCTGGAATTCAAAGGAAAGTTTTTAATCCAAGAATAAAAATCCCATGAAGATAAAAACAAAAATAAATAAACCTCCTTACTTTAGCAGGCAAAGATTTTTCAACATCTTTCTTTACTCTTCTTAAAAGATATGGTATTAATTGTTTATGAAGTTTAGGGTAACCTTTATCTGCTGTCTCTTTATGCTCGTCTTCAAATTCAGTCCATGATGCAAACCTTAAATTAAAAATATAAAAGACATTAAGTTTTTAACACATAATTAGTATAAATCTCATACATATATTGTATAATATTTATACAATTAAATTAAATTTTTTATTAAAAGAAATGCATATCAAAAACTTACTTTAGAGGCATAATGAAATGAAGAAGGGCATACAACTCTCTCAGTGAATTTTGAAGAGGTGTACCTGTTATCAACAGACGATGATTAGTATCAAATTCAAATAACGATTTATATAACAATGAATCTTCATTTTTTAAACGATGTGCTTCATCAACTCCCAAAACAGCCCAACTTATACTTGATAAAAACATCTGCAAAAAGAATGTTTATTACAAATTAATGTATTAAAATACATAAAAAAAATAATACGAAACTAATTTTTAAAAAATTTGTATCATTATTAGTTTTATTCAAGATAAAAAAATATTATAAAAATAATTCCAAAATTTTACATATAACTGGAAAAAAGTTGTTTTGTTCATATACTAACTTTGTCTTTTAACAGCAATTCATACGTTGTAATCAGCACATTAAATTTAAGTCTTCTGTTGCCAGGATGACACCATTCATATTGTCTTATCTATGGACACAAAAGAGAAATAATATTAAGAATATTTCCCACAAATAAATAACTAAAATATAATATTGAACACAGTTATCAAAGAGATATCAATTTAAGCTAACACATTAAAATTTAAAAGCAAGAAATAAGGCAAGTAATCTTACCACATTTCGACTATTGACATCTCCCAGATAAACAATCACATTCATTTCTGGTGCCCACATCTCAAATTCTCTTTGCCATGATGTCATTGTAGAAAGGGGCACAACTAATAAAAATGGACCATGTACAGAATGGTGATTAAAAAGATAATTCAGAAAGCTGATAGTCTGTATCGTCTTGCCTAAGCCCATCTCATCAGCCAAAATTACACTGTTGTCTCTAGATAAAAGCAAATACAAATTTTAATGACAACATCAAAAAACATTGTATAAATAGGGGGAAAAAATCCCAAATTTTTTTTAATAACACCAAAAATAAATTAAATGTAAATACCTGCCATTATATAGAAAAACTTATTTTATTTCATAATTCACTTTGTTAACTTCTTAAATTCCAAAAATTTGAAGTAAAATTAAAAAACGAGAAAAAAGAAAACATCAATTAACTTTGCCTTAAAAAAAAAACTCGCCAATAATACGACAAGTTTAAAGAACTGAACATAATTGCATTTAGTAATTTTAAATCTAATATATATTATAAATGTGAAAGTTTGTGAAAATCTTTGTTAGTCTTTCACGCAAAAACTACTGAATGGATTTTAATGAAACTTTACAGTAATATAGCTTATACATCAGAATAGCACATAGGCTATAATTTATAGCACAGACTATAATTTATAAAGATTTGGGGAAAGTGTCAAAAATATAACGATATTTGTCAAGTAAGTAGGAATAAATTCTGTCTTCTGCTAGCAATTCTGGCATGCGCTGCAAAAAAAAAAAAAAAAAACCACGTCTGCATATATCTATCTTTTGTTTGTGAAACCTTTTTTGTTTTGGCTACGCAAGGTGCTCGCTTCTAATTAAGTCCTCTGATATAATGCCTATTTTTTTATTTCAGAATCAAACTAAGTTTTGAAGGGAGAGAGGTTGTTATAAATCTCTTTATTTTAATGCTTTTTAACATCTTATTATGCACATTTGGTAGTAAGAAATTGATCTTTTTCCAAATAAATGCTTTTATCAGTTCTGATACTTAAAGTAAATAAGCTTTCTCTTTCACACTGCATCATTTGGACAAATTTTCAAAATTTATTTGTGGTTAGTAGTTAATTATAACGCTATAATTTTAATTGAATAGGCAGATATATTTTTACACTTAAAAATAAATAAAACTATTGTATTTCTTGTATCTTTAGGAGTGAGTGAATATTAATGTTGCACTGTTCAGCTACATGAGTGCTTTTGGCAACGGATCATGTAATTTTGAACCATAGTCAAGTAACGTGGGACGACATCTGAGCTGGCACCCCTTTCTAACTAACTACCACACCAACTTAGAAGGAATATTCTACCAATAATTAGCAGGAATATTCTTTGAAATCCACTCTTCCAAAATATATGGTAGCACGGGTTCCATGATGAGTATTTTAGCGGAAAAAATAGTTTGTCAAAATTTAAGTGTCTTATGTTTTTGTATGTTAATGAAGACCTTAGAAAATGATTTGACTACTTATTTTAAGTGAACGGTATATATAATTAATTTTACAGTGGAATATCTTTATTTAATTTATTAGCTCTAACAGATTAAATTTCCCAAAGTGGAGTATTTTGTTTATGTATATCCCTTAATTTTCAATGTAGTGATCCAAAAAAATATTGTATGAAAAAAACTGTAATAAATCATTATGCGGAGGATAAAGTATTAGCGTGCATCGCTCCCCTAGAGGGTGGGTCTTACAAAGCTCTAATTATGAAAGTAGCTAGGCATTTGCCAACTTGACTCCATCGTTAACATTTCGCTATGTTTTTCATTGGATCGTCATTATAATTTAAGAAACGGCGTTGCTTGCGAATATTACAATTTTAACATAAAATAAATTCTACAGAAAGTAATATTAATGTATTATACTTTCAGATAAAAATTATTTACACTATTTTAAGCGTTCATTACACAAAACTTTTAACAATGTGTTACTTTTGCTGCGCAGAGATCAGCTTAGGAAGGTATTTTCAAAAATCAACCCTCAAGAGTGTTACGGGGAGTTATAAATAAAAAAAATCCTTTTTATGAGCTATTAGACCTACATACTTAAAATTTAACAAAGGTGTTTTATTTCTCTCTCTTTTTTTTTTGTTACCTGAGTTACGCCAAAAGCTTTTTTTGTTTAATTTGCAATTCACGTAAAATTAACTCATTAAAAACTTCTTTATTCTTCAATCTGTGTTGTTTAATTTTTCAGTTCACCCGTGCAAAGAACAGGTATACTAGCTAGTATTATATATTTAATCATGAATGCTTTGGTGGCTTTTTGGATTCCTATTCTACTTTAAAACAAAAATACTGCATTACTACAATTTGAGAAAACCTCCATATGGCACAAATTTTAACATTTCTATTATCCTTAAGAAATTAGTTCAAACTATTTTTATTCAATATAAATACTAATTATTGTTGCATATCACATGATAAAATTTAATTTGGCAATAAAAATTATGTTACATTACACAGATGAATTTAGTTTGTTGCTCTGAATTTTTTTTTATTCTGCAAAAAGCTACATTAAATCATAATCACAGATGTGGGTACAAGACATATTAAACTTAACATAATTCAGTCATTGTTATACATAAGGGGAAAAAATATTTAACCTTGTTCTTGGCACAGTGTATGATTTGATACATAGTATTTCCAAAAATTTACAGATTTTATAAGTCTAGCTGTGTGCCTTATGTGATATGCTAGATAAAACTTAATTTAACAAATTGATGTTTCATTATTATTTTCATCACCAATGAAACTTAAGAACACATATAAGCTTCAATTAATCAACAGTTCTGGGGGAGGAGGGGGGAATCCTGCCAAGTATTGGGTTAAAATACAAATAACCTCCATACAATATTACATTCTTAAAAAAATTTGTTTTACATACTGCATTCTTAAAAATCTTGTTGTACATTTTAGAAAAACTGTACTTTTAAAAAAAATCCCTTTATAATACAATAAATATCTCTGAAATAATAATACATCTATTTTTTAAAATTTTGGCTCATCTGGATCAAAAAGTAAAATAAACCAAATCAAAATTTAAACCACACATTTAATGTGAACCTCAAACATACCTATACAATCAATTTATGTAGCATGTTGTGTGAGATCTAATTTAAGGAAAGAATAAAAAAGCGGTAACAAAACAAAAAGCCTTTGGTGAAAATACAATCAGCATAAATTTAATTCTCCCTCCCCTAACATAAAAACTAATAATGTATTATACTTTAAACATATCTAAATTGTACATGAAAAAATATAAAACATGAAGAGTAAAAAATAAATGAGGTCATTATTCATTAAAATGAAAAGGCTGAATTCATTTTTAAAAAAATTCACTCTAATCCACAAACAATCTAACAAAATTAATACATATAAGCATCACTTTTAACTATTAATTTTAAAATGTAAGCAAAGAAAAGGGCGCTTTCTTGTCATTTTGATTAAAAAATGTTTTTTTAAGTACCTGAGAAAACAATAAATAATACACCAAACAAAATATATGAATTGAAAAATAAGCAACAATAAATGCTCATAAATAAAAACAGTGACTGCAGTTATTAATTACTATCCTAATCAACAGAAGTCCTTAAAGAAATGAACTTACCTGCACCAAGAATTACCAAGCCAATTTAAACCTTCTAATTGGTAATCCCTTAACTCCAAATTATTAGCGCCACCAACATACTTTGGTTGGGTTTTCAAAGGCACAAACTTAGGACGAGCTTTGAGAGCCTGAAATTCAATATATTCCAGTCAAAATAATAACATTTAAACAAAAAAACTTAAAAAACAATAACCACCTAAAACTTTTTATATGCAATTTTAAATTTAAAAATGACATATTACATGCGTTTATATAAATATAATAAACAGATATAAAAAGAATTTATGTTTCATAAAAGGACAAAGTAATTTATGAGTACTATAAAAAATATATATTCATATGTATAAAAAAATATAACAAATATCATTAACCCATTTTGATATATTTTTCCAGTGAGTTTATTTGAAATATAATACTAAACTGTAATGAACAGAATTCACCTGCTTAAACTTTCAGCAGGTGAACATGTGCAAATTCTGAGACAAATATGCTATTTCTTCTACTGTTTTCAAATGCGGAACCTAAACAATTTGAAATCATTACTATTACTCAATCCAATCCTTTTCTTCACAATGAAGTTGATTTGTCAAGTTTTCAAAAGTAGATATTTATCATTTCATTAATTTTATAGTTATGCTTCATTCTTATGTATATAGCAGACACCCACTATTGCAGATAGTTTTTTCTCACTCTCCTTTCCCTTCATGTTTTGGAGTTTTATTTAGGAATTATATACTTGAATTGCATTACACTGAATTATTATATGATTTTACATAATTGAGAAAAATAATATTTTAAATTATGGCTTAAATTTATAACACGAGAAGCTATATCGCATATTCCTTAAGTTATCTGATGAACAGAAAGAAAACAAGAATGCATATTTCTTTGGGGGAAAAGGTAGCAATCTAAATGGTGAGAATATTGAAGTAATTTATATCAGTAGTAAATCTGAACAATGTATATCTGTTGAGGATCCAAAAGAATTATTTGATGATTTTTATATTGGAAAAATACAAAACAAACATTAAACTCATTGTACTTGTTCTATTTGTACAACTCAGATAAAATTTAAAATTTCATATTTGGATAAAGATGTTTAATGTTAAGAAAAAAAATTTCTTCAAAAAGATTTTTTAAAATTTAAAAAAAATCATATTTTATGCTTATACTTTTAAATAAAATGCATTTTGAATACATATGTACTTTTTAAGAGAAAGTTTCTGCAAAGAGCAAAACTTAGCAACATCGGAGCGTGTGAACTGATTAGCTGGAAAAACAAGACAGTTTTTATCATGTGACTATGGCGTTACAAGAGTTTTTGAATTGATTGGCTAAAATCACATGGCTTCCACTATCATGTGACTATGACGTCACATGAATTGAGCCCATTGGATCCCTTTAGAAAATAAGGAATACCCTTTCCCTTTGGAATACACAAAACAACCAATTTTAGATCAAACACATACATCAGATATTCTTGGTTTGCTTATAATATTAAAACTTAATTTCTATCACACATATGTATTATTTTTCAAACTTCTTTTTTATTACACTAGAGTATTTTACCTGCAAAAGCAGAACTAAAAAAATGTGTTGCAAAAAGTACAACATGCACCAACTCAGCATAAAATTTAAACATATTTGCTGGAAGGTTAAAATAAATTCATGCACTCACTTTGCACGCTTTCGAAGGAATCTTCTGATTTTTTTGACGAGCAAAATATTCATCAATTTTATCTTGAAATTTTTTAGCTATTAAACTGCCTTCTTCCCAAGTGCATTCAATATATGGTAAACCAACCCATTTACAAAAATATTCTGTTTCAGTACCATCTCCACTTTTTGATGGACCATGAGCTGTAAAAGTAATTACAAATAAATTTCACACAAAATAAAGCAACTATAACATACTTATCTTAAAATTATTTTCATGCAATGGAAAACAATTTATAAACCTTCATATAATCATATAATACAAAGCTAAATAAATACAAGATTTTTTTTAACAAACTTGAAGTTTCAGTTCTGAACTATCTGTAATATTAATTACAAGACCAATTTTTTTTATATGCAAGACGACCAAATTTATGTTTCTTGTGGTTAAATTTTGAGAGATAATATTACAAAATACATAAAATGAGATTTTGAAAAAAATTTATTTACTTATTTCTCAGGGAAGTTATTTCTCTCCAAACATTGCATATACATGCAACTTTAAAGGACATGTGCCCAAGATAAGCTCAGGATACAGCTTGTGAGCCAAACCACATTAAATGTACCAATTGCATTTGGGGGATGTAAATTTTGAAAGATTATGAAAGACATAAAAGAATGACACTTTTATTAAATTTACTCGATAACTTTTCTGGGAATGGTATATATGTACTTATATATGGTATGATTCAAAAGGACAAGTGATGCTCTCTCAGGACAGTCAGCATGTTTGCAGATACGCTGCATGAGTGACATTAAGAGTAAACAAGCAGGAGGTTAAAATATAATTTCTAGTTATACTACAATCTAAGAATATAGCTACTTTATCATGCTATCAAAAGAAAGAAATAAAATTGATATGATCTACGTTGTATTATTTAAGTCTACATACAAATTATTCTTTCCATTTGGTAATTCTGAGAATAAACATCTTGAGTAAGTTCTTGCTGACATTCATAGTATTCTAAATCTTCTGGGGAAGCATGCCTTTTCCTAAAATAATAAAAAAAATACAAAATAAAATTTCAATCAAAATAAAAATTTTTATCAATCATTAAAATAAATTTTAATAAAAAAGAAACATACCATTCATCAATTTCTTCCAATTTTTTAATATAATTTTCAAGTTTTTTGATTCCTTGGGCTTTTTGTTCCTTAAGTGATTCAGCAGTTTCCCAAGTATTATGCAAATAAGACCATCCTTTCCATTTAATCAAATACTGTTCCTCTTTTTCTTCCGCATTTTCATCATTAGGGTCTCCAAAATCATCAACAGCATAAATTGTAGTGCTTGCACCAATAGCTATCAAAATAAAATATAAGCTCATATTTACTCAAGTTGATATCATCACCAAAAATGTTAAAAATATTCATTTCTCACAACATAATCCAGTTACGTGATTTATTACGCCAATTAGGTTATTTGCTTTCCCAATATATTGTTTACATTTTTAAAACTTTTTGAGGCAAATTAACATACTTGAAAATAAAACTATTTATACACATCTCATCCATTTCTTTCTTCATTTTCAGTCATATAATCTCATTAATGATCAATGAAGCAAACTGAAGAAAATGCTTTCAACGAATATAATAATGGAATAAAATTTTAGCACATTTACAGGGCAGGGGTGGGCAAATGCAGCCCATAAAATTTTTTTGTGGCCCATCAAGACAATCAGAAAACCAAATACACAGAAAACGTTCTCTTTATTTGGGTCGACATATATTTGTTTGCAAGTATTTTCATGCACAAAGATCAAAATAAGAGTAAATATATGTACAAGTTGACATTAACTTGCAAGCTGTGATGAGAATTTCAACAAATCATCTCACTCCTGATTTTTTTTAAATCAAAAAGTGTGAAGAGGTACATGTGTCTCAAACTGATTCTAAAATTAAATGTGCTAGCAATTCTAGAAATAAAATTAAAGCAATAAATAAATTGAATAAAACTGCCACTATGTTACTCAGCATATATTTATTGATTCTTATGGTACAAATTATACCTTTTTCTGAGATGCAAAGTTAACAAATGAATGCATTCATTTTAAAAAGGTGCGACTCTGGTATTCTCTGCTCCCATAATGTTGCCATCAAGCCAAAACGATTGCCCACCCCTGCATCAGGGTAAGCTTTGAAGTAAGAGCAGCATATGCTGTTTTATCAAGGAACATGTTAAAATACACACAGAGGCAAAGAAAAATCAAAAAAGAAATATTTTTCAAAGTACACAAGGATACCTCATCAAAAACATACAGAAAAAAATATGTTTATTAAAAATATAAGTTTTCTTTAACATACTATATGCACAATCATATGAAAAAAATTTTAAACTATAAAAAATGCAACAAATTTACTTTGTTATACTGAAGAATTATTTTTGTTAAAAAGGTAACATGAGAAAAGTTTATTTTATATTATAATAATTAAATTAGTTCTAACCTTTTTTGCCTCCAGCTTGCAAGCAAGAAAATGAAGACCATTACATAAAAAAATTGACTTCAAATTTTACTTCTTTTACAGTCATAGAAATTATAAATTCATATATATTAAAAAATAACAATGCATTCATACCTCCAACTTTTCCTTTTCTGTGATCAAGAACTTTTTCAATTGTCTCAGCCATTTCTTCTTCCATCTTAGCATCATTATATTCAACTTCAATAAGATCTGAAGAATCAGTTTCATCTGCACTTTGCTCCTTATAGCTGTGAAAAATTTAAAAAGAAAAGTGAATATTGTTTATTTTTTAATGAACCCTTAAGTAAAGGGTTTTTAAATTTAATACAAACATACACCAAATTCAAAAAGATTACAACCTTAATGATAATTTTATAGAATTACATGTAAACTAGATTCCTGCATTTTTCAGATGTTAAGAAAGATTAACATATTTTAAACAAGACTCTTAATAATCCCTATCTAATAATCAATGAGATATATTATTTAATTACATTACAATACTAACTAAATTACAATATGTGTAATCTATAACAACAGAGTAAATTCCTCCATCTGCAGACTCATTATTTTCAGTCCTCAGTTGTAGCATTTACATCTGTTTTAACTGGATTTTTATTCTACACTATTAAAATTCGTAGGTAAACAAAGGTATTTATCTATGTGTGCGTCCCTATTTTCTCACGAACCGAACGACGCAGAAACTCGCCTAAGGTACCAAAATTTCGGGAATGATCCGAGGAATTCGTTTTGACCATTTATATTCTGATATTGCAATTAATTAAAAACCTTAAAAAGCATAATTAGTACCATGTTTTTCCGCCAGGTGACAAGTTCAAAAATTCGGAACTTCTTTTTTTTTTTTCCAAACATTTTTAAAACGCGATCTAATTTTTTTCATGAGACTCAGACAAAAAAAATGATTACAGATTCGGAAAGATCATTTATTTCGCCACAATACAGTATAATTTATTTTACAAAATAATTATATTTTCTACGATTTTTTTAAAATGAGTCAAAATCGATATGTTTTTATGAATAAGATTTCTAAATCGTTCCACTTACATTTTCTTTCGTGCTAATGAAACAAATATTTTACACTAAAAAAGTTCATGCTTTTCTCTTTTAGAATCAGTCATTTAAAAATTTTAATGTCAAAAACTGTTTTTTTTTTTTACGATTTTCAAAAAATACTCAAAATTTTAATACTTAATAACTTCTTTATTTATAAAAATAATCTCACAAAACTTTTTTTCTGTGTGTAGAACAATATTATCCGTAATATGCACAAAGATTGAAAAAGTTACTGAAAAATTATGTTTTTTTTTTAAAAAAAAAATTGTGTTTTTCGTTTTTTCTCCTTTTTGCGAGAAATATTTAAGAATTATTTTTGCTACATTTTATATTTAAAAATTACTGCGAAGTTTTTTTTAACTTCTTCATTCATAAAAATTGTATTAAACTTTTTTCCTGTGTATCGAACATTTAAAAAAATGATCACAATTTTAATTCAACATTTAATAGTTTTTCTTTTTTTTTCCCTTTTTGCGAGAAATATTTTAGCATTATTTTTGTTTAAAAATTACTGTTGCTTGCAATCGATGTGTTAAGTTTGAAGGCATTAACTTTCAGCCTGTTACATTTCATGAAAGGTTACACTAGAAAAGAAAGTGCACCTATAAATATTGAAAATCACCAGATTTGGTGAAATTGAATATTAAAAACTTTTTTTTGGTTTATGACTTTTCAAAAAATACTCAAAATTTTATTTAAATACTTAGCAACTTTATTTATAAAAATAATCTCACGAAACTTTTTTTCCGTGTGTAGAATGATATTATCTATAATCTGTACAAAGATTGAAAAAATTACGTTTTTTTTTTTATAAAAAAATTGTGTTTTTCGTTTTCCCCCCTTTTTGCGAGAAATATTTAAGAATTATTTTTGTTACATTTTTTTGTTTAAAAGTTACTGTTGTTTGCAATTGATATATGAAGTTTGAAGGCATTAACTTAAAAATGAAGCTCGAAAAAAAATTAAAACTTTAACAAATAAAGCATTTTTACAATAGGAATAACTCTTCCTTTTTATTTTGAAAGTCTTTTCACTTCTTTTTTCCAACGATTTTACGGCGTGATTGCTAAGGCGCTTCATTACCAATTGTTGGACTCGGGTTCGATTTCGTAATTATAAAAATTTCTACTGTTTTCAACATACAACTATTTTTTAAAAGGTACAGTGAGTGAATATTAAAGTCCCACTTTTCACTTACTCAACAGCTCTGATAGCAAAAAGGGAAATTCCTTGACAACATGTTATGCATTTAAAAATTTTCGTGCAACGCCGGGGGGACCTGTCTGACAAAGAAAAGAAGCAAAAAATTTCAAAACAGGGAATTTTAAGTTATAAACTCAGTAAAAGCTTGAGAAACGTCGGGCTAGGCGGAGGTGGGTGGGGGTGGAAGTCATTTTGAAAAAGAGATTAGAAGTGCTGATTTTGTGAAGGAAAGGGAAAATTTATAAAAGTATAGAAAGCCTTAAAACGCCGCGCCACATGCAGCTAGTTTTTATATTAAATTTCAGCAACTGCTAAGTATAACTGTATGTAAATAGCACAATTGATCAATTATTAGTGACACTTGGCAAACCTTTTCTTACCAGCAACATCGACAGCTGATGTAATTATGTCAGTTGAGTGCTATATTCAAATGAAAAAGTCACAGCTTCTAGGAAGCCAGTTTCAACATTGTCTTAACATCACAAGAGCTTCCCATCAGAGATAATTCTAAATTAAAATCTTTTTCAAGCATAGGTTGATATTGAAGTACCTCAATTTCTATTGCTATTCTATATCTAGAGTTAAGGGGAAATTTTTCCTGCCATTCTTATAAAAATCTAACTCACTTAAAAGTTTCATTTTGATAATTTCATCCAATGAATAAAGATTCATAACTCGAGAATTTTTTTGTGGTAAGGAATAGCCTCATTTTTATAACTCTTGTATGAATGAGCTCGTAATGATATTAATGTGGATAATTCTTCCCAGGCTTGGTACAATTTCTTCTAAACTACTCCTTTCCATAGTCAGGATGTAGGCTTTGTGAATTTGGGCCAGGATTTTCATAGAACATTATTTTACAAATGATTGAGGAGGCTGCTTGTGACTGATACTTTACAAATTAACATTTTACTACAGCAATTACAATATGCTTTATCCTTTAAAACCTTATCAAAATAATTCAAAACATCTAACAGGCTAAAAAAAAATTTTTTTTTTAATTTATATTTTTAACAGTACAAAAATTACCCTAGTACCAATGTAACATAACCAATGATACATAACATATGATACATTTTAAAAAAAGATGCAATATGAAGTTAATACCTGACTTTCTTTCTGGATTGTCTTAAAGGCACTTGTTTCTCATCATAACTGTCTGAATCATAATCATCGTCAGATGAGTTTTGTCTCTTTTTTGATTTTGCTTTCTTCTTGTTACTACTAGATTTGGAAATTTTTTTTCTATCAGATTGGCTCTGTTTACTTCGTGTAACAGTCTTTCTACTTTTATAAGATTCATCAGCGCTGTCACTTTCACTATCATCAGAATTCTCCCAATCCTGAGATCTGAAAGCAGATATTTAGTTTATCTTCATGTTTGCATGGAATCTTTTATTCATTAAAAGCTAAACAATAAATATTACTTCACAATAGATGAAAAGTAGAAAGTTGAAAATTATAAAATGAGAAACAGATAAATAATAATAATTCTGAAACAAACAGTATTTGTAGCAGTTTTATTGATTTTAAATTTCTTGCAGATATTTCATTTAGACAAAATTATCCTCTTCTCAGACTGTTTACTCTTACATTCTAAGCCAGCACATTTTTTCAAACAAATATCCATAAACATTACTGAATGGCAGATTAATAAAAGAAAAAAAAAGTAAACATACTGTTTTCTTCTATTGCGTTTTGCAGGTTTTGAATCACTTCCTCTTCTTCCACTATCACTTCCTTCTGAATCCTAAATTTGAATCATTAATCTTTATAAGTCAATCTCCCAAAATGTAATTTTAACACTTGTACAGAAATATTGAAAGGATTACACACATTTTATAATAAGGTGTTAAATCAAAAATTTTATAAATTTATCAATATTTTTTATTTCTTACTTCTCCAATATTGTACCGCTCGGGTTCCTTTCGAGATCTTCCTGATCGTCTTATTCCAAATTCTTCAGGGTTTTCTTCCCACAACTTATTAAAACATTAAAAAAGTACATAAAATGTAATTAACATTTTTAAAAACTCATAAAATAAGCAATGAATCCAGTATCATTAAAAAGAAACATACTTATAAATAAATATGATGAAACATATTTAAAGGACATAAATATTAAATACCATATCATAACTAAAAATATAAAGAGATAATAGGGAAAAAATCAAATTTATTAGTTTGAATTTATACAGTTTACAGATGTATCATAAGGTCTTTATTTAACAAAGAGCACAAGAATAATACTTTAAAAAATTATATACAATAAAAATGTACATTGTTTTAAAAATAAATGCATATTTATAAAATAAAAAAGTGTAACACAAGTTAATTATTCAAAATTATTTTTTAAATATTCATCCATTAACAATGATATTTATTAAATGAAATGCTTAGGATGCTTATTTTCTAGAAAGTAATACTTTAACTGGCCCTATAACACAGAACCAAATTTAAAATCAGTTCCCAAAATATATAATGTTTTTTCAAAGAAAAATTGAATACAAAAAAATATTATCATAGGGGTTAAAAAACATTAAGACACCTCAAGGCTTAAAAAAATTAACATTGTTATAATCAAGTAAAAATCCTAGTAATTAATCATACCTGTTTCAAATCATCTAACTCCTTTTTCCCTTTCGGAGAACGTTTGATATCTCTTTGTTTATTTGTTTTTGAACTATCGCTCTCACTTTTAACATCAGCATCGTCTTCACTTTCTGCAGACTCTTGTTCTGAGTTAGACATCTTTTCTTGTTTTATGGAAGCTTTCCCAATTCGTTTCTTTCTTTTTGTGACTTCAGTATCACTTTCAGCTGACTCTTGTTCCGAATTAGACATTTTTTCTTGTTTTATGTTAGGCTTGCTTTCTCTAAAGAAAAAGGGGAAAATCAGCAATTTCCATAAAATATATATATGATCAATTTATGTACTTTATTCCGATTAAAGTAATCTAACATAGTGGCAAAAATAATAAATTACTTCAAAAAACTGCTAAAATATAATTGCAAATTGCTCAAAATTTATTTATAAAGTGCAAACTAAAAATACTTTACCAATTACTCAACTGGAACAAAAAAAAATAACTTTAAAGTTAATAAATATGATAAAATAATAATTATTAATAAGAGGCATTAAAAAACTAAAAACATTTTCTTAAAAAAATTGACGTTAATTACTGTAAGTTTTCATTTTCATTATTTTATTACTTAATTTAATGCATATTATAAGTTAAATTTGTTTCAAATTAAATAAATACAAATGCTATCAAAAAAGAGTACTTGCATATTAACGTCACCACTGCCAAATTTGTGTCATGTGAATAATGCTATTTTCCACCAAAATGTGACTTTTTTCCTAATTAAAATATGTACATATTTTTTGTAGTTTTGATATCATGGCACAATTCACATAGTGTAAATTTATTTTATGATGACACTAATACATAAGTAACAAAAATGGAATAGGGAAATAACTTTGGTTCACAGCATTAGCATACTTTATCTTGTGTAAAAATATTCGTAATGAAATAACTGTAAAGGGGGGGGGGGACCTAAAACCAACTATCATGTTTAGAAGGAATAAATACTCTTAAAATTAACATTTGTAAAAAATATATGGTATAAAATAACTAATTAGTTACATTTTTATTTTACTTTGATAACTATGTAAAAGTAAACCTCTACGTACTTTTCTGATCCGGAGTTTGAGTCTGAATCAGAGCCTGATTTTGCACTGTTTGAACCAGAGTTCGAACTTTTTCTAGATTTGTCTGAACCTGACTTTTCATCTTCGGAACCAGAACCTGAATCTGAACCAGATTTTTCAGATTGAGATGCAGATCCTGAGCTAGAGTCAGAATCTGAGTCGCTATCAGAGTTTTCATTAGAATTTACTTCATTTCTTTCAGATGAATCTTTATCGTTATTCATGCTTGAAGATAGCTCCTCAGATGTTAAGGATTCCTCCTACAATATAAGTATTTTACAATTTTAGTTTCCTTTTATTTAAAGATATTGAATCAATATAATGTACATAGCAATTTATGACTAAATCTAATAAAAAAGTATACAAAATCAAAAATAGCCAATAATTTTACCACAATAAGCTTCATTGCACATAATAAAAACCTCACATTGTGTAAATGCACACATAAATTAATGTATAATTAATGGTACTTTTGAATAAATGCAAATTTATCACATAAAATTTAAAAAAATTTAATATTTATTTCTGAATTAAATTTATTTGAAAGAAGTAAATACATAATCTTATAAATATTTGTTTTAATTATTTAAGTTGTAAAAAGTTAAATTACAGTTTAAGCCTGTTGTACTGATTTTATAAGGATTTCAAACCACAAGTTTAATATACATTTGTATTTTAAATATGAATGTATTAATATGATTGTTTTACCAGTAAAAGGGGAAAAAACTATGCTTAACATTTAAATCTATAACTTGATAAATCAAAATATATCCCAAAAGAATAAGCTGTTGAGAGCAGAGGGGGAGGACAAAGAAAAATAAGAATTTTTATAAATTATCTTTCGGCATAAGATTGTATAATTCAGTTTAAACTTACATTAATATTATGGATTTTATTAATGTTTACTTGATATGAATGATACAAAAAGATCCATAAATTTCAGATTAAGTTTTAATATTTTTTTTAATACATGGAATTTGGTGTTCTCTAGTTATTACATTTAACATGAACTATTTTATTTAAATTAATGAAATATCAGATATATAAAAGACATTTGATAATGAATACGCTGTCATTATCAGCCGATCATTATCTATAAAAAATGTTCATTTTGCATAGACTTTTTAAAATAAAAAGTAAAATGCATACATCATCAACCCCAATATATATTCACTTAAATTAAATGTATAACATCCAGCTTAAAAAACAGTGTTCAGCCTTTTTTGTGTGTGATTTGTAAGCAGAAGTTATAACAGATGTGAAAAAAATTCTTATTAAATAAATATAGTTCAATACTCCCTCCTCCAAATACAAATTCTATTCCTGGCTGCACAAAATCACTGAAATTTATATATTTCAAAATTTTTGTTAAAAAAAACTGAACATTTGATATTCTATGGCATTCTTAGTATTAATTGTAATATAGTTTATGGAGACTAATTTATTTTCATACAAGTACTAGTGAGAATTTGTTTCAAAGATTATATCAATAGTTTTCAGAAAATCTTTGTGCATATATTTACTTACTGTGAACTTTTCATTCATAATAATGTAACAAAAATAAAAAATTTTGTTAATTTATTGATTTGAAAAATTCATAAATTATTTAAAGCATAACTTTTATAGCTTAAATAAGCAACAAAAAGATTACTTAGTTTTTTAATGCACTCTACTGGCTACTCAGTGGAAATTTAGACCTGTAAGTGTTTCAAAAAAAAAAAATACTCGTCTATCATATCAACTATTATTTAATCATGCTAATGGTTACTTATGAATGTTGGAATTTTTTAAATATATAAAATCATTTTTCATAAAATTTCAAAAGAGTATTTCATAATCAATCCAAACAAAATCTCAAAGCAGAATTTAAACTAGCCCCATGAAAAAAATAGCCAATGTGAATTATTTTATTCTTCTTCTGCAATATAGATATCGCTGAATTTTTTAACAAAATATTAAATGGGTTAAATTGCTAGTACTTCTTCGTACATGAAATTGTGAGTTTTAAATAAACATTAAGCACCATGGCTGGCAAAGTTCTAGGTGAAACCAAATATCATGAAACAGTAAAAAAAAATCCCAGCCAAGATTGATACATAATAAATAATTAAATTTTTAAATGTAAAAGCTGAAACCATTGTATAGTACATTGTAGAAGATTTTATTTTCTATTCTGTCACTTGCTTTTGAAGGAAGCATGCTCTAAATTGGTTACTAAGAGAAATAAGTACTCACATAAAACAACAATTTAACTTTAAATCTCACATTCATGATTTATATATCTTCAATTTGAATCTACACAGATGCTATTCAAATTACTAAAACTAAATACTCTGTTGTCTGCGGCTTTTAAAAGAAATGCGCTTTTAACAAAGAAAAAAAATGCATCTAGGGCTGGTTGATTATCCAGGGGTGGCGTAACGGAGCACATGAGGGTTCCCCTGGAAAATCAGATTTTCGTCCCCAAACCGGATCTTGCAAAGCATATGTACTTGTGGCAGTCAGGCTTTGGGCACCCTAGAATCCTGCCTCCCCCCTTCCCGCGTAGCGGGGTTGTACGTGACGCAGTAGCGCACACAGAACTTTTTCAGGAGGGAGGCAGGGTCGGCAGTCCACCATTTTCGTGTCATGCTCCAAAACGCCACCCAACATATTCTTTTGATTTTGTCGATTTTCGGGAACAAAAAACAGGAAAAAATTAATTATTGAATAAATAATTAGCATACAAAATTAATAAATAACAAATAATTTTTATGTACCATATACATGGATTATAATTAAACGGGGAAAATAAAGGGCTTTGGGGGGGTCCGGATCCGAGGACCCCCCTGTGTGCGCCCCGGGCCACCCAAATGACCTCGCGGGCTACTTCGGAAAGCACTATAGCCCCACGGATCGCATATAAAAATATGTATCTTTATATTAGATTTGGACCCATAACAAATATTTATTGGGAGTGAAAATTGAAAACAGATTGATACAATTGTTTTTCATGTATATAAACATAGATATTATAATAATGCAATGCCAAATGTTTCAATTTCTTCAATTAGCAAGATGTTTGTTTCTTAATTCTTTCACTTAGTTTTTTTGCAAGTCACTCTCTAATGCATGTACATATTTGCAAATCGTAACTGAAGTTGCAGGTTTTCGTCAGCTAAGTTAGAGTACGATTTATGTTTCATAAATTTTAAATTCGGGAGGGGGGATATCTGCAGTAATAAAAGCAACATGATAAAATAGAAAGTGTTACGAGATTTATTTTTTTAAAAAACTAAAAACAAAAATTTTGTACTAAATAGTCGCATTTTCTTAAGTGTTAATGAACAGCGCAGGCCGCAAAATTATTCAAGGCGAGCCACGCGCAGCCCACGGATTGGCCACCCCAGTGATCATCATACAAAAGCCTATGTTCGTTTTTTCATTTACAGGCCCAACTTTTAGATCCCAACTGGCATCCTGTATGCATTTTTAAGTTAAATTAGTTATACTATGCATTTTTAATTATTTGAAAATAAAAATAGCGTCCTGAACGGAGCTCGAATTTTTTTCTAATTTCGTCTACTGTTGAACAAAGGTTTTATTTCTTGAAAAGTTTTTTTTAATTTTAGTACCCTGCTCTTTCAAATCAAAAGTGAATCTTATTCATTACACATGAGCTGTTTAAAAATCTAGTAATTTTGATCAATGACCACATTCAATAAGAATATCATCAAAATTATAATTGATTTTTCTAGCTTCAATACCAAACCATGCAAAACATATTGAAGTTTAGTTTTCCTAGTATATCTGCAGAACCCAAACCTGCAACATAAGCTGAGCATCAGCAGCCACTAACTATGCAAAAATGATCACTCAATGAGGGTGTATTCTTAGCTAGGGATGCACACACACATTGATCCTTTACAATTCTTAAGGTTTTATGATGCAGGTAAGATTTAAGACATAAGTAAGGCAAATGTAAAATCTGACATTTTATTTTGTTTATAGCATACAATTAATCACATTTTAGTCTTCAATTAAGTATTCACTTCAAGTTTTGAAGAAGCTTGTTTTTTTTAAATTTCGACTAATATCTGTTAATTCATTAGCTGTTAATTACATAATTTACACATTTTTTTTATAATTTTTATGCAAGTATTTTTAAAGAGAAAAACTATTATACCATAAAAGGAATGAATTTTCTCATTCATCAAAAAATTATACTTTTTTTTAAAAAAAAATATTTCGAAATTTTGCATTCTTTGCTCTTTGACAAACCTGGAAAGCTTTTAAAAAGACTAGACTCAAACTTTTAAAAAGATTGTCTGGCATCACTTGGGGTTCCTCGACTGATACCCTTTTGACTACGTATAAAACATGTCAAGTCTGCATTGGGGGTGAACTCAAAGCCACTGCCTCTAGTACTTGTCAAGAAGTTAAATGCCTTATTTTGCGTCAAGGCTATAAGTGTAGCTGGTTCCACTCCAACCACTGCCATGGAGATTCAGGGTGGCATTGAGCTTTTAAAATTTGGAAGAGAAAAACAGACTTTAAAACTTCATAAGTGTAAAAAAATTGAATTTGCAACATGAATTGAATTTGCCAATGCATTGCCACCCCTAGACTGAAAATACATAAATCATTTATCTCTTGTGCTGAGGAACTAACTGTACTGAATATAACATCAATACTACTTTACTTCAGCCTTTCCTGTTTTTTGGCCTCTCTCCTACTATTAGAGCCCTTGCTTATAATCTTGCCATGTGTATGACCGGAAAAAAATGTGTGATGGAGTCCCCGATACTTATAAAGCTTTTCCTTCAGAAGTTATAGCTACAAATTATCCTAGCTCCAAGTAGATCCACATTTATACAGATGGCTCTGCATACGAGGAAAAACTAGTGCCGAGCTGTACTGTGAAGTATATTTTGAGGAATCCCATACTGTTGGTTTTAATACCTCTTAACTTGGATGCAGAGATTTTTGCCATAAGAAAAGCAATTTTAAATCTCCTTGGACTTGATACTAATTTTAGAGCAAGGATAGATACTAACTTTATATTTGTTGACACCAGGCTTTAATCATGGCAGCCATCTCCTATACACCTTGTGATTATTTTCTTGAAGAGGCTAAGATAAATGTATCCATAGCAATTGCCTCTGGCTGAAAGCTTGTTTTTCAATGGATCCCAAGCTACTGTAAGGTGCCTGGAAACGAAAAAGCCCTTTTGGGTAAAAATGGTTGTAAGCTATCTAAGCCTCATTTGCTCTATCCAACCATCAGTTCATTTCTGACGTAAAGAGGAAAGTGGGTTAGCTTTAACTGATAAAGTGTGGAATACTCTTGTATTTTATGCCCTGTGCAGTTTTTACAAAAATTTGACTCAACAGGACGACTTTCTATATAAACACTTGCAATGCATTGGTGTAGTTGTTCGTGATATCTGTCGGATGAAACCATGGGCTCACTTCATTTGATAACTTAAGCTGCACTTTATTCTATGACTCCTCTGAATTTTTAGAGAGCTACCAAACTAAACTCAATGGCACAACAGCCCATGAGGACCAAGGCCTACTGTGTCCATCTCAGTATACGTGACCTTGGGTACTGAGCAGATGTTGTGGTCAGCATTTTCTGAGTACATAACTGCTAATTATGAGGAATTTATATTCCAGAAGGTAAAATGAATAATTATTGAAAAACAAAAACATTTAACTACACAAGAGGGGGGGGTGAAGTCAGTGTGTAATCAATATTAAATGTTATGTGGGAAGATTATAAAGCTAAAAATGTAACTGGATATTTAAAAAAAGGCAGTGCATAAAAAAATTAGAATATTCTGTAGAAACCTAATAACAGGGGGAAAAACTGACAGTGAGATTGGATACTTTCTTAATCTTATTTAGCTTTTCTGTTCTTATGTTAGCTATGAAACATAGGCTGATATGCACTAGATAAATAGAACTAAAACCAAACAATTGCTTCAAAGCATTTTTACATTCTATAGGCAGAGAGATTCGGATATTTTTAGACCTTTAATACACTACAAAAATAGTTATACAGCATTATTTTTAAGTGCACAGGACTAGTATTTACATTTAAGTGCACAGGACTAGATTGCCCATTTATTAAGTATTTAAATAAAATTTTGAGTATTTTTTGAAAAATCGTAAAAAAAAGTTTTTGACATTAAATTTTTTAAATGACTGATTCTAAAAGAGAAAAGCATGAATTTTTTAGTGTAAAATATATTTTTCATTAACGTAAAAGAAAGTGCAAGCGAAACAATTTAGAAATCGTATTCATATAAAAACGTATAGATTTCGACTCATTTTAAAAAAATTGTAAAAAATATAAAATATAATTATTTTGTAAAATAAATTATAGCATATCGTGGCGAAATAAATGATCTTTCCGAATCTAATTATTTTTTGTGCGAGTCTCATGAAAAAAATTAGATCGCGTTTTAAAAACGTCTGAAAAAAAAGTTCCGAATTTTCCCCTGGCGGTCAAAAATGGTACTAATGCGTTTTAAGGTTTTAAATTAACATCTTTAATTGGAATAACGGAATATAAATGGTCAAAATGAATTCTTCGGATCATTTTGGTACCTTCGGCGAGTTTCTGCGTCATGTGGTTCGTGAGAAAATTGGGTCGGATAGATGAAAAGATAGATACGTTTACCTTCGGATTTTAATAGTGTAGATATTTTAATATATATTCAGAATATTTTTTATGCTAATTAAAATACAAAAGTATGAGTTTCCTTAGCTGCAATGTTTATACTTTTAAAAAATCCCTTTTGATACTGTTTTTAAGAGACGAATTGTTATTTGCTTCTAATACATAGAGTATTATTTCACTCATTTATAAATTCGGATAGCAGTTCATTAAATATTTTGGAATATTTGCTAGTTAGATACATATGGAACTTTCCTGAACTTTTACGAATCTAATAATACCTTAACTTTACATACCCGATTGAAATTCCCCAGCACTTGTTTTGTCTAAGTTACAGATAACAAGTTTAAGTCGTCACTCAAAAACTAGGACAAAATTAAACATGTACATTCTTGTTCACAACAAGAGTGATTGGTATCAGTTGTTAGATATTTCTATGTTTCTTCCAGTACTTCACTTAACCTTATTTTAGATAACTTGGTCAAAACGTCAATTTTTTACAAAAAAAGCCACACCTAAAAGTTTCAATGAAAGAGGACACAATGAACTAGAAGTGTCAAGTACCACTACATATACTCACTTGCTTTGAAAATACCTCTCCAAAAAAAATTAGTAATTTACTTTGTGATTCTTTAAAGATATTTTGTTTCTTTTATGATTTACACAATCCTA
Organism: Trichonephila clavipes; assembly: GCA_019973935.1. NCBI lineage: Eukaryota > Metazoa > Arthropoda > Arachnida > Araneae > Nephilidae > Trichonephila > Trichonephila clavipes. The sequence goes on from BMAU01020778.1 coordinate 776,809, forward strand.
ACATATACTGCTCAAATAAATGAATTCTCACTCAATCTACATACTGCTTTAACATATTACTCCAAGTATCAGCAAATTAAATCCATTCCAAACACAAGAACTTTTTTTTAATGAATCTCTGCTCAAGAGATTATGTCTAGCTCTGAAGAAATGAGGATTATTGGCCCCATAGACCTTGTAATTTTAAAAATTAGAGAAACCTTGTCATTGAACAAAAATTGAAATAAAGTTCAGAAGATATTTATCTTAGTTACTTGACCGTCTACATCTAACAAGATTTACCTGTGTATAAATATGAAATTTATTGTTATTTGAAACCTATTTTGAGAACTTTGTACATTTTGAAACCTTCATATATGTATCTCATGTGTTTATCAGATATTTCAGTATGTAATGACTCATAAAAAAAATTAAATATATTGCTAATTATTATCTGAAAATATTCGTTAATTTCGAAAACTAATTTCCTTTGATTTTATTTATATATAATAGATTCGCATAACATTGATTTCTATTAATGTTATACTAGAGTAGTTGAACGTGATTCTAAAAGTACTACAGTAATGCAATTTTTGTAATTTCAAGAGTGAATTATGCATTTGAGTGTATTTGTATATTTAAGCTATTTTTGCTATTCCATTTAATTTAAAATTACATGTTATGCAGAATTTTGCGTTTCTTTTTAAAAACTAGTTATGTTTATAAATATATATATATTTTGAGTTACAAATATATAGTTATAAAAATTCTTAAGATCTAGGAATCTTGAACAGTCATGAGACCACAAGAAATTTTTTTTTAAAAAGGAACACAATAAAAATTTTATGAACACAGATGTCAAAATCAACAACATTCACAAAAAAATTAACAGAGGAAGATTCGCTGGTTGATAAAAAGTAACTAAGAAAAGATATGTTTATTTTTAACTGTTTAACTAAATTATGGCTATAAGTAACTTGGAGAATATATTATAAAGAGCAATAAAGATTCAAAACATGGTATAATTTGAAAAGCACGAAATCCTATTAGTCGTAATTTATGAAAATTCAGTCAATTCTCCATTAATGCAACACGAGGTAATTTTCCAACTCTAAAATTGCGCACTTCAAAGGCCGTTATCACACGTACACGTTTCGAGCAATTTTGACTCAGTTGCCATAGCAACCGCTTTAGAACAACTTTCTGCTAGCGATCTCAAAAAATTGTTCCAAATAAAAAAATTTTTGAAATTCCAGCCAATAGGGTTCTTCGGCGCACTACGTCATAAACAAGATGGTGGCTTCGCCTAACACTTCAGATATGCCGTATAATATTTTAAATAGAATGGTGCACTATTTCTGTTTACACCCATCAACAAAAGCGCAAACAAAATAATTTTGGATGTTCGTTTTCCGAAGCAGAAAAACCGGCGAGTAATTTTTCAATGAGGAGATAGAGCGCGGCTGACTTCAGAGCATGTAGTTTTGTTTACGGCAACCCTTCCCCCTCAGATTCGGCCAAAATAATTGCATGAAAAATATACGTGTGATACGGCCGTAAGTTTTCCATTGCATTTAATTTAAAGCAATCTTTTAATTTGGGGAATAAAGTGAAAAACCTTAATAGTGTAAACATTTCCTTTAGAAATAAGCCCAAGTACCTGAATTTTATCAAGAGCACATAAAGCAAACATTAGTTTGAATCAATTAGGATACTTTAGATAAATAAAGTAACCTATAAAATAAGCCAAGGTACATGGCTAAACACTGTATAGTAAAAAAAATGTTGAAATGAGCCAAATTAAAATAGAAAATTTATAACACAAATTCATTGCTTACATGAAATTCTATAGGCTGGGGAAGGGGGAATTATTACAATACGACAGGTGCTAACTCTACTTTATATTTTTAATTGCTATTTAAATTAATGCAAGTTTAAAGTATTTCAAAAATAGCATTATATACTAATTAACGAATGTATTTTCAACAAAAATGCATCGCCATTACGACTGAAAAACTTACTAAGCAGATGTATTAAGATTAGATTCCAGACCACCTCACTCATAATACACGTTTTTAAAATGAACCTTATAAAAGAATCCTTAAAGGATTAGTAGTAGAGAAAATGGTTTGTCATTCTTATCCGGAAAAAGCCAGACCAGAGGCACCACAATATTAAAATTATTCTACCAGAATAGCTCATTGCTTATAGCCCAATTTAATAACGCTTCTGAACAATGTGTAACTGCATAAGGATCATAACCCTTATAACTAATGCAGTTGTGGTAATCAGTAATAAACCAGTTATAAGAATACTAATAAATACTTAAAATTCATTAATATGAATGACAGCATTTTTCATAATTCTAAAACTCACTTCTTACAGCTTGTGTTGTATAATTTGTCATTCATGTAAGTAACATTCAATACATAAGAATCCTGTAAACCTGTTTATTTTAGGTCTTTAAAGATACAGGTCATAAAAGAAAAATAATTTGTTCAATACAAACTCCAATTTTTCTTTAAAAAAACATGCTTACTTTATTCAACTAAGTTTTACTTAATTTCAGCAAAACCATGAAAAACGTTTGAATATTTAAACACTTATCTAAAAAAAGCTTGCAAAGTAGAAGATTCAAAGAGGTAGGTAAGGCAAACCATACCCCAAAACCCTTTTGGAATTAAGAATTTTTCAGAACACCTAGGCATTAGAAGCACTTCGGCCATCAAGTACCTTATGTTATTTTTATGTATGTGTTAAAATTGTCTAGGCTCAAAAACTCTAGAAGGGTTTTTTATGGCTTTTCAACAGAATTATTTTTACTCAAGTGAAAAACATTCAGGCATAGATAAGCCTCATTTTCCCTAAGTATCAAATGCTGTTAAATAAAATATTTGTTTTATGTTTTATAACCTTTTGTACACAACCCTTTAATCCTATGAATTTCGAAATGAATAAATTTAATTCTTTAATTTAAAGTTGGCATAAACAGGCCAATAGATTTCAAAATAAATCCTGTAGAGCTTAAAATCTTAACACAAATATTATAATGAAATTTATTCAGTAAGCCTCATCTCTTCCAAAAAAAGTATAAAAATACAGTTGCTTAAAAACAGAGCACAAGCAAAAGAAAATGCAAGAAATAAGCTTATTTTTCAGAGAAGTAGTTTTAATTTAAAGTAGCTTACTCATGACTCGTATTTAGGGTTTTTTGTTATAGGCTATCTTTTTTAAGAGTTTAAAATGAACTCATTCAGGAGAAACTCATTGCTATATTAATACTACAAAAAAAATCGCTTTAGACTAAAATTAATACTAAAAAACTTTCAATTTGGTTACTTATTTATACTTTTTTTTATGTACTTCACACACATTTCTCTTCAGAAACATGTCTTCAATTTCCACATTTAACTTTATAAAAAAGTTCATACTTCCCATAGTTAAAATACTTTTCTTTTATATCTTATGTGTTAAATATTTGTACAGTATAAATGTTTATTGTAATGCTATTAGAATATAATTACACAGGTAAAATTTACAGCTTTAGTTAACTTGAAGAAAATTTACGAGAGCAACAAGAAATCTTTTTAGGACTTCTAAGCTTCTAGAACAAAATACTTCCCACAAGTGAAAGTTGCGTGCACATCCTTTTCAACAACCAGATAACACAAGCTTTTCAATATCTGTAATAGCTCCTTCCTTCAGTATAAATTTTTTTTAAAGTTGTGATTAATAATTTTCAGCATTTAAAAAAATGCTCGATCTTTATAAAGAAATGCATGATTAGTTCAATTTGGATTAAAGAAATCCCTTGAAATTATCATGAATTATTATATATATATATTTAAAAGGTGGGGAGGATTTTTTAAGCAATGGAAATACTGAGAAAAAAGCTTGTTATTCACAACTCGCTTCTTACAGACTTGCTTCCAAAGTTTAAAAACCCATAGATTCACAAGTTCTTAATTAACACTTCTTTTAAAAATTTTCATAATTTATCACAGCTATAAAATTTCATAAGTTTTAAAACAAGATCTGTTTTGCCAGCAAACTTAGAATTGAATATATTATACAAAATAGATATTTTATTGTTCCAAACCTACAAAACGTGTGTATAAATATACATTAATTTAAATATTTAACACAATATTTTTAAAAGACAAAATAAGCAGGACAACAAAATAAGCTCTAAAAATGATTAAAAATAAAATCAAGCTATTCAACTCTGAAGTAAATACAACAGTTCTTGGGGGATAAATTTATAAAAAATTTACATTTATTAACAAGATTATGATCGATTCCCCTTGTTCTTGTTAGAGACCGCATTTATTGTACTTGGTATAATTTAACATTAAAATGTCAATTAAAACTTGACAAAATACATTTTAATATTACCTTACCATTAAGTATATTGTATTAGTTTGATGCTTATGAATGGATTAATCAGAAAATATTAAGATGTTAATTTAATGACTTCCTGTAAAAAAAATTATCATACCCAATTTTGAAACATTAAGATAGATTTACATATTACTAAATCTACTTATGAACTAATGATTTTGATTAGATATTGTTAAAAAGCCTTTTTAAAAGCCATGAATTTTATCAATAATAAATTAATCATTTCTTTTTAAGAATTCTCATTAAACTATTGTGTTTGTAGCAATGAAGCTTATTTGAAATAGGAAAATCTCAAACTACCAATTAAATAGTTAATAATCATGGGATTAAAAATGCTGTTAAACTACAGAAATTGAAATACAAAGATTTTGCCAACAAGATGTACAAACTTTATTTAGATAATTTGCTACTTAATTTATAAAAAAAATTAATAAATCTTTTAAGATAAAATACTGTGATTGTATACAATATATAGATTCAACTGCTCACATTTATATTCCTTAAAAATATAGCTTGCTTGATCAAAATGTCTTAATACATATTACAAGCTGCATGTAAACAAACAAAAATACATAGGCAAAATGCATAGTGCTTTATACAAATTGCTCATATGTTAGATTTAATATGAATAAAATATTCTGGTAATTGCTTTCTTTATAAAATTAATCCATATAATACTCAAGAATAACTATATAAATTAAGCTGAATATTGATAATATTCCTCAATTTTTAATGTACTGTCAATGAAATCAAAAACTGAAGAAATTATATAAATACAAAAAGTTAACACTCATCAAAATTAAACCAAACTATTTTAAGCTCTCTAAGTACCCTTGAATTTTAATGATTGAGTAAAATACATCCTACTACATAGCTCAAGTTTTATAAAAATTAAACTAGGACTTGTCTGTAAGCATATTCTAAGATTTAAAAACCATTCTGTAACAAAAATGGGTACCATTAATTTTTAAAAATTCTTTGCAGTATACAAGTTAATACATTTTGGTCAATTGATAGGAATGAAAAAAATCGTGGAACACTCATTATATTCATCATTTTAAGCAATTATTTAACTTGGAATTCAAAATATACATAACACTCAACAAGAAATATAGAACAGCATAATTATTAAAAATACATTGGTTAATTTATTGAGATATATATACACAAGCAACAGAATTCAAAAAGTTATAGATGTGAAATATTATATTCTTCTCTTCATTCAATTTATTAAACAATAAAAAAAACCGATTGAATAGTTAGAAGACATGAATAATGATATAAATAACAGCCAAGGAATTAATGCATGTAAAAGATTTTTAGATACAATAGGAAACAAAATTAACAAGAAAATATATTAAGAAATGCTTAAAATAAGAAATTATTAGGCAAAAATGAAATTACTACGTTAAATAAGTACATTGTTTACATTTGACTCTACGACAGAAAAAAATTCATGTCTTACCTTATCCATAGTAAATTGAAGTACAAACGTGATAATTTTCTTCCGAATAAAAAGTCAACAAATAATAAATTAACCTCCCATAAACTAATAAAATCTGATTGTTGTGGTAAAAAAGGACTTAAACAAACCAAATAACTAGTACACCGCGAAAAACCAATTCATTTCAAAATGGCAGACATCGGTGCTCAGTAGCCATTCTGCATAGCTGCTCGTAATAAGACGAATTTAAAAGAATCCATTGGCAATAATAACAACAACCTAAAAGTCACTAAAATAATACTTATTATAATGCCACTCAATGTTAACGATGCTTTTAAACAGATTCTTGATGAACTATTACATGTACTACGCGATGAGGCCACGTTACACAACCCGCAACCACCATTTTTACAAGTTCCTTCTCTATCGCTGCCAGAATGACGTAGATAATTTCGTGAGGTCACGTGACACCGCAGAATTCTATTTTTCTTTGTAAAATAAACTAAACTTAAGAATATTTATACACACCTTAAAAAAATACAAAATTTACACTTAACTAGAAAAAAATACTATTTTATTTAACAAAACTCATTTTCCGCTCCAAAAAAGTTAATTTCTAATTACATTATGCAACATTTTTTAACAGCATAAACTGAACTTAAAATATTAATACATTAAAAATCCCATTTAAGAACTTAGGATTATTTAACAGCTTAATGCAACATAAAAAAATGCTTCAATCAAAATCCAGCAGTTGCATCTAAAAATAAAGTTCGAACAATATAATTTACAGTTTTTTTTATTAACTGTAACCACTTACAGACTTACTCCTTGAAAACAAGGTTAAATTTCAACAATATTTCTCAGTTATGATTAACTGTAACCAATTTCATATTGCTCCCAGTAAATCAATGATGAAAACATGGTAAAATTTTCAATAAATTTTACAGCAGTTTTTCTAATTATCTATAGCTAGTTTTAGAATACTCCACAAATTCAGTCATATTATATTTAAAATACATATTTCACAATGGAAAATATTAAATAACATTTTTTCTTTACACATAAAAACTCTTTTCCTTGAAGTGAATCTAAAATGAGAAAAAAACTGATAATCACCCTTAAAAAAACTAGCAAACGCTTAAAAAATTCAATGCATATATTCCTTCCACTCTCATTATAAACCACTAAATAAATTTTATATGAAGAGTTTCAGAATCTTGCAACACCTTCAACTCAATAAAAGCTAAATCACACTTATAGCTAAGCATTATGCACAGCAAAAAGGCAGTTATGTACTTTTAGAGACAATTCTAATCACGCAAATATAATATCAATTTTAAAAAAAGAGAACTTAACATGACATTCGCCATGTTAATTTGTATTTCAAATGCTAGCATTTGTTCCACATGTTAATACATAAAAAACTAACATGCAAAAAGTTTACTTTGTATAACATTTTTTCCATCAGAAATTTATATATCTACAACTTATCACACTTCAAACTAAAAAACTACATTAAATAAAATAAACATTAAGTTTGTTAATTATAATAAAAGAAAATTACTACAAAATGATCATATTCGAACTGTTCAGATTTAACACATTGACTGCCATGGTACTTTTCATGCCAGTATTATAATACATTTCTTGGTACAGCAGTGTAACAAGCCCAATACATAAAATGTATACAAAATTAGCCCAATACAAACATTACAAAAATCATTTACGCTGACATGGGACAAATTTTATTGTAGCTATAGAAATATAGTAAGTAAATTATGAGAACTCGCAATTCGTATCTTAGGCAATAACAAAGTTCTCGCAGTTGGCAACAAACGCATTAAATTAAAAATGTAAAACTTTGTTAGTTAATACAGGTAAAATAAAAAACTATATGACCAATTTCCAAAATAAAAAGGTACTAAATTGAAAAAAAATCATATTCCTAAAACTATACTAATCAATAATTTAAATATACATTTTATTTTTCAGTAATTAAAACTTGCAGAGACAAAGACAAGGGTTGTTAATACAGGCTCCAAGTGAAATAAGACCATTTCAAATTAAGAAGTAACTTGCTATTCTTGACAGGCTATAAGTGCCAAAATTTAAAGTATACATGAAACAGAGTACTCATTATAAACAGATTCTTACACTATACAGTCTTCATTTATATAATCACTAATAGAAATTTGAGAACTCAACTAAAATACATAGGCAAGAGCCACGGTAGTTAAACAAAACACAAATACAGTTATACACATTGAAAGTAAAAAATATATTCAAATACTTTATTACATGCAATTCGTTAAAATTAAAAAACCGCAATGCATTGCTGTTATCTTATCAAAATGATAAATGTTGCTGGAATTGCCATCATTTTAGAACTACACCTCAATAATGTTGAACATTCAGAAAATTAATGCTCTCAATTTAATAAAACTTAGTATAATCCCTTTCAAATATGCAAATACATTTTCTCCAAAAAAATTGTGGAACAGTAAATACACACACAGATTAGACATTTTTTTTTTTAATATTCAAATATTGATGCATACTGAAACTACCACACAAACAATTAAAAAAGGAACTACAATTTTGTTTTAAAACAGTGCTTATAATTCAGATTGTAGGGGAAATAATGGTCAATAATTGTAACAGCAAAATAACTTGCACATTTCCAACTCCATGCTTGAATTTTTTTTTTTGAGATTTTAAATTGTTAATGCTCACTGACTTCACACAAATATCTTATAAACACACACACATATTTATAAATATAATTAACAGTTTTCTTCAATTAATGCATATGAATATCTTGGGGAAAAGAATATTGTTCTGACACATTGCAATAAATGTTATCTTTCTTATTTTATGATTTTTTCCCCTTCATTGTAAAATGTAACAAAATTTTTTAAAAAATTAATACAATATGCTTCATTTGAGTACAAGAATTTGTACTTCTAAAAAACATTTTTATTCATAAAATTCCCCTTTCAATTTATTTTAAGGCACCATTTCCTACTTATTATTAGTAACTATTGATGTATCATTAAAATAAATAACTACAGAAGTAATATAGGAGGAAGAACAAAGAAAATTTATTATAAATGCAATTTAACAATAAGAAATTAAAACTGCTTTTGTTTAAGGTTAGTTTTTCAATTAACAGGTTTAAATTTAAGTAGCTGAACTTTTCAAACAAGATAGGAATTCCTGCCTATAATATTGAAAAAAATATAAGATATAATAGCAACATAACTCTATAAACTATGTTATAACTAAAAATAATAGTCACAGATAGGTTATTGGTATTTCACACCACTCGGATCAAAACATAGAAATTTGTAATATTTCTTTAAATTTACATCCAAGGAATTAACCTATTTTCTTGTAACCCTTCTATTAACCTAATTTACAACTTTGAATTGAAACATTGTATCAGAACTTCATTTTAATTTAAGGAAAGTAAGAAGCAAAGATTAAAAATTGTTTAATTAAATGGGAAAAAAATCAATCCAAATCATTTATAAATAGATACTAAAATGCCTAAAGGACTGTCAACACAACTAAATCAACCTTTCCCAAAATAAAAAATAAACAGAATTATTTGTTATAAAAAAATCACCATTCCACATGAGTAATGAAGGTTCTTCAGTCAAAAAAGTTTGGTTTCCTTATATATATATATTTTTATCTCTGCCAAATCCAACCACCACCAAAATAGCAATGCTACCGAGGTTTTACACATTAGTTTATAACTCAATAAAGTAATGCAAATATTTAATAATAGTATGCCCTGTAATTAAAAATTCTACTTCTTTCATTTAAATGGTTTAATTCCATGATATTCTTTTTATAAAAGGAACTCACAATGGATTAAATATAATTCAAAAAACATGAATAAATAAGAGCATATAGATTCAATGCTTCAAAAATTAGAATAAACCTTTATAATAAAGTTTTTTTGATATCTATATAAAAAATAATTGTTGAAGACAGGATACAAAGGATAAATATATGTTTTAGTAGCATTGATAAATGACACTAAAACATTAACATAATCAAACAGCGGAAAAGAGAAAATTGTTTTTAAATTATGAAATGTAATATCCCCCCCCAATTATTAATAATACTTAAAAAGAAAAAAAATTTTAATCCTTAATGCATGTCTACAACACATTTATAACCAAGTCAAACAAAATAACATAATTTCATCTAGTTTATTAAATAATGCTTCACACAATATGAATTTCAAACTTTTGAATTAATATTGATGTTAAATGAATAAGAATTATTGAACACAATAAACACTAGTGCATAGCAAACTATTGAATATTTTCAAAACCAATTATGATTGCTTAACAATTAATGAACTTGGAATAAGAACATGCCATTTCATTCTTAAAACAGTAGATGCAAAAAACTTAATACTCTTTACCCAAAAAACTCTAAGAAATAATAGTAATGGTTATAATAATCAGTACTAATCTAGAAATTTGCATCTGAAATGTTCAAAATGTGAACAAAAAATAGCAAAACATTCATTCTCTCTCTGTTCCCCCAAATTATACGAAATATATATAACTAATTCTTACATACTTTTTTTTTACCCCATATATTCCTTTATTTATGCAATATATACATTGTAAATTTAATTTTACATGAACTAACAGCTTGAAAGGAATCAATAATTAATCTTAAATATTAAATATTTTCTACATTTGATATAGGCCCAAAACTTACACAAAAGAAACGAATTATATATTAAAATTTCAAAACAATTTACAATGCTTGTAAAACTTAAAAAAATTAGCACAAGATTTTTGTACAAATTTTTACAACAAGCTAAAAGAAATAGAATTTCATTACAAAACATATATACACATAAATCAATACAAAATTGAATACCTTGAAAACTTAATATTCTTGCCACAAATCTAATTAAAATAGGAGGGGGGGTTTAGACGTTGTTTATTTAAATATTGTACAGTTCAGAAAGCATGCAGTATTTACATTCATTACATCGCAACTTTTAGTTACAAAATTATATTATTCAAATCAGTTCAATTATAAAAATTAACAATACAATCAAACCTAACAATTTTAACTCAAGTCATTGTTTCAGAAAATGCATATGTCAGTCTGAACACTATAACATTCATTAAAAATTAAACTCTTATAACAAACTAAAAATATGGTAACAAAAGAAGCCCTTTAACAATTTGATCAAGCGAACAAAATTTAATTAATCATTTAAAAAAAAAATTACAATGAAACAATAAACATTTAAAGGTTTTAGTTCCAAAGTAAAAAAAAAATGAGACTTAAACACAAGTTTTTTTAATGATAAATTTATTTATAGAAAATACATTATGATAATTACAAGATGAATTTTTAACAGAATGATGTTTATAGCCTTCTTTGTTTTCTAGGCCTATTTCCACCATGAACAACAGGTGTCTTATCAGTAATAGAAACAATATTAAGACCACCCATTTCTAGTCCCTTTATTGATGCCTGAAAAGAAAAGACAACATTAATTTCTTGTATCAGTTATAATAAAAAATACTGAATCTACAATGAACATAAAACTGTAAAACAGATGCAATTATTTACCTTTAAATCGTTAAATATGTAACTTGGAAAACACTGATAAATTGTTACATTTTTAATATCAAGTATAAAATTTTAACTTAAGATTTAAAAATTTGCACATATTTAAATACATAAACATTTAAGCTGTAAATTAAAAGAAAACAGAAAAGACAGTTTAAAAAAAGACAAAACTATATTATATTACATCTTCATCCTTTCATACACAAAAGGAAAATTTGTTTTATATGTAATAAAAAGGGGAAAAAAGGAAAGGATGCAATATATTTAAAAGAAAACAATTTATGAACTGGGGTGAGGTGACAATCCTTACATTAAAACGACTCAAATACTAATTTTAATTTCCTTTAAATTTTATTAGTACAATTTTTAGGAAGTAACCGTTATTTACAACTGCATTAAAATTGAAAAATATTCATTGAAATAGAACAGATCTCTCCTTTAAGGGGTTACATTCTAAAAAACAAATTGACAAAAGTGCAAAGACTACCTTTAAGGTAAAAAAATATATTGGTCTATGGAGGGGGAAGATGAACTCAAACCCCACCCTTATGTACACTACTGAAATATGATAAAAAATATGTAATTAATATACTTCCATAACATTATATATAATTTAAGATGTATATAAATTTTATAGAGAAACATTGATCTTCTAAGTTTAAATAAATATTCCTTTAAGAATAAGAAAAAACTTACCATTCGACCAGGCCCTAAGCCTTTTATGGCAACTCTAACCTGGTTGAAACCTTTCCTTAGAAGTCTCTAGAAATAAAAATTATAAATTTACATTTTGGAACCAGTTTAATATAAAGAAACAAAATTTTTAAAAGATACTCACTGTACTAAAAGATATTGCAGTAGCTTGAGCAGCTATATTAGTTCCTTTTTTAGTATTCTTAAAACCTTCAATTCCCTAAAAAAGATGGGGAAAAAATGGTATAAATCACCGATTTTTAGATTATAAAAAGGCTTAAGATAAAATATATACACAAAACAATGTTAATCAATAAAATAACTTTTTTATCCTTCATACTAAACGAGAAAAAATTCTAGATATTTATTATATAATTATTTCTTAACATATTTACTGAATAACATGAAAATTATTGTTTTTAATTTAAATATTTTTCCTGCATTCCTACTGAAAAACTATTAATTGATCTGATTATCTATGAGATTAAGTGTATATTAAGGCATCATTACAAAAAAGAAAAATTTCCTTTTGGCCTAAAAATAATATTTGCTTTTGCTAAAAGTGATTTTAAAATGTTATAAATCTATTACTTTTGCATACATTTAATATATATCAGCACTATGTTTACAAAAAATTATTAACTATTAAAATATACACATCAGCACTTGCTTATTTAAAAAATAAACTGAAACTTACACAAGATCTTATTTCATTAGGGGAACCTAAAATATAAAACAAACTTTTCACTTTAAATATAAAACTAAGACTTAAAAATTTAACGTAAAGAGAAACTATTTACCATTTTAACACATTCATGCTCATAATTTGCTTGTTTTTATAAAACAATTTCAGATTTAACTCATTTTAAGCCCAGTCATTTGTATATTAATCATCATTTCATGCCTTTCCTGAAACAAAACGAAAATGAAACATTAATGGGATTTCTTCTATGAGTCACATGCTGTAAAGTAGAATGCAAATAGTTACTTTTCAAATTGAAGGGAAATCAATGAATTATTTCAATGTTAAAGAGTATCAAATAATTTAAAATTTTGAATGATAAAAAAGCTTAACAGTTTTTAAAAATATAACTGAGATACACAAACAAAATATTTACTAAGAATATTTAATAAAATGCATGAATGTGTTAAAATTCAAATATACAAACTCAATAAAACAGTATTCTTATTTAACAGGCAAAATTAATATTCTAATAAAATTACTTAAAAAACACATTAGAAATATATTTTTTAGTTTACACTTTAGTCAATCAATCCCCTTGGAACAGGAATGTATGTGACAAGTTATACATTTTGCACATAGCATACATAAATTTAACAATGACACTCAAGATGAGCATGAGAGATGAGAAAGGAGCAAGGAGAAATATCTTCAACCATTCAATGAAATTTACGCAAGATACCTGCTTCTACAAACGGCAGAAATTTTATCAAAAGTACGTCAAATTCTATAATTTTTTAACAACTATTTTCATTTAAATAGACATTAATATTGTCTAATCAGTCAATTTAAGAATCAATTTAAAAAAGGTAAGATATTTTTATACTTCACGCAATTTTGAACAAATGAAGAATAGCAATTAAATGTTTTTAAGTTTCAAAAACTGACAATTGGCATTTAAAAACAGATTCAATTCTATTTCCCATGCTTGTATAGCTAGAAAAATTTATACAAGTATGGGAAAAAGGCATTTGTTACAAAATATTTTTCAAATGACAAATGCAAAGAAAAAAACACATTTTAGGACAAACCTTTGTTTTCATTGAATAAACATGATTAAATAATTGACTGCTTGCAAGTTGACATTTATAAAGTTCAGAGTATAACAATGAATATTAAACAATTTATTTAACTACATAATTTTTATAAAGCAAATCAAACTTTTTTAAAAGGAAGTAAATAATAACCTTTGGCATCAGTTAACATATATATTGTGTTGTTTTTTGACACCCTAATGTGAACGATTGGCAAGTCTGCAAATCTGACCCCATTAAAAAGCATGTTATCCGTAGTTTCATCAGGAAAATCACATTTTCTAAAAAGAGATAATTAAAATCTCATAAATATTAATTGGGATACATTTATTAATGCTATACAATAAAAAAATAACATATTAGAATACATATATGTCACATATACTAATGTACTATTCAAATACTATCTCTAAATCTATACTTTAGCCGATATGTCTGCAATTCTAAGTCATTCATACATGAAATGCATACACAGGCATCTATATCTATGCAAAAATTGATATTGAGTTTTAAACAAGATACAAACTCTTAATTCAGGTTTATTTAGCAAAATGTTTATACACATATATAAGGTAAGGTGAGCATAAAATAATATGAGATGTTCAAGGTCCTGAAGTATGAACTATATTGTACAAAATGTAATGAAATTTGGTCTATATGAACAAGAACTAAGACAATTGCAAAAGTTACTAACACAAGAATAATGAACAAAACTCGCAGAATATGATTAACGGTTATGAATCTAAGGGAACTCTAGGGAATACCCATTAGAAAAGGAACAAAAAAGAATCAAGTAGTATTAAGTTGAAACTACAGCAGTTGTTGTGGAACAGAGAATTACTAATATGCAAGCTATTCAGCAATACACAGGTAATATCACATTAGACAGGTTTCATCATCAATAATGAAGAGAGTACTATATAAGATTTTGAAATTTAAATCTTATGCATACATATATATCGTTATGGGAATATCTGAAGAGCATTGCATATCAACAGTAAAGAGCTAAACATTTTAACTTTAAAGGATAAAATCATGTTACATAACCAATGTAAAAATGCTTACATGCTGTAAGCTTTCATTGAAAAGACACAGAGTGCAGTATTTTCTCAATTGTTTGCAAATGAAAGTGAATTTTGGTTTTTATTCAGATTGAACTAATAAGTTATAAAATCAAACTTAAAGAACAATGAGTATAAAAGTATCAACTAAAAAGAAACATTGCAATTTTTTAAAAAAGAAAGAAACTGCAATATTTGTATCCAAAACAAGAATAAAATACAAATGAGGAGTTAAAACTATTTCGACTGATAAATGATGTCTTAAAATGCACTATTCCTGCTAAATGATATAATCTTAAAATGCACTATCCCAAAAATCATAAAACAGACCAATATGTTACAAAACTTCATGAAGACCAATTGTCAGAAATGAAATCAATTGTTGACTAATAAATTTGTTGAAAATAGTACAGCTGCTGTAAAAGTAGTTATATTTAATCACACATGCAGATCAAAACTACTAACTGAAGAGGAATTCATTAATGAATGCTTAATTTAAGAAGGCAGATTTATGTCCAGCAGAAATAAAAAAAATTAAGTTGAAATATTGCAGTTAGCAGAGTAGATGAAATAGTTGAGAATTTGAGAGATTAACATAATTCAACAGTATCAGCATTTCAAGCCTACTTCTATTGCAAGTAATGAGTACAGATATTCAAAATATCACTCTGACGACCATTTCATTCATGGATGCAATGTCAATTTAAAAACAAGAACTATTGAAAATCATTTCCATGCAAAATATAATCACCGGAGCTGAAATTTTTTTTTATTTACTTATGGAAGTTTTGAGGTAAAAGCTACCATTTGAAAAGTTAGTTTGTCTTACAACTGATGGTACATCTATCATGACTGATATTACTAAAATGAGTTGTTGCATGATCAAATGAAACATGCAAACAGCATGGTAATGTAACAATGTTGAACTTTTTTTTCGTGTACTATTCAGGATCAAGTACTGTGCTGCAGTTGTATTAAAAAAAGGCACCAAAATTCTAAATCACATTTGATCATGTAAATGTACACATCATAAATTTGCTTAATTTCTGGATGGTATAGAATGTGAATACACTGGTCTACCACATTATAAGGAAGTTTGATAGCTTATGAGTCACTAAGTGCTAAAACAATTCTTCAAATTACTGAACAATGGATAAAGGACCTGCCTTTCTCAATTGATATTACAAATCTCTTGATCAATTTAAGCTTCAAGGCAAAAGTCAGGTTTCAACAGTAACTGATATTAATGTGCTTTCATATTACTTCAGCGAAAAACAAAATAAAAAAAGAGAACTTGTCTCACTTTAAAACTGCCTATATCCATCGATTAGATCAGTTAAAATTAAGTTTACAGAATATACTCACCAAACTGCTAGAAACTGAATTGAATAGAAGATTTTTGTTTATTTTAATTCTGATTTATGAATTACAATTTCATCTTTTATTGCATCTGTTTATTGATATTGAAATTTGCTCAAGAAAATTTACAAATGGAATTAAATGAAATCCAATGTGTTTCTTTGCTAAAGCTATAATGTATTGAAGTTGGATTTCAGATTTTTAAACATATTTATTTGTAAGTCTGTTTCCTAAAATGTTATCATTTGTTACACACAAAACGGCAAAGTTCGGAAGCCCTTATTTATACAAGCAACTATTTTCTTTAATGAAAAATAAAAATTCTGAAAGAAAAAAATTAACCGATCAACATTTATTAAATTTAAAAATTGCATCAGCTCAGCCTATTTAACCGAATTTTGAACACTTGTTTTGTGAAATACTCTATCTCAAATATCTCCTAAAAAATATTAAACTGTATTATAACTTATTTTTATTCCTTATAAAAAACAAAATATTAATAGTTCAAGTTTAAAAAATAACATGAAATATAAAATGAATATGTATAATGAATGAACAATACACTGATTTAGACATTGATTCACATAAATATAATTCTAAAAATAATATTTTATTGGCTTTTTGAGCATCGAAAATAAAGAATCTGCAACTTTATAAAAATTAGGTCGCACCCTACGAGTTTCGCATACCATCTAACTTCTCAAGTTAGATGGGGTTATGCCAAAAAGTTTGAATAACATTATTTTAGAGTAATTGTCTTCAAACTGGGTTCCATGGAACCCTGATGTTCCACAAATAATAACCCAGGGGTTCTATAACTCCCAATAAAAAAATTATAAATGTGTATGCAAAATAGATTTCTGTTCTCTAAAGTTTGTATAATTACGAGTATCTTAAGACCATATCAGTCATTATTTACACATAACTGCAATATACTTTTTTTAACTTTTATTATAAAAAAAAAGAATATTTGAACATTTTTCTTTATATCTAGTAGGTAGATTGTGAATATTCTATTGTTTCCTATCCCTCTAAATAATTTTATTCTCATTAGTACAATGTTTTCCCAAAGCTTGAATAGAAAATACACCTTTTTTCATTTGCAGGAGAAAAAATACCTGTAATGAAGGTCAAGGATTTATCAATACATTAAAAGATTCGACATTAAAATCTAAATTCAAGCAAGAAGTCTGAAAATATGGTTGCGAATTCATCCAAATTAAACAGGATTTCTTTCAGCTATAAATATTTAAATCCCATTCAAAACAAAGAATTTAAGTGAAAATGCTTTGGAATGGCTATAAAAGCTAAATTAAACTCAAAATGAAATGTAACTACAGATAATTTTCAACAGACCTAGTTTTTGGTATAACACATGAGTAGGTGACACTTGAATAACAAATTAGTATTTATGAGTAAAATTTTATTACTATATTTAAAAAAAATTAAATACTTTTAATTGACTACATAAAGCACCTACAACATGTTGATCAACTTTAAATATTATTTCAAGATACCTTCTTCTATGTGCGGAATGGGATTCCATGAAAACTCCTCAGAGTTCTACAAGTTCTGAGAGTCCAGAGTCTCCAAACTATAACCTGCATGCACCACCAATCTAGCCCAGCACAGGTTATTTTAATAATACTCTGCAAGCTTTGCAAAGTTAAAAAACAACTGGATATGCATAATGAAAGCAGGCATCGGAACAGTAATTATTGAAATTACATTTATCTTACAAACTTTCAACAAATTTATGCAATTGGACAAAATATGCAGGTGAAGTCTGTTGGAATTAATGATGAGTAAAAAATATTTTTCTTTAAAAGTATTACTACTCTACAAATTAATTGTCATTTGAAGGTACAGGACAAAGATTTGGAAAAATTGACATCGTTTTTAAAGCACTAAAGGTCACTGGCAAAGCTGGTCCTGTATCGAAGATTCCTTGGGGGTCCCTCTTTCGGGCTTCTTAATAGTTTAAGAATTTTTGCTTACACGTCTTGGAGCACCTATATCATTGATACGGCAGTAGCTAACCCCTGATAAAGGTTACAAATACAAAATTTAAGAATATAGAACCTCAATTTGTACTCTTATTGTTGCTATGTGTTAAAATGCTTGGAAATCTTTGTTTTAAGAATCTTTTATCCAAATAACAATGTAAATAAATAAAGGAGGAAGAAGCATCTTTTTTTAAAATTGAAATCTGGTACATGTTTAATTAAACCTGGGTATAATGAATTCCACTGCCACTCGTGATTTCAAGAAAGTTCCGATTATTTTTCAAATCTAAAAGAAAATCATTTGCAAATTCTACACAAGATTACTAACAGGAAGGAAGCACTTCCCAATGCCATGAAACCTTCCCTTGCCACATGGAATTTAATAATCAGGGGAGTCCTCCAGCTAAGTTTGGAAACACCTGCTTTAAATACCATTTCTCAGATCTCTTCACTACATAAGACAGTGTATAAAATACAAGAATTATGAAAATTTTGAAAAATGGTAACCATCAATGAAGAAATGACCATTTTCTATTTGTTCAAAATATGCAAATGAATGAAAAGCATCATAGTATTCTTCTAAAGTCATGGGCAAGTCTTTTTCTACTGTCAAAAATTGGAGGGTTGGGGTTTGAACCACGATATTCTTAAAAAAGCAGATGTAATACATGTTTAATATGTATTCACTACATTCATTATTTCTGATAAAAAGCTCAACTTAATAGTACATAGTATCTTTTTATAGTACAAATACAGATATAACTAAATATCTGAAATAAATCTTGCTCAAACTCGTTCTTCATACTGTTATTAAATTTTTAAATAACTTTTCATTTAAATATACAAAATGTTCATTAAAAAATATTGAATAGCTACAAAAACATACTTTATTACTTTTCTTATCTTAACGTAAATCATTATACAAATAATAAAATATTCCATACCATAATTTCTTAGTCTTTAAATAATAATGGAACAATTGACATTTTTTTTATTAAAGAGAAAAATCTAGTGATAAAGAAAAAACAATGGATTATGCTTTTAATTCATTCACATATATTATCTTTATTTTCATATCACAAATGTTAGATAAAATTTTAAGACAATCAAAAAAAATAAACTTGTATAACAGCCCAAAATTAAAATTTCCATGAAATTTATTTGATTTAAGAATGCCTTATATAATATCTTGGTTATCTCTCTTCTAATGTTTGACTATTAAGTATTTAATTTTATTTTCTGTTAACAAATATCCAGGGACTAACAAGTTTCTTTTAAATAAAATTTCTCGAATATAATAATTGTGTTTCACCTAAACAAACATCTGGACATAATTATAGTACTTTTTAAAAATATATCAAGACTAAGCACAAAAAAAATACTAATGAATGAATTTGTTAAATATTAATAGCCAATTTGAAACTCTTTTCACATACTGCAGATATTTTGATTAAAAAAAAATTATTAACAGTAACTCTTGAAATATTTGAAACTTAAATCATTATGATTGATTCAGTAAAATTTTAACATTATAGCTTGTGATTTTCTTAATGGCAAAATCATAAGCTATAATACTATGCAATACATTAATTTAAAAAACCAGTTAATTATACTGTATTATTTTGAAATCCTGTAACTATTCTTATTTATAGTAAAACCATGTTGAAATTTAAATAATTACCAAGATATTATTTAAAATTGTACTGTAAAGTAAATTTTTTCAATGTTTCAAAAAGCATTTTAATACTTTTGATAAATTTAAGAATTTGAATTAATCAACAATATTAAAAACAAATTTATAAACAAATGATGCTACAATTCCTGATGCCAAAAAACAGCAAGTATAAATTGAATTCTGTAAAAGTACAATGAAAAAAAAAAAGACCCAAAGAAATGGTGAAGGGGATCACTACTTTGAGATTATTCAGATTTTCTCTTTTAGCTTAAATAAGGAAATGGTCTGTCATTTCACTAATGTACAACCCATCACAATCACTAAATATTTTCCCATTCTGAGTTTTTTCCCCTTTTCTAGTTTAGAATGAAAAAGGTCTCCCAGTAGAATATAATATACATATTTTTCCTTTTTATTTCTAACCAAAATTCCAACATCATACTTAAAAAAAATCTAAATTGATATGAAACACATTTCCTAGGGGCAAGGGGAAAAAAGTTAAATTTTATGCTGCTAACATAGGGAGAAGAAACTATGGTTGCCATTTTTGGTGCTAAATAATTTTTATCACCAAGGGATGCAACAAAAAGAAAACTTGTGCAATATTTCAGATTTTTTGGAAATAATTTTAGTCTGGCAAATTACTTACTTTGGTAACCTTGATACAATGAAATGCTGTATTATTTCCAATAAAAGATCAAGGATTCTCTTTCTCTGATCATTGTTCATTATTTAAAATTCGTGTTTTTAAAAACAGAATTTAAAATTAACAGTACATTGCCCTTATTGAAAACTGGAATGAGACTTTGGAAAGCTAACCGACTTTATTTCTTTTGAATTTTGAACAGAGAGAAATGTCAAGAAAAATGGTGCGTGGAATGCCATGTGATAGAAGTAAAACTTCTTTGGCAACGTTGGAACATTGATTATTTGCTCCAATATTCCAAACTGACAGTGTACATGTCTCAATCGCCTAATTTGCATGAAAAATATTCATGGCGAATTGAGTCTTTCTGATACCAAATCCAAAATAGGAAGATATGCTGGAATTTCTAGGTATACAAAACTATTATATTTTGATAAATTTGGTTTACTTTTCCCACTTAAACTTTGTTGGCAATTGTAACCTTTAATGTCTCCTAAAGTAATTTCCAGTAAAATATTCTTCTGCTCAGCAACAGGCACTCTCAAATCATATCTAAACCATAATCTACCACAAATCTAACACCCCTGACCGATAGGATTATCAACGAATAGCCTTTGAAAATCTTTGTGAGCATTTTTATCGGTGAGTGAATTTTCCGGTGCACTGTTCAGCTACACGAGGGCTTTTGGCGACAGACTCTCTGCTCTAACTCATGACACGCCAGCCATGATCTACCGTGGCCACGCACACATTTTTATGGAAATCATAGTCTTTTCAACATAAGATAGAATTTATTATAGATTTACATGCATCAGTTTCAACAGGCACTAGACTTGTTGAGGGTTCTGTAGTTGACGGCACAGGATGGTTCACAAAGTCCGTATTAATCTGTGCTGTCATAACTCCTAATCGGAAGGTGGCCAAGTTGACCAGTCGGAGATGTGGGCAATTATCCAACTTTTTCACCAATATGACACAAGTCACGTGGTATCCCCGCTCCCCCTTTGGCTCTCTCCTTACCATGGTGACGATTCAGGGGGGTCTACTTCTGTTCGCAAAACTGGGCAATTTTCTCATTCACTCTCGAGCCCAAAAAGTTTCACTTCAACAAGAAAAGACAAGTTCTTTGAATACAAATGAAACTCAATTAAATTTAATTCTATTCTAAATTTCCCTTTAATTTATACAGCAAAGGATGCACAAAAACAGCAATGGGAATGAATGAGTGGTATTGCATCTTCCTTGGTGCCTTGGAAGAATAAATATTCTAAAAAGTGTTTTCAAAAAAATATTAATTTCTTTTTTCACACCAAAAGATTTCCTTTTATTTTGCTTACTTATCATAATTCTTTTCAAAACATTAAAACTTTTATTATTTCTAATGGGCTGCCGATAAGTGTTTTACCATTGCAGACCTAGTACATCCCCGGAAACTGGTATTTCTTTTTATTGCAGAACCCTATAGACAGATGCCATTCGCCACAAGTAATTTTGACACCCCGTTTCCTCCCCAGAGTGATGCATACTTGTACTAGGATTTAATTTTGCCGAGAGCACCCAAGCCAAATACACTCTAGGGATCTTTTAGATGCCGTATAATCATACGACATGGCCGCTGTCGATTTTCAGCATCATGAAAATCGATCAACTTGGGTCGGGGGTCGAACCCGCAACCTTGGGTGCAGAAGGCCAACGACCACCCAGTCGACATTAAAACTTGTACTTTATATTACTATTTACTTCAGTGCTATTATGCTATCTGTGAATGCCTATTGATACATATCTATAGTTTAGCAATAAATGCTAAGTGACTCCTTTTATTTTACACTTAAATCAACAAGTTTCTATTAACTATAGAATCTAAACAATAGCTAAACTAGCTATTGAGTGAGTCATTGACATAATGCTATAAAGCAACAAAAGGGTTATTGTAGAAGGACCTTGTAATTTTGAATGATCAAGTGATGAGGAAGAACACACTACACCAAGTACTACAAGGGTACTGCGCCAAGTACTACAAGGGTACTGCGCCAAGAGAGGGAGGTACCAAGTAAGCTGACACCTCTCCAAACTATCACACTACACCAAAGGGAGCCTCGACAAATTTAACATGTATTAACCCCCTCTACACAACATGTCTTTAATGGCACCACGACTCAAACCTGCAACACTTTGGCACAAGTTCATGACCATAACCATTCTGTTAACGTGGCCACCCATAGCTGAACTAAGTGATTTTTTAATTTTAAAGAATACAAAAGAAGAAAATCACAGAATTATGTATGAAACCAGATTTGATAACATCTAGTTTGAATGTCCAAATGACATGGAAAAAATGTATTAAGCAAAAGTATACACACTTCAAGGCTTTAAAAAGTAATAGCTTCAGAGTTACTGATAATTCTCACGATGTACCTTCAAATCGAAAATAGCTTAAGAAAAAAAAGAAACTAGTCTTACAGTTGTCGCATATGATGTGCAACATCTGACATGTTATCGTGGTAAATATGCAATATCAGCTTTTTTTTCTGAAAAAAAAAATGAATCGAGTATGATTGGAAATAATTTTCTATCTATATATAATAATTTTATCTTTAATGAAAATTTTATTTAAGTAACAAAAGGAGTAATGCAATATTTTATCAAAAATAATTATTCGTGTTCAATTTCGGGAAGAGTGGAGACAATAAACTTATAACTAAAATATGACACATACTTGCGATATTAAAGTATTTAAAAACTGTTGAAAAACAGCATCAATAACAGTACCACTGTTAGCAGTCGAAACATTCTAATTTGTGTTCATTACGAGCTTGAGTTCATCATTCATAAAAGCTACGAGCGGCTCAGTTTTTGACAAAATGAAGTTAAAATCACCACTCATAATCAGGAGAAGCAAGTGATAATTTTTTATAAGAGCAGAACTACCTTCGTTATATGGTGAAGTACAAAATGCACGAAATCTTTAACTTTTTGTAACAGTTTGATTTGAAGAAATGTATACGTCCATCGAAATCACTGTTGTCCATTTTCAAATAAGCATTCTGCCGCACTTTTGTTCCCCCAATATCATGACTAATGGATTTAGAGTCAAGCACTCGAGTGCTTGATGGCTACTAGAGTTAGACCCCCATGCGAGGGTAGCGAAAAGACACGGCCACGCACTCTCAGTGGTCAAATCAAGTAGTGCGCGCTTACGTCATATCTTGTTAAACATGTCCGTCCCTTTTCACGAAATCACTCCCAACAAATATTCAGCAACCACGAGGAAAGATGTTACACATCAAAAACAAAACAAAGTACTTTTTCTTCAATTTTTAATAATAGAAATCATAATATATAAATATTTATGTATAACTATTAAATTACATCACTATTTTTATTCATTATTTTAACTTATTATAAAAATCATTATATAATCAAAATAAATATATATATATAATAAATATTATAAAGTCATTTATATTAAACAATCCTTTTACAACGTTTATTGAACTCTTTAAAATGTGTGTGATCAAGTTTTACTTTTTAAAGGTCTTGCATTTAAGGGGACACAGTACAATTCAATCCGGGGGGAAAAAAAAATCGCTCAAAATCAAATCTAATTTTTCAGCCTAAATTATTTTTGAAGTGAAAACTTCTTTAGTCGCGTTGAGCGTTTTGGTAGAGGGTAAAACGGTTCAAGGCGTCACCGACATGCTAATGATAATAGTATATCTATAGCTATGGAGAGTCAGACTAGCGCACGCGCAGTAGCCTGTGTACACGTATACACTAATACATCGACTATTTCTGACTGTGGCTTATTATGTGCGCGTTGGACGCTTTTTTTGGATAAGTATAATTTTGTGAGTCACGCTCACCAATACGTTATAGTAGCAGTACATCTGTAATTGTAAATGTGACGCGTTGTACATTAAGTATTAGAGTGTAGTTATATACATAAGTAAAAGTTAAATTGACCACGTGGGAAGTTCAACTTGTGTGTACTGGATTTTGTTTATTTAAGTGAATTTTTAATTTGACTATTATTGTAATTATTTAATTGAAGGATTACTGTTTATTTATTGAATTTAAATTCATTGACTTCAGTATAAAAGTGAGTATGAAACATATTAATATTTTTATACAGATAAATGAATAATGAAAACAACGAATATATTTTTAAACATTTTTAATATTTGTACGAATATTTGTATTTAAAATTTAGCATTATTCATTTTAATTATGTTTTTAATATTTAACCTCTTCATCATGAAATGAGTATTATTACGGTATAAGATTTATCTTATTAGCGTGGTAAAATAGATTTCTAGTTATTTGATAAAATTTTTTCGTGGATTTTAAAATTGGAAAATTAAAAAAATGTTATAATAATTTTAGATTTTATGAAATATGTTCATTTATTGTAAAATTCAATTTTACGAAGTTATTGTTTGTTTGTGTAATTTGTTAGATATAAAATACGTGCTTTGTTATTTTTTTGCCAAATAATTATTTATGAACTTATATAATTTAATTTCACTATTAGAAAAAATATTGTAACATAATTAAAATCTCTAAATTTCTATTGCTTGTTTACAAAAGATTTTGGAGGATTAGATGTTATACTTATTGGAGATTTGCGACAATTACCTCCAGTAAAGGCCACGCCAATCTTCAAGCAAATCAAAAGAAAAATAACTGGTGAAACACCTTGGCGAAAATTTAAACAATTTGAATTAAAACAAGTAATGAGACAAGAAAATCGTCAGTTTTCTGAAATTTTAACAAAAATTGGAGATGGAAATATTCTAACGGAAGAAGAACTGAAAGTCATGGAATCAAGATTTATCACCAAAGAAGAAGCTCAATCAGTATGCCCTGAAGGAATACGACTTTTATTTACAAACGCTGCGGTTAACGCGTACAACTATTCGGTTTTAAACTATGTAGATGATAAAATAATATCTGTGGCATCGGATGTTATTACTGGTTGTCATAATCCTGAGCAAGAAAATTTCGTTAGGCAGAAGTTGCATAAAATGAAAACTGATGAAACTGGTGGATTACCCTACGAATTAATTTTAGTTCTCAATAGACCATATATGATAACTAATAACATAGACGTTGCAGACGGATTATCAAATGGCACTGTAGGAAAATTGTATCATGTAGAGAGAGATGAGAATGGTGATATTATAAGAATTTGGTTAAAATTTCCAAAATCATGTGGACTGAAAAACAAGCTACAAAATTAAGAAATGTCAGTTCACGCTCAATCTTTGATGATGATGCTGTGCCCATCACTCTCAAACATCATCAGTAGCACTCAATAATAATAAAACCATAATAGCTAAACGAAAACATTTTCCACTTGTTTCTGCTTTGGCAATGACGATTCACAAATCACAGGGAGGTACTTATGATGCTATTGTTTACGAATATGATCGCAAACATCCTAGAGAATTGGTATACGTAGCTTTATCCAGAGTGACGAAGATTTGAAGGTTTATTTATGGTTACTAAAGAAAATACTGAAGACAGCTGGAAATTTTGGATTGGTAGATCAGGAATACCTTTAAATGCTTCAGAATCAGATAAACATCTTAAGAGATCAACAAGTCATCGAGAAGATCTAACATTAGAATTAAAAAAGATTGAAAAACAATACACTACAAACAGTCACCCAAACTTTTCTTGAATTCATTTCTAACAAGAAAGGATTATCTATATTTTCATTCAATTGCCAAAGTTTACATGCACATGTAACTGATCTAAAAAACGATGCTATTGTAAAAAATCAAATGTTTTACTTTTGTCAGAAACTCGTATGAAAAATGAAGAACCAATTCATATTCCAGATTTCAATTTTGTTGCAAGTTATAAAAGGCCTGAAGTTCCAGCAGCAGAGTAGCTATTTATCAACATACACAAGATACATCACACATTGTCACTTCATACATGGACATCCACACTAAATTCACTAGAGGATTGGTGTTAATGATTCAGACATAGGCGAAATATGCGTTGCTCGTTTGCAATTCTGAAAATGGACAATACATTTTAATGGATTTTGCTGTTTATATATCTCCTGAAAATCTATGCAACAGATAGAACAATTTTTATTCGAAAAATTTAATGATTTACACAAAAGAAGGTTCTGAATTAATCGAAAAAAAAGATTTGGCGAAAAATTTGACGACATACCTATGATATTAGCGGAGACTTTAATATTAACTTCGCAGATGACAAAAATTTATCATTAATTGAATTTTTGAATGAAACATTAGGTTTGACTATGTCTAATGATCGAAAAGTCAGTACAACAAAGTATAAAACGACTATCGATGCTGTTTTATACGATATTTAGATAAATTTTAATCAAACATTTTTATTTCTTATTTCAGTTACCATAAACCTATTGTATCTTTTTTTAGAATACAATGAAATGATTGAACGAACAGATAATCTAAGTATTGTCGAAATTAATGATGACAATGATGTAAATAATGAAAATAATGTTCAAACTTGAATTCATTGAAATTCGTGTAAATATAAATACTATGTATAATTAAGATAATTGTATATTAATTATTTTTTCAACCACTTTGTATTTATATTTTGTTCATGATTTGTTTAACCCATCATATGTAACTAATAAATAAAACATAAAAAATTTCATATAATTTTTGCATATAGTTTTAATTACTCTCAACTTAATAGTTCCGTTTTCACTTCTATCGGCAGTCCCACGACTGCTACTGTTTATATTTTCTATAACCTCACAAAATTTGAAAGCTCTAAACCTAAAAAACATAGAATTATGATAGCTTTAACATTCGTTCTTATTCACATCCCTATGGGAAATCAAAACTTTTAACTGCCTTATCTCGAAAAGATAAAATAACCAGTTTGTCTTCATTTAAAATGCTAAGGCTTTTTTTCAATTGTGCCTGATGCTTTGAATTTTTTTAACCTGTTGCTAATAGTACATGTAACAAAAGTTGGTATGCATTTTAGAATCAAAACAATACTTATTTTTTTAAAAATAATTGAACTCAGAATTTATACATTTTTTAAAGAAATTTTCGGTTAACTCCTAGGAGAGCCCCCACCCTTGGCGCCAAACCAGAAAAAGCGCCAAGCGAAAACGAAATGGCACCAAGCAAACCCGACAACGGTGACAAGTAAATATAGCAGTATAAGATGGATGTGCAATGAAAATATATGTAAACAATACAGAAATTTAACATAAAAAAATATAACAGCACTTACTTTCTTATTGTTGATCCTTCCCAAGTGGAGGGTAAAGTGTAACAACTGCTTTTAAAAAATTCTGGAAAGTCTCGTCGCTGAGTGAGTGATCGCGAGAGCGCCGCCATAAATACTCAGCGAGGTAATGGTCGAACATGCCTTCTGCGTGGCTGGTGTGATTGCGGAGAAAACGTTTTATTGCCGACCATGTACCCTCAATTGAATTGGTATGAGCACCGGTATCAGGATCTTTAAAACATACACTGTGATTCACCTCCAAATGCCTAAAACCCTCATCTGACAAACATTTATACGCCTTCCAACAATCAGAAACAATCTTACTTCCAGGCAGGACCCATTCCTTAACCCTTTGATGGTCATGAACGAGCTCAGCTCGCAATCGAGTAGTGCTTCTGAATGCGCACAAACTCTAATTCAGCTCGGGCGCAAGATTTCGACCGAAATGGGTATAAACGAGTTCTACTCGCGTAGTTAAACCTTTCCCCAAAGGGCGCTGACGAGATGGACTCGTTCAAGGTCATTATTCTGCATTGATTAGGTTACAAACGAATCCTACTCGCGAAATTTAGTTAGTTTTACTGTCTACAGATGGCAGTACGGGTTCCATGAATTTTTCTTCATAATGAAGGTTCTTTTTTTCCGTTTATTCTTTTTATGCGTATTTTGGCCCGTTTTTTAGACTGTTTGTAAAGTAAAATGGCTCAAACGCGAAAATTAGATTATTATGATGATGATTTTGATTTCGATACAGAAAGCTTATCAAGTTTTGAGTCTGATGAAGACTTTGTTCACAGCATATCAAGCTCAGAAGACTATACAAGCGATGCGGAAAATTTTTCGAGTGTTCGACAGTGGTGTAAAATTGATTCAAATTCTCCCGCTCCTAGCCGATTTAGTTTTACTGGTGATGTGGTTACTATTTAATAATTATCATTTATTCATTATTTTAAAGTACCTAAAAACTGTTATTTGTGTACTACAAATACTTTAAGAAACCTTCAAAATGCATGAGGCGAGCTATCTACGGCATCGCCGTAGAAGGGTGACATTTTCGGAAGAACGGCGGGGGAAAACAGCTGCCACTTTCAACTACTGCTTACTCGTAATACTGCGCGAATTAACTAAACGAAAACTGCTCATTTCCCTAACCGTCAAAGGGTTAATCACACACAGCAATTCCTCTTTCGTCCGTCGTTCAACCACTTGAAAAAAACATTTATTCGTTCCTCTTTCTATACCTCCAAACACCCACTTTCCATCCACAGGCTTGCCTTTTCCATACTTCATTTTTCCAAATTTACTTTCATCAATTTCAACAATAACATTTACTCCTCCAATTTTAACGCTTTCGTTCACAACCGCATTCATACAAACCTCTCGACAAAACAAACCAATCAATAACTGTATTTTTATTCAATTTCAATTCATTCACAACGTAATCATTCATACACCTTCCAAACCACATTTTAGTTGCACCCAAAACATCATACATACTTAACTTACTATTTGAAAACCACGAATTCTTTCTCATACTTCTGCAAACATCATGCGCATTCACACCTTTTTTTCGACATCTCCATTCAAATCCATCCAAAACAACACTCTTTCGTTCATTTAATCCCATTTGCTGATTACATTTAGGACATTCATAACTTGAAGCAATTAATCCTTTCATACACCATTCTCTCAATCAATTCTTTCTTGCCTCTAGCATTCAATAACGTAAAAAATTCTAACGTGTATTCACTTACAAGCGCAGCCATACTTTCAACCCGGTGCCCAACAACAAAATGAAATTTGAAATGCGCGCCCACAAATGACGAAAATTCTAGAAAAAGTTAGGGTTGCCATATGTTGTATTTAAAAGCAAGGTTACCATGACGGCGCAATTATCGCCAACCAAAGTAATTCGCGCCAAGGGTGGGGGCTCTCCTAGGTGTGAACCAAATTAGCTTTCATACACCATTCTAACGTCTCTTTCTTCCCCTTTGTGCCCAGGAGCACAAAGAAACCAATCGTAGCCTCACTTTCAATTAATTTCCTTTCACACGCCATTCTTAACAACCGGTGGAGAGCAAACCTTCTCAAACGAAGTCAAAATGACGTTTTTTCGGAAAAGGCGAAAAACATTGTACTTTTTTTAGAGTTGCCATTTTTTTCGGTGATTTGAAATCCAAATTTTTGGATGAAATGGAAGGGTTACCATATTGTAACCTTTATCGCTCAAAATTTGGCGACCAAAAGTGGGTCCTCCTAGAATTCAACCGGATAACTAAACATTTCTAAAATATTTAAAGACAAGGCGAAAAAACAATCAAATTAGCACTGATACTTGCATATTAACCATTCACTTCACAAATTTTTGTTAGTATTAGAAATTATCACTAATTCAAAATCTTTGGTGAATTATCTCTTATGTAATTAATATCCAAAGTTGATATTTTACTTAACCATTCGTCATTTCATTTTTTCTCCCTGTGTTCTCCTACTGTTACTTCACTTATCTTAAATCTTTAGAAGTTAAAATTACACCATCAATCAAAACAAAACTAAGCTTTGAAAAGTTAAGTAATTAAAAACAAAGTTAAATAAAAATTAAGATATCAGTTTAAAATTAGAGATAATGAATGATTTCTTCTGAAGTGTATTTTATTATTCATCGATGAATTTCTTATGAAAGAGCAATTAACAAGAGATTAGTTTTAATGCCGTAAATGATACATGATTTCAAAAAATTCAGTTTTTAAACAAGATTAAGGGGGAATCTAATTCCCAATGTTACAAATTACATGAAAAACTAATAAACAAAAGGTTTATCTGAATAATTAGCAAGGTAATAATTCATACATGATCTTTCATGCTGAGAATAAAATGTTTGCAATAATAAATATTAATACTTTACTTAAAAAGAGGTTATGCATTAAAAGAAAGACTTCCAAAATAAAATATTCATTACAAAATGTTACATTTTTCTGATTTTTGAGATTACATTTTGTACTTCTCATTATTCTCTCAATTAAGATGCACAGCTGTTATAAGGTTATACATCTTACAAAAATTGAATCTTTTTAAAAGATGAGATGCTAATCATCCAATTTCTGACCTTTGGAAATATACAAAAACTAAGCATGTATATTAAACATTGCATTAAGATTTGAAGTGGTAAATTTCAATTACAGTAAACTTTCCTCTTACAATAAAAGAAAAGCTACTTTAAAGAAATTCATATATTTGTAATAAGTATAATTAATTTATATAATCTAATAACTAAGACTGTTTATTCTTTCCCCTCGCATGTGGGGATATAAGTGTCTATTTCTAGTCCAGCAAATTACTCAACTGTTTCACACACTCAAAAAAATAAAAAAATTACAAATATAAATTTCAAAAACAGAAATAGTATAACATGTAAAACTCATGATATTATATACAACATCAAATCAAAAACCTGCATTATTTTCATCTGAATTTAAGTATTAAAGAAATTTGGAATTTAAATGTTATAATCTGAAAAAATGGATATATTACTAAAATTGATTAAATACCCAAAACAATTCCAGAAACTGAATTGTCACTGTTAACTAATGTGTATCCTGCTAATTATAATATACATAAACCAGCATCCAATATATTATTAAAAACAGGACATTTTAAGTTCAAACACTTTAATTTTTACAAAAAAAGGAATTAAAAATTGAAATTAAGACGCAAAAAAAATGAAAATACAAGGAAAATAATTCGCAAATAGTAAATTAAAGACAAATAAGTATTACTGATATAATGCAGGGCTCAGGTTGAGAAATTAGTTTTTGATGATTCATTTTCTAACAATACTAAGACAGAGTCGTACAATAAGCCAAGTTTAGCTAAAATACAAATTTTTAAACTGATAGTCAAATATCATTGAATATGAAAACATCATAATATGTAAATCCTTACAAAGACGCAGAACATTAACAAAAATATATTCTGAGTACTTAAAACCAATTTTAGGTTCGAGAAGACAAATGGCGAAAGAAATGAACTTATTTAATTGATAAAATATCAAGTAATATCAAAGTTTCTATTTGTTTCGAGTTTACTTTAGCAATATTATGATTAAAGACATTAAAAACAGAACATATTTCACAAATTTAAACACAAATTTAGGTATGGCAAAGAAATTTACCACGTAGCAACAAAATGGCTACTCTAATCAAGAAACAAGCTACGAAATGGGAATGGCGTACTTGATCCAAGCAGGTTCAATGTCGAATGATTTTTCTTGGGGTACTTTGTCTTCTTTGATCACAATATTCTGGCGTTTATTTTTTCTAAACTCTCTTTCTAATATATTTGACGTAAAAATACTCCTTTGAAAGTCAAATTTATATTTTTGGATACTTAGATTAACTAACTCTTTCACCAGCGCAGACATCTTCCTATACGACCAACACCTACGAGAACTACAGTAAAAATGGAGTAAGCGGAATTGAACTGTCTACAAAATAAAGCTTGTTTTGGTTTCACTGTAACTGTGCTTCCATATTCATATCAGTTGCGGTTGCTAGCATTTATCAAAATCAAAAAATAAAGGGAGAAAAATACATATTTATTTCCAAATATCATTTCAAGATCGCTGAAAGTTCTGTTATAATACGTTGATAGTATTATAGGATTATTCTTGTGGCCAAGAAAAAGGCATGTTATACATATATACATGAAGGTATTCTTGGAAGACTTGAAAGGAAAAAAATTGGAAAACAATTAATTGCTAGCTTGCTTATTAACGTCCTATTTAGAAGCTACACAACCTCCTAACAGGGGCGACTTTAGGGCCGGACAAACTGGACTGTTGTCCGGGGTGGCATTTAGATTGAATTTGAGAATTTTTTTTTTCTTGTTACAAACAATTTTATATATTTTCTGAAATATTATTGGGTGGGAATTTGTTATTTTATTTGACGTATCTTATTTCCTTACTTTGTACACTGTATATTAAATGCCAGTTTTCTTTTCTGTTAAAACTTGAAGGATTCGAGAAGAGACTATATTTGATATGGTTTCTCATCTTTCACTTGTAACTTTCTCCCCATTCAGAAGTGGGGTCACAACAGACATTCCTTTTACGCATACGATGTACAGTGTCAGCTATCCAAAAGGAGGCAGGGGTAATTAGAGTTTTGGATAGCTAGAGAGCAACATGAGATGTTTTATTTTATTCTCGAGTGTAGTTACTATAATTTAAAATAAATGCTTGGAATCCCCACCATTAGTATACTCTTTTTCGAAGAAATTGACCCGCTAAAATGGGCAATTCGGGAAAACTTCAATAACGTGGGCTGGGTTTTTCCACCGCCAAATCCTCTTTTATAGCAAAAGATAGATCACCAAGGCGTATCCTTGAGAGGAATCGGTTTGCAGTAGCATGTGCTTTATAACTCTCCTCATCAGAAAAAATCCGCATAGTAATACACTGCTTTCTGATAATCGTTTAAAGCTCATGTTCTCTGGAAATTTTACCAGTGTAGCTTTTGCAGTAGTTTTAACGATTTCTCGAATTCACTTCGAAAAATATTTTTTTTAATCAAAATCAGATTTAAAAAACTTTATACATTTCTCAATTAAGTTAAATATTTCGGGTTTTTTTTAAAGCAAAGAATTATTATCATTTAAGTACGAAGGTAAATTACATTAATTTTACAAACACAAGACATAAATGTCAAATTATAAGTAGTTTTAATTTCTTGCCGGTACGAAGGAAAGTAATTATATATATATATATATATATATATATATATATATATATATATATATAATATATAATCCAGAAATTTCTAAATCTATTATTTATTTTAATTCTATCATTATCTTAATTTCTAAAGGAGGTAATCACTCATGTTTTTTCGAAATATTCAAATACTTTACTGAATTTAGCATCATTATATTTATTCATAGCTGATTTATGATACTCAACAAATATTATTTCTTACTGAGATTTTTTCCGATGTAATAGTTAAAAGATATAATTTGGAAGTGAATATATACTTGAAGAGAGTAGTGTATTTTTTTTTACATTATTCATTACTTTTCTAATTTTTCGCTTATAGTTTTTCGAAAAAATAGTAATTTACAAAAAAAATTTGATAGTACATGTTAGTGAATAGTTTAAGAAAATTAATTTCTGCTCCAAATAATAAAATTCTTTAAGTAAATGTGATGAAAATAAATCCTGAATTATCCACGTGCAAAATCTAGAATTCTTAACAACCAAAACATCACGACTCTTAGAAGATCGGATTTATTGAAAGGGATGATTGCAAAATAATATCTTATCTGCACCACTTGACTGGACAGGAAATATAAATATATTTATCAAATTAACATATCAAAATTTTAGCATTTTTTATAAAACAAATTGAACAAAAAACTAGAATTTGCTAAAGCCTTTTTGTGTGTTAAGTTTCGTTGTTCTTTATAATCCTACATGATTTTTATTATTATTGTATCAACTTAAGAAAAACTTTATTAAACCTCTCGAATTATTTAATAACACACTTTTATATATGTAGGAGTGGAAAGATCCACTAACACCAGCTACAGGGGATGGTTAGTCCCCCTTGGAATGTGGAATGTGAAGTTTCACCATGTGGTCAAGCTGGACAGGGGACGGAAATTCCCTTCCCCTTGGGGGTTGGAAAAGAATTCATTCTGTCTTTGGGTGCGAAGGAGTGAAGTCATGTCCGAGTGTTGCTAACTGTATACTAACAGTTTTTCTTTAAATAATTTTTTCTTAAAAATAAACCTTAATGTTTAAAAATTAGAAGCCATGTTCTTAATTTGTTTCCGTGCCCATTGATTAGAATCAAACTTTAGTGGCGCAGATGATAGTGATGTAGCCTTAGTGGCGCAAATCTCACTAGACTATTTAGAACCTGAAATTTCGAGTTTTCTGGATCCCCGCATGGAAATGAATCAAGTAAGAGTTTTTGCTTGCAACTCCTCGTAATGTAAGACGAGAGAAAATTTTAAAATTATATTGTTTAACATCCATTTCATTAAGAGAGAATTTTGATTTTATTTATGTATACGTCAGTGTACGTTTTTTTTGCTCTGCATATCCATGTAGTTGTAAATTTTTGAACGCCAGTTCAATTTTGAATTATTATAGACATCAGTATATATTTTATTATTTTTGTTCCATATCAATGGAAAGTAATTTTTAGAACATCTGTTCTAAAAATTAAGAAGCTTCTGAATTATTAATTCTCTCAGTATATTATTTTATTGCATATCCATGCAGTTATAAAATTTTGAACGCCAGTTCAAATTTCAGTTATTATATATCTATATATACTGGTGTGCAAAAATTAACCCTCTAACTGGATACCTTCCTCCTGAAAAGTTATTCCGAAAGCGTTTTACTCTTATATTGCTATTCCCTTAAAAAATGCAACAGACTTGAATTCTTTCCCCCTTTTAAAACTTGGGAGATCGAAAGGGGACAACTTTCTGACTTGGTTCGGCGAATTTGATCATTGAGAACCAGGATAGCAATCGATTACAGCTAGCTGTTAAGTTGCCTTCGGCAATCTTGTATGAAAACCGTAGTTCTTTCTACTCTGTCGTTTTAACCATAGATTCAGTCACAGTAAAATTAAAACAAAATGCAGGGTAAAAAAAACATGAAATAAATGGCGTGTTAGAAGTTGAAAAATAGTTATATTTTCTTCAAACAAAATTTATTTTTCTGTCATTTTTTAAAAATTAAAAAAAAAAAATATTTTGGTATTGCGATTTGAACCAGAAAAAAGCATCCTGTATTCATTTTTGAATATGAGAGTAAGAAAACGCGCTCACTTTCATGTTTTTAAAAAAAGTTATGAGGTAAAAAGAGTAAAGGCCCTATCTTTTTTTTAAAAACAATAAGACATAAATGGTGCATATTTATGAAATAAAACAGATCTTTCTCTATTCAATTATATTTTTAATTTAGAATAACATAAAAATGATTTCAATACTTTTAATTTATTTAAATTTAAATCATATAAATGATATTTTTATGTTAACTGAATATTTTTCGGAAAAAATCT
The DNA here is from genome assembly GCA_019973935.1 of Trichonephila clavipes. NCBI lineage: Eukaryota > Metazoa > Arthropoda > Arachnida > Araneae > Nephilidae > Trichonephila > Trichonephila clavipes. The sequence continues at coordinate 812,800 of BMAU01020778.1, forward strand.
AAATTTTCATTCCTAGTGCTCTCCTTTTCGAACTCCTTGTATTAAATAAAAATATCTTTTCTACATCGGCATTTGTGATGGACATAACACACATTCAGTCAATAATTTTTAATTTTAATGGGGGATATACTTCTTCAAATGCGCATGACAGTACTTCTAACCATTTTCTACTCAAGTTAAATTTCTTACCTTTATGTTTCTTTTATTACAAGGAAAAATGTCACACATCGATAACTACATTTTCACACAATTCAGTCATTACAAATTCTATTGTGAGAAAAGTTCTCCCTAATTAATTTTGTCTTTCAAAACAGTACACTTAAAACAATTTTGTTCAGTGAAGTTAACCGACAGTTCCACAATGTATTCATACCAAATTTTAAAAAAGCAAATTTAACACTTGGAAATGTATCCAGTATTAAATTTTTCAGTATACACAAATATTTCCTGCTGTAGGGAAAATATAGTATGAGATGTGGTGTGCGGTTGTGAAAGAATGTTTTCGTACGTGTAGACTATTTTTGAAAATTTAAATATCACTGAAGCTGATCATATAACTGCAAATGAGCCTTATTTTAATGTGTGCTGGTATCAAAGTAAAACACTTTAAAATATTAAACAGCCTATGAAATTATACTCAATATCAAACTATTCGCAAAATGGCTTACAACTTCTATTCAAATTGTAAAGAAACTGAAAAATAAATATATCTTACTACAGTCAAAAATATTCATAATATGTAAGTATCCTATTTCTCCACTTATTTCTGTACATTTTAAAAACTGTAGCTGAATGCAATTTTTTATATTTATAAACGAGGCATAACATCTCAAACACTCGTAAAAATGTCTTTATCATTTTTAAATATACTACTATAAAACGTATATGGATTGTAAGATCAGTTATAAAATCCTAAAAGCTTTTAGAGGAGCTAAAAACATGTAATTTTGGATTGATCAAATTTTTAATATAATACACAAATATACATGTTATTAAGCAAATACATTTGAAAAATAAAACTTCCTTCTGAAATAAACGTAATTGAAAGAAAAATGTTTAATTGCAAATGAGTGGAAATACATGTTTATCTAAGAGGTATCCCCAAAGTGAGGTAATCCTCAAACTTAAAACTCAAACTCAGAGGCACAACATTCCCTGAGGGCCAGGAACTACTGTGCCCATCATAATACACGTGACCATAAGACGCTGAGGTGCATGAACAGATGTCCTGATTTGGTGGTCTGTCTGAAGAGAGACCTTCAGTGTTTAAGACCCCAAGTAAGCTTGGTACTCATTTATCGACCCAATGTAGCGGGGTTGAAAGGCAGAGTCGACCTTGCGCAGCCCGTTAATAGAACCCCAAACCTGTGGTGTGGAAGCACTAGACACTACCACTCGATCCTATTCGGTGAAAAATAAAATTTAATGTTAGAATCTTATATAAATCCCTAATGAATGAGGGAGTCCAAACTTTTTTTTCCCATGTAAACTGTTTAGACGGAAAAGGTTAATTATGAACATTTCACAAGTTGCATAAATTAAAATTAACCCTTATAGTTTACATAAATTTTTAAGGGTGCAAAACGTGTATTTCGGCTGCACGAATTAATTTTAAAAGGAATACGGTTACGAAAAAGTAGTACAAATCTATCTAAAGTAGGGTTGGTTACCTTACATATTGTGAAAAACAACAATGTATTTGAAGCCAATTCCACAATTCGTTGTTATAAAAATGTATGGAAAATTACAAGATTTATTTTTGCATTTGTACTTTATATATATATAATTTTTCCTGGGAACTTTAAAAGCTAGAGCGGCATCCATCAAAACCGCGGTTCTCTCTCTGTTTTTCCAGATCGCCCCTGACTAAGCCGGCTCTGCCATAGTAAGTGAAAATGCCGGATTTTGTTTGTCAAGATCATTTTATAGCAGACTGCATTTTTCATGTATTTTAGATGGTCATTTTATATTTTCTACATCAATATCTTAATGTCTGAATTTAAAATTACATAAAATTCTTGACATTCGCATCAATGACCATTATAATTTTTATTAGTAGATGAATGTGTCATCACACGATTACATGACTGCTATTAACATATTATTTTAACCATTTATGTAATATTAAGTATAACATAACGCACACAATTTTTCTGAACTTTAAAATAAATATTTCGAAAACTACTTCAGATATACTCAAAATGTTTCATTCCTACCCTTTAGCTTCTCAGTTTTGCTTCTATGTAAAACTTTATTGTATATTCCTCGGTTTTTTTAGTATATTTTTTGCTCTTAGCATGCATTTTTCAACTGAATTGTATGAAACCTTCAAAATATATTAAAAAATACCAAAGAAGCTATATAATAAAATTTGAAATTTATATTATACTCAAAGAGTTGCTAGAACTTATGGTAAATAATTTTTAAATTTGCGATACATTTTTTTTCGAAATTTCAAATGGAATTTCTAACATAAAATTTCTAGCTTTATACGGTCGAGATTTCAAAAAATATCCAGAATTTAATTACTTATTCAGTTAGCCTTGAAAAAAAGATAAATGTTGAGGTATTTTGCATAAATAGATATTTTTGAAGAATAATTCGAATGTTTTTGAATAGCTCGAATTTAAAATTGATTTTTATGTTTATTTATATGCATAAATATCTACTGTAAATGTTTCCGTATATTTTTGATTACCATTTATTCAAACATTCAAGTTATAAAAAAATGTGGAAAATCTTCATTCATGTTGTCTTTGATGTAAACTGAAGTTCAAGCACTTAAAATTCAAATATAATTCGGTGTATTTTAACAATATATAACCAGGCACACACACACTGTATTTAAACTTCCTTGAACACTTAGGCTTTGAAATCTAAAAAAAAAAAAAAAACTAATAAATCGTATTTAGTTTTTTTTTTCGTTATTATTTTTATCAAAGTGTAAGAAAATGTTTCAAATGATTTGATGAAGTTTAAATTTATTCATTTTTAGTGGTTGGAAAGTTGAAAAGATTTCAAATTTTAAAGTGTTTGGTGTTTTATTATTTTTTTGGGGCATCTTATAATGAAATAATCATGTTTCAAAAAACTGAAAGCATTAAGATAAGAAAAATGAAGCGAAAGAATATACTTTAAAAAAGATAATTTGTCTAACTATATAAAATAGCAGATTGCCCTGACACGCCCCAACTTGTTACAGTTTGAAATTAATATGAAACCAAAAGGGAATTGTAACATATTTTACTTATGCGTTGAGACTTTTGGAAACTTTTAAAATACAAGCTAGCAAACAAACACTTCTTGGGTTCTAAAGAAATTTCTCCCCGATTTTTTACGATTGCCCCAGGGTCAAAACACGTGGTTTCCTGCGAGCCATAAAACTCCTGCTGTGTTGCTTCCTCCGTCCCTTATTATCTTTCAAGATGTTAAACCTTAAAAGCGGGAAAGGATTTCAGAAAAGTGCGGGTAATCCGCTTTTGAAAACGTTACTTGAAGGTTAGAGGCTATCCGGCTAGAGGGTTAAGGACGAGACGGTTTTTTCAATATAACTTTGTACAAAAGCTTTCCAAATCAACACATTTAATACCGTAAGATCCCCAATACGTAAGGACATGTGTAATGTAAGCAACACTTACTAAAAGAGAAATCAGAGGGATAAAAAGATGCTTGGTTGAAAAAGTAGCATGGAGCTCAATGCGACTGAAGGCCGAAACATCCCTGTGATGGGTGTCCAGGAAGAAACATCCGGTCTTTAGTAGGGGATATGATCTCCCCTGACTGCTAGGCAGGTTTCACAGCGTCTGCCCATGCTGAGAATGAGAGTAACAATGAGTTGTTGAGGCATTGCTGCCCATTCGTTTTGCAGCGCCAATCGAAGCTCCCGAATCGTTACTGGTGGTAAGGTACGAGCTGCCAAGCGTCTGCCTAGAAAATCCCATACATGCTCGATGGGATTGAGATCCGGAGTTCGTGCCAGCCAATCCATACGTTCAATATCCTCACTCTCTAAGAGCTGTTCGGCAGCTACTGTGCGATGACATGGTGCATTGTCGTCCATGAAAAGGAACTGCAGACCCATAGCGCCTCTAAAAAGACGCACATATGGAAGAAGAATCTCGTTACAATAACGGGTCCCGTTGACTGAACCTGCGTCGAAGATGTGAAGGTCTGTACAACTACCAAGCATGATGCCTCCCCAAACGAGAACACCGCGACCTCCATACCTGTCCCTTTCAATGATGTTCGAGTGATGATTGCGGCTTCCCCGCTCTCTCCAGATGAGTATGCGATGAGAATCGCTACTCAAACTGAATCTGCTCTCATCTGTAAAGAGTACTCGTCCCCATTCATTGTCTCTCCAATTCCGGTGTTCCCGGCACCACAGAGAACGCCTTCTCCGATGGTACACACCGTACAGAGTGTCGTGCAAACAGACCACCACCGTGCAGTCTTCTGGCCACGGTAAAACGCGATATCGGTCGTCCAGTCGCCTGTGTCGTGTGTCTAGCGATTTCTCCCGCTGTCTGCCGCCTGTTTCTTCTGGCCTGTAAGACAATGTACCGGTCATTTGCGGGTGTGGTTCCTCGTGGACGACCACTACTGAACCCCCGGATAGCTGTTTCTGTAGTTTGAAATTGTCTCCAAAGCCGTGAAACGATGCTGTAAGCAATTCCGAACTCTGCATCCACACTTGTCACACTGCGGCCTTCCTCCAACTTCCCAATGATTCGACTTCGGGTAAAAGCATCCAGATGTCTTTAACAGATTGATTATTCGCCATTTCTCGCTGAAGCAGCAACTCGGTGTGATTTTAACTGTTATACGGCGTGCAATCTCTTTGCCAGAAATACTGATCTTACACCGTCAACATGCTTTATATCTTAATCAATGGGCACGGAACAAATTAAAAAAAACCCGGCATTTAAATTTTAAAAAATTAAGGTTTATTAAAAACATTTAAAGAAAACAGTTATTATACAGTTCGCAACACTCGACATGACTTCACTCCGTCGTCACCCAAAGACCGAAATGCCTGCCAACTTGCCATTCCACATTCCAAGGGGAGGGAACTACCCATTCTCCCTTAGCTGGTGTCAATGGCCTTCCCACTCCTACACCTCCCCTTTAAAAGCTCATCCGTCATTCCAGACGATGAAGCTGAAAAGAAACTATAGAACAAAACACACATGCACACATACATGGCAAGAAACAAGATAATGAGAGAAATTTTTTTTCAGGTATCATGTAAAAGGAGCTTTGCTAATATAACTCCCAAAAATAGGTTTAGCAAATCACATTAATATGCTAGAAAAATTAATATCCGTACAAGTGTTAACACAATAATACTCAAAAAAAATATTAAAATATAAAAGAAGTTACCAAAAATATATCATCAAAAGCCAAAATTTTCATCTTTAGCAGTTCCAGAAATTACCACACACAAAAAAATGTCAAAGCGATCATCTGCCTTCGCAGCTGAATCTTCATTTTAACTAACGGGAATAGGCAACCTGGGATAATGCAATCAAGCATTTCCATGTTTAACGCCCTTCCTGTATGAAATAGCAATATTATATATTCCCTTGAGGGCTAATGCCCATCGAGTTAGTTTGGCACCTGGGAGTTGTTAAGGTTAGGTACGTCGTGAGGGTTGTGATCTGATATCACTCACTCTGGCCCCGAAAATCCAGCTATCGAAGCGCTTCAATGCCTCTATAACGGCATAAGCCATCACGCTCTATGGTTGCCCACCGAGTTTGAGTTTCGATCAGTTTCTTACTGAAAAATGCAATTGGGTTCTCTTTACCCTTTTCATCGTTTTGAGACAAACAAGCGCCGATTGCAGTCGCACGAAGCATCCGTGTGTATAGTTGGTGAGGTGTTTGATAGATCAGGTGTGTACAAAGATGGTGCTTTTACTCAGTTGTGCCTGTAAAAGCTTGTGTTCGGCGCAACTTCATTCCAAGGGATTATATTCGAACTCGGTTCTTTTGTCAGTTCTTGTTAATTACATAGACTAAAAAGAAGCAAAGTTTGGGATATATTCCACGATAGTAGCTAGTTAAACCCGGTAGAAGCTTCTGCATTTCTTCTTCGTTGTTGCGTACTAGATATATTTTTGAGTTGATTCAACCTTTCCGGGATCTGTGGAATGTTGCCTGCTGAACCAACAACGTGCCTCTACAAACTTTCACATCACGTCTTCTTGCGAAATTGCACTTTTTGGAGTTAATCGTGAATCCGACCCTTTGAATCGTTTGAAATAGCTACACACAGATCGTTTCATGTGGCTGCTCCCATGTTTTGGAGAAAATCGCTACAGTCGTCGATATGGTGATCGATCAATATGCCCGGTGTTTCACTAGCACCTGATCCATAACTTTTGAAAAGTGTACTCCCGGCGTTCTTCGTCCTGAAGGAGCATAACAAAAATTGGTAATGAGCCATGATGGAGTCAGCAAATGTGCCGTGGCGGCTTTTGCCTCCTCTGCCAATTGGAATCCTGCCAGCAGCCCTCTGTTAAGTCTAGAACGGTTATATAATTAAGCTTGGCCCAATTTCAAACAGGAGATCCTTTGCATTTTGCATAGGTGTGCGTCTGCAATAGTGGAGAAACTATTCAAATGTCTGTAGTCAACACATAGTCTGATACACCCGTTCTTTTTGGATACACAAACAATTGGATGCGCCCATTCACTTTCACTCGGTCTTCGATCGAGTTTGAGGTGCAGTAACTCATTGATCTGACGATCGACTTCTTGCTGCAAAAGCAATAGGTATGCTGTAAGGAATTGCATACTTTTTGGGGGTGAAACCGAGATTTTCAATTTCAAATTATGTCCCTTGCGTTTTTTGCTAAGCCGGAAGTGAAACTAAAGCAAGCTTCTGGAAGTATAATCGCTAACATCATATAATTGCCTTGTGACTGCTTGTAGCGATGTGCTTAACATCTCCCATAAATCTTACAGCCATATCTGTTGGAGCATAATGAGTCCCCAAAATGTCCGAGTGCTTGATCGAAGATCAACCCAACTTGTCCCACTCTTGCTGTGAAAGGACGTAATTTGTTGAATTGTAACTCTCTTATGCCCCCATCATCAATTCAACTTTTTCGCGGAATATGGTCTAGTTATTTCAATTATCATAGCTGACCTATCCATGTTTTCATCAATTTATGAGTAGAAGACGGAAGTAGTACCAGAACTTTATCTCCTACCGTGAATTGCTTTTCCTGATCGTGGGGTATAGTATGACGCGTAAGTAGCCAGGAGTCCTTCCGCACCGTCTCAGCTGCTATTTCATGAGCCCTTCTTAGCTTTTCTATTAAAGTCTTCCAGATACTTCTCCACTGAACGATTGGTTTGGGATGTTTCTTTCTCCAACCCACACTTCCCTTGAGAAGAAAATATGGGTACCCGAAGGTAAACGTCCATATACTAATTCGAATGGCGACATGCCTGTATTTGTACTGTGGGGTATTTCCCTATATGCGAATAACAAGAAAGGAAGATGGAGATCCCAATCGGACCCATGTTCTTGAACATTCTTGACTTAACATGTCCTTCAACGTGCGGTTCCACCTTTCCACGGCACCCATACTTTCAGGATGCCCTGGAGTGGAAAACGTGGTGAAACCCCCATAACACTCAGAAACACTTCAGAAAGTTTTGAGGTGAAATTAGTTCCTTGGTCAGAACAGATCATTTTCGGAAACCTGTTTGTGTGAAAATTTTCAGAAGGACGTTGCACGTAGTCTTGGCGCTTATTTCCGCTTGACAGGTATGGCCTCTGCCCATCTCGTGCATAAATCAACTGCGCAAATAATAAAATGATGGTTCCTTCTCGAAGGAGGTTCCAACGGCCCAATACAGTCCACACCCATACTTCAAAGGGTATTTCGGGTCTGACCAATGGTTGTATTGGAACCCGATCTCGTAAGTGATGGGCTTCCCGGAAGCTGACAGATCTTACAACTTTCACAAAATCGTTTGACATCTTGTTTTATTGTCGGCCAATAAAATGAATACTTTATTCTTTGCATAGTTTTCTGCTCCCCAGATGTCCACCAAGAGGGACGTCATGCGCCATTTTGAGTACTTCTTCTCTTTTTACATTGTGGTAGTACTACCTGACGATGTTCTCTCCACAAATATATTCCCGAGTGTACCAATATTCCGTTATGTATTTTTACTGAGTTCTTTTGTTTTTCTGCAAGACTCCAGAGTTTCTTTAATGTGTCATCTTCCCTTTGCATTTTATGAATGTACTACGCGTTTCCCTTCCCTCCGGAAGTTGTTCTTCCTCATTTGCTTTGCTCACAGGACCGTATGTAAATTTCAGAGGGGTAAGTTTTCGGGTCATTTCTTGGCTGGAAATTGATTTTGATCATCTGCAGTAATACCTTCAACTGCCCTTGAAGATACGTAGGAGTTTGCGGGTTGTGAATAAACTACACGCGTTTTCTAACAGCGCTTCATAAGCAGACGAACAGACTAACATGTCGTTAACTAGCCTTTTAGAAACTGCACACATAATGGGTACTACCCCGTGTCTGAGTCGTCGATTTTCAGGTTGAAAATCTTCAATTCGGTTATTTCACGTTCCCCAAACGCCGACATTATTTGGATTGTCCCTCCACTATCGACCCTCTGTCCCTCGACGACATCTGCTCTTACCACGGATATCGGGCACCTGTGTCGATGACAGCCTTCAGAATTTCATTCCCACACTTAATGTGGACAAACTTTAACTTGTCTATTTTCTCGTCCTCCTTGGCAGGGAATATACCGGAATCGCAACCTTAGCCGTTAAAATTGCAGAGTCATTTCCTGAAAACGTTCATTGGTTCCACAGCATTAATATTCGGAATAGAGGTTTTCTTAGAATTTTCAGCATGACACCTCGAGGTATGCCCAACTCTACCACATGAATAGCAAGTAAGGTTTAAAAGGTTGGCTGTTTAGGTTCTTGTTTGAAAGGCAATTTATATCTTTGACTCTGAATATCATTTTTTAATTATTGGATGTTCTTTTTAATATTAGATCGTGAATCTGACGTATTGCTGAGGGACATTTCAGGTTGACTCGTTTTCGACACTCTCGACCGAACACTTTCGTAGCCGTCAATTTGTCTGCCAAAACAGATGGTTCATAAAATTTGGCCCATTCATCCACGAAATGCTCTCTTATCTCCCCGGCACGCGTTTTTGGAGCTGATCAGTTA